>JAJEJO010004709.1:342943-479715 GCA_020662805.1 Glaucomys volans | reverse complement strand
ATGAGACAAACATCATTACCCTATGTACATGTATGATTACACAAATGATGGGACTCTACTTGTGTATAACCAGAGAAACAACAGCTGTACCCCATTTGTGCACAACGAATCAAAATAAATTAAAATTTAAAAAAATAAAATAAAATTCTGACTTTTACACTACTTTGCCTTATGTCCATCTTCAATAAATATATTTTTAGGTCTTTCATGTCTAGCTTGATATTTCTCAGAGAGAGGGAAGAATTGTGCTTGTTGTTTTTTTTCAACTCCGAATAGTCATCAGTTAAAATAATTTAAGAATCTGAGTCATTGGCATCCTGTTTTAGTACCTGCTAGCTGTAGATTTGTGCACCACAACTCTGGATTTATAGCCCTCATTTGGCCATCATGGTATTCAAAATTCTGGCTTTAAATATCCAACACATAGATATGAGTAAGAAAAAAAGAGAGAGTATAGCTATTGTGCCTTCAAAGAAAAGCAGTAAACCATTCTGCTTGCTCTCCTTCATGTTCTTTAATTCATTTCATTTCATTTTAACTACCCAGAACAATTTCACCAGCCATTAGTCTGGAATGAATCCTTACAAAGACTGATTGTTATTATCAAGAGGGTTCCCAATATCCCCTCCCCCTCCTTTTCATAAGTTTTGGGAAAATAGGCTACTTTATAGCTCCAGACTTGTCTCTTTAAAGGAGAAATCATGTGAAATAAAGGATAAATTTCAGATCAACATTCAAAAACTTCAAATAATATTGCTGACAAAAAGTTTTCATCACATTTTTAAATATGTTTTTAGTTGTAGATGAATAGAAGACTTTATTTTATTTATTTATTTTTATGTGGTGCTGAGGATTGAACTCAGTGCCTCACACATGCTAGGCAAGTGCTCTACCACTGAGCTACAACATCAGCCTTTGTATCACATTTTGTAAACAGAGACATCTTTATGCAAAAAACAAATAATGTAAAAATTTACTCTTGTAAATTCTAAAACTTAGGCAACTCCCAGGTTCAATATGATATAAAAATATCAAAGACCCAAATCACCAAAGCCATGAAAATTAGCTAGTTGAAGAATTTTTTTCACTAGCTTATGAATATAGTAATAGTGGAATGTATTTCACCAGTTTTAACTGAAATAAAATCACAATGAAATTATATACTGGAACTTGAATTCAGAATAATTTATATATATATATGTACATATATACACACACACACACTCATACTATATACACACATATATATGTAGAGAGATAGACATATATGTGTGTGTAAATGTGTGTGTAAATATATATATATATATATATATATATATATGTATCTACATATATACATTTCCACTCCCTGCCAGCATTGCCATATCTAACAAACCACTTTATAATCTCACTGAAGACTATTGCTATTGGCAGAAACTGACTCGTCATGTACTATTGGGGGAAGATGGAGCAGGGAGTTGCATTAGAAAAAACAAGGCAGCTTTGTTGAGTAAAGCATGTTATTTTTTATGTCAATAACAGGAAAACGTTGTGGACTTTTTTGAAGACCATGCATTTTCCTATTATAAGCTATATAAAATCATTGAAAATCCAATCATTTCAGGGGTATGATGAACAGAATGAACTAGCTGCAAATGCAGTTGTTATGAGCATTTGCAAAAATTCCTTCTTCATTATAAATGTTTTATGGAAAACATTTGCAAATTTTATTTCCCAATAAAATATAAAAAGAAAATTTTGATTTTCAAAAAATTATCATGTGCCACTTCACTTTTTATGTGATTAACAGTCATTTCAAATAGAAGAATAAGAATGATTATTAACCTTATTCTGAAATTTCTAAGTAATTTGGATCATCTAATGATATCTTTACAATTTAGTATGGATGGTGCTGGCTTGAGATTAATAAATCAGGAAATACACATGCACTAGAATTATCTGCCAGGTATTTGTGCAGCATGCCTCTTAGTTAAGAATTATTGAGTATACTATCAAATATAGGAACAAGAATGAGATCAAGTCCCAGGATACCTCTCCAGATTATTTTAAACAGATAACTAAAGCTTTACACAAAAATACACATGCTCTTACTTAACTTCTTAAAATTGCACTCACTTCTAGATAAATATACATATATCAGTCCATTTCATTTTTAACTGAAGAAAAAAAAACACCACGAATTAACTCAGAGAGTTACATTATTTCTGAATGGCAGGTTTCCTTCCTACATAAAAGGGCAAAGATCAGATCAATAGCCCCAAGACAAAACAGAAACATTACAAACATGGAGAGGACGCTAATGGAGAAAGCTATGAAACTAGAATTCCAAAAAGAAACCTCTTTGATAAATGAAGAACCATCTTTCCATGTCATTAAGACATATAAGCTACACAGCAAAACGACAAGGCCTGACTTCTCAAGAGGTGGTTAGCACATGAAAATGGGAACATCAGTCCAACATTCAATGCTTTAGAATGTGTGAACAATGGAAGATGAATAACTACAACCACAACAGTCAAATGAACAGCAAAGGGCTATTTCTCCTTAAAGCTCAGGCCTATCTTGCCCTTAGGCAGGGAGACAAACTGTGATATCCCTTTCAGTTTGGACTTTCCCTTGAAAACAGGAGTTGTCAGAATGATCTATGAGCTGATAGTAAGCTCCTCATTATAAAGACATCTCCCAATTCTATTTTCTGGTATAAGAAAAAGGGTTTTGCTTTATCTAGCAACAAATAAATGATGGAGGGGGAAGAAAAGATGTTCTTTACTATATATGCACACAAAATAACATAAATTTATGTTCATAATTGTATAATTATGTACATGGAAAGTTAATTATAGGCGTCAAAATTCAGAGTATCCTTGAGTTGAAGGACTAGAAGTCTTCATCTGTTGCTACAATAACAAGCTAATGTAGGAGATTTAACAAAAAGGGTATCATGCTAAAATTTAAAAAGGCACTAAGAGAAACCAAAATAAGTAAAAAAGAAAACTTATTTCTTTGAGGTTTGTTGTAAAAGGGAGCACACACATGAAATATATGAAGCTCACAATGTGAAGATACTTAAATCTCTTATTATGGACAGGAAAAATGGCTATAGTGCAGAGTTTTGCGATTGAATTTGTTAGGTATTATTGAGTGCTTACTGTTTACAAACCAATGAATTACTAACTCTTCCATGAGTTATATTATCAACAGTTTTTAGTGTGCATTTTCAAATCCCTGCACTTCATAAGCAGAAGTCGTATTGGTTTGTTGATATTGAGATAAGTTTACATTGCATCATAACCGAATGTCTGTATTCTCTTCCCTTGGTACTACCCACACGTATCCCTTTTTTGTTGTATATTGTGAAGTATTTTATTCTGTTTCTCATTTTCAACTTTGACTGTTACACACTGAACTGCCTTCATACAGGAATGAGGTAATTTCCCTTCTTTCTTTTATCCTACTTCCTTACACATTTTTCCCTTCCAATGTGCTCCTGGTAACTTAGTTGTCACGTTCCATGATCCAGTTCTCTTGGTTAAGAAATCTGTTTTATTCTCTGTTCTGTAACACTGCATTCTCTTCACTATATTTTTTTTAGGAACTGTAGGTAAAATTGAGTAATTTAGTATGCCTTTTGAGGATCTTAAACTACTATTTTATAGCCAGTTCCCCATCCCCAACACTGGTTCCAGTGTATTTCTGTTATACCTGAATGCCTAAGCCCTCCCACCCAGTAACAATGTCATGTTGCAGAACTCTCAACATACAGTCCCAGAATGTTTGCTATGAACCCAATTACCAAAGGAAGCTACTTATTACTACATAATACCTTCCTTGCCTACTCCTCCCTGCCTTTTACATTTGGTTGTTAGGTCATTTGCTTAGATGATTCTATTAAGCTAGATCTTGCCCACTCTGTACTTCCAGAATGGTTTCACGAATAGACATGCAGATTCTCTTGTGCATTACAAGTCATCTAAAACTGACCAATTACTAGATTTTCAAAATCAGAAGCACTGATTTCCATAAACACGACCCATTCTGCTAATATTTGAAAGGACTGAGAAATTCCTCTACACATATTTTAATCCAATTTAATGGATTTCAATTATTTTCATGCACTACAAATTATATCATTAAAAGGAGAGTCTACCTAGTGTTATATACTGAACTGTGTCCATCCAAAATTAGTACGCTGAATCCCTAATCATCAATGTGACTGTATTTTGGGATAGGTCATTTAAAGTGATAACTAAATTAAACAATGGTCTTAAGGACAGTATTCTAATCCATTGTGACCGATGTCTGTATAAGAAGAGAGAAAAAAAGCTCGCTCTCTCTCTCTCCCGCTCTCTTGTTCTCTCTCTCTCTCTCTCTCTCCACACACATACAGAGGAAAGGCCATGTGAAGATATAGCAAGAAGTGATCTACAGGTTAATGACAGAGGCCCCAAGAGAAACTAAACATGTCTGAAACCTTGAACTTGGTCTTCCAGCATACAGAAGGGTGAAAAAGTAAATTTCTGTTCTTTATGCCACCTATTTTGAAGTACTTTGATATGGCATCCCTAGGAGACAAACATTCCTGGCTTATGGATACGCTATTTTTCCAGTTTATTTTTATGTTAGTAAAAAATGTAAATATACCAACTCTTAGATGGCAGAGATAAATTCAGTTTTCCCTCAGATTCAATGCTAAATCCATCAAAATTCTAATGGCATTTTTTAAAGAATTAGAAAAAAAGAATCCTAAAATTGATGTGTAACCACAAAAGATACCAAGTAGTCAAAGCTGAAGACCTCACACTTCCTGATTTCAAAATACACTAAAAAGCTACAGTAAATAAAAAAGGATGGTATTGGCATAAAGACAGAGATACAGAACAATTTAACAAAATAGAGAACTCAGAAATAAACCCATGTACATACTGTCAACTGTTCTCCAACAATGGTTCCAAGAATATACAATGGGGAAAGTCCCTTCAACAAATCATCCTTGGGAAACTGGATATCCCCATGCAAAAGAATGAAATTAGACCTTTACCACATCCAATCAAATAACTTAAACATGTAAACATAGGACCTAAAACTGAAAAACAACTAAATAAAAAACAAGGGGAAAGCATCATGACATTGCACTTGGCAATGATTTCATAGATACAATGTCAAAGTATTAATTAATTACATTATATGTGGGTATTAACATTACAATTCAAAAGCAAAAAAGAACCCAAGTAGCCCAACTTAAGAATGGGAAAAGGACTTGAATAGATAATTCTCTAGAGAAAAAATACAAATAGTTTACAGGTATATGGAAAGATGCTCAACATCATTCACTAATCATCAAAATCACAATGAGATATTACCTCATACAGTGAGGATGTTTTTAATTTTAAAAAGTTAAAGAGTGTTATTTAGAAGCCAGACAAACTGGAACTCTTATAAAATCTTGATGGGAATGTAAAATGATACAGCCATTATGGTAGAGTATGAAAGTTCCTCAAAAGATTTTAAATAGACTTACCACATGATCCAGTAATCACCCTTCTGGATATATACTCAAAAGAACTTAAGTAAGCATTTTTAAAAGATATGTGCATTCCTATGTACCCAGTGTAATTATTTATAATAGCCAAGATATGGAAATGTAAATTATTATCAAAGGATGAGGAGATAAAAATATAGCTTATACATATAATGGATTATTTAACATCATAACAGAAGGAATTCCTGACATATATTACATCATGGATGAATCTTGAGAATGAAGACATTCTGATAAATGAAATAAGCCAGGCACAGAAAGACAAATACTGCATGATTTCACTTATATGACATATATTAAATAGAGAAACTACTAATTTAAAAAAAACTAAAAGTAAAGAGCAGAAAGATCAGCAGAGTTGAGGGAAGGGAACGGAGGAGGGAGAAGGAGAGGTAAAGGGGAAATACTGGGGACTGAATTACAGCAAATTATATTTCATGCTTTTGTATTTATGTGAAAATGAATCCTACTGTTATGTATAACTAAAAGAGCAATTAAAAACAGAAGTCATCTAGGAATGTGCTTTAGAATCTTTAATGTTCAATGAACATAGGAAAGAGGGTAGAGTATGTTTAGTAATGAAAAACTCACCAGCACTATGAATAAGTCAGAACAAACAAGAATAAGTCGGAACAAAGAGACTTAAAAAAGTAACATCTTTACTAGTAAGGTTTATTTTTTTCCCAAAATCATAGACTCTCAATTTTCTAGGGAATCAGACTGATCAAAATCTGAAAATCATATTGATTCATCATTCCTACCACTGAACTAATAAGAGAATATTTTAAATAATACCCATTAATGGATATGTTCAAAATTACTTTGTTGCATTTTTCTATTTTCATACAAATAAAATTTAAGTCACTAAAAATAAAATAAAATAATGAAACTCTTAGGAGCAGAGAGTAAAATGGTAGCTATCAGGGTCTAGGGGGAGAGGAAAATGAGCAGTTGGTATAAAAATTGGCATAAAGGTTCAGTTATAAAAGATGCAGAAATTCTACAGACACCCTGTACAACATAGCTCCTATAGTAAACAATAATGCATTGCACATGCACAACTTTATTAAGAAGGTAGACCTCAAATTAAGTGCTCTACACATAAAAACAAATAGGCAGAAGGAAATTTCTGGAGATTATATATATGTTTATTACCTTGATTGTGGTAATGCTTTCATGAGTGTATGTATATGTTCAAATTCATTGAAGTGTATATATTACATATGTGCAGTTTTTATATAATAATTACACTTAAATAAAATATATGTGTATATATAGACACAAAAACACAAACTTCTTTCATCCTTCTAAGTGTTTTAATTAGAATTTTAATTAGATTAATTACAGTAACCTCCAGGATATACAGTGAACCCGAAAACCTTAACACACAAAAAAAACAAATAACCAAATTAATAAATGGGCAAAGGAACCGAAACAGGCACTTCACAGAACTACAAATTGTCAAAAAATATGAAAAAAAATGTTCAATATCTCTAGCAATTGGAGAAATACAAATTAAAACTACACTGAGATTCCATCTCACTCCAGTCAGAATGGCAATTATTAAGAATACAAGTAACAATAAATATTGGTGAGAATGTGGGGGGAAAATGTACATTCCTGGTGGGACTGAAATTGGTGCAACCACTCTGGAAAGCAGTATAGAGCTTCCTTAGAAAACTTGGAATGGAACCACCATTTGACTCAGTTATCTCACTCCTCTGTTTATACCCAAAGGACGTAAAAATCAGCATACTACAGTGATGCAACTACATCATTTATAGCAGCTCAATTCACAGTAGCCAAGCTATGGAAACAACCTAGGTGCCCTTCAAAAGATGAAAGGGTAAAGAAAACGTTAGATATACACACGATGGCATTATTACTCAGCCATAAAGAAGAATAAAATTATGACATGTGCCAGTAAATGGATGGAACTGGAAAGTATCATGCTAAGTGAAATAAACCAGGCCCATAAAACCAAAGGCCAAATGTTCTCGCTGATATATGAATGCTAACCCACAACAAGGTAAGGTAGGGAGAGGAAGAATAGAAGTTCATTGGATTCAACAAGGAAGAATGAAGGGAACAGGGAAGGGGAATAGGAAAGACAGTAAAATGAATTGGACATAACTATCCTTTGCTCCTAAATGAATACAGGAACAGTGTAACTCCTCATTCTGTACAACCAAAAGAATGGGATCCTAATTGGAATAGGTTGTACACCATGTATGCATATGTCAAAATACACTTCACTGTCATGTTTATCTAAAAAACAATTAAAAATTTTTTAAAAAGATTCTGAAATGCATTTTAACTTAAAAAAGAATTTTGATTAGCTCTGAATCATACAGATTCACACACATAGAGAAAAAATTTAAAAGAACTAGAACTCTGTATAGTACTATATTCACATCAAACTTTCATTGTAATGACATTCTATGTCTTTTGTTCAACAAATTTCACTGTATAACAATTAATGTGTTAAAATATATAATTATTTTCATAATTCATGTTTTAACTTGACAATTTTTTTATTTAATAATATTTTAATCACAAATCCTTAGCATTAAACCAATATAATATTAAAAAATATTCCATGGAAAGTAACTTAGGGGTCATAAAAACCTCTTCTTAGTAATTGTTACCAAGGGAATTTATTTCCTATGAAGTGCTCCCACTTAAAAACAATGTGTGAAGACAAACCTAACATTCTAAATTCATCAACTCACATTCTGAATTTGTATAAATATTTCATTAGAAAACTGACATCTAGTAGGTTGTCATAGTTTCACTATTATTAAGATAATATGTTAAAAAGAAATGATAGAAAAATGGATCAGGCATCTCATTGCTATCAGTAAGCATTTGGTGAATATGCACACTATTTTCTAGGATCTACCAGGACATCAAAAAAGAACTGGAAGCAGATTGGCCTGGTCTTTAAATATCCAGTGACTACAACAAAGGGATAAGTACTCACTATTGTTATGGATACAGAAGAACTTACCTTCAAGCACTAACATGAATAATTATTAAAACATAATTTTAAGCTACATGATGTAGACTGTGCATAATATAAGAAAAATCAACTGTTCTTATTCAAATATGGGAACTTAAAGTGTGCAAATCTTCATGGGAAATCACAAAACAAATAGAGGTGGAGGGGGCAGTGGAAGTCCTTAAGAATATCAAAATTTCACAAGTATACTGCACTTTGTGATGCACAGAATTGTGCTTTATTCTTCTTTAGAATTCATATGATTGGACATTCCAATTTGGCCACCAATCATCTATCTTTATTATAAAGGATAACTGGAAACATTAACCACACAATGGATAGTGCTAAAAAGTTACTTAAAAGTAAAGGATGATGTTGGAAACTGTTATGCTAAGTGAGATCAGCCAATCCCAAAAATCCAAAAGCCGAATGGTCTCTCTGATAAATGAATGATGATGCATAATGCGGGGGGGAAAGGTGGCAAGAATGGAGGAAAGATAGCTAGCATAGAGGGAAGGGAGGGGTGGGGGTGGGTGGGGGGTAAAATTAATAACAGAATGTGTGACAGATACCATTGCCCTGTGTACATGCATGAACGCACAGATGGTGTGACTCTACTTTGTGTACAACCAGTGAAACAATAGCTGTACTCCATTTGTGTTCAATGAATCAATAAGTAAATAAAAAAAAAAGTCAACCAACGCAGTCCTATCACTAATGGCAAGAATTGTTGCTGATGACCAATTTTAGGTTAACGTTTTCAATAATTATGAGGAAATTAATAGATAATTTAACAGTTATTTTCAAGAGACCACTGAAATAATAATCACTAAACATAATATAAAATATTAGTATATCATAGCAAATATTTATTAATAAGACTCCCTACAAAATTATCAAAGAAATATATAATATAGTGACTTTTAGGATTTAAGCAATATTAAGGTACAATAAATTCATGTATCTTTCTTGGCTGTTTTAATTTATATACTATTCTTGCAGTAAAGCACACCATAATATACCTTCTTTCCTCATACTATCTGTGAAACCTTGGACAATCACTAATTTTTTTGCAATTTGCTCATCAGCAAAATGACATACCTAACTAAAATGACTAAGTAGTATTAGATACAAAGATAGCCAGAGCAAGTATAAAAGAAGGAAAGGGCGAGGAGATATCTAAACAATCCTACCTGGACGTCCAAAATGTAATAAAGCTGCTCTGCTTCAAGTCCCATTGTAACCACTGAATTCATCTATGGATATGTATCCTAAAAGGTTTCATGGCATCATATTCGTTAACTATATTCACTATACTTATAATTCCTAACAATTATTGTTTTGTATGCTTTCTGCATGATCATTCCTTCATCATCTACCTGATTTATTCTATAATTTTATTAGTTCTTAAATTTTTTTCTTTTTCTAAACTACTAGCATTTCTTTTTTATCAGTTTTACATGTACCAAGGATCTCAATTATTTCTGCTGTTTTAACTTTAATTCTTTCTCTGTCCTTTTGAATCCAGGCTCATATTTCACTGCCAGATTTGATTACTTACTCAACTAATATTTTATACATTTTGTATGTGTGTTGATATGTCCCTTGAAATACTAGTATACAGTTCAAATAGATTAACCTTTCATTCTCTTAAATGCTTATCACCATCTGAAGTCACCACTATAAACATTTAGACTGATAGGTGAAATTTTCTGTAGTTTTCTTATTAATAATGAATTTACAGCTTGCTCATTACTTTCCTAAAAGGCCATTGTGTTAATAAATATTCTGATGAATAATTGTTGTCTTATTAGATTAAGTGCAGAAGAGAAAAATGGGGCAGAGCAATTTGGAAATTAGCCTAATTTTTCAAATTAAATATGTATAGTATATGGTATGGCATTTTTGTTCTACATTTATTTCATTATTACCTTTTGTGTTCTTCCTATACCTTGTTATGCTTCTTTTATTATTGCATTATTCAAAGGTATTTTTTTTCTTATTTCAATTCTATATTAAATTTTTTAAATTCCTGTACATTTTTGTACTGTTACCTTTTAATTTTTTTAATTTTTACAGACTTCATTTTGATTCATTGTAGACAAATGGGGTACAAATCTTCATTTCTATGGTTGTGCATGATGTAGATTCACACCATTCATGTAATCATACATGGATGTAGCGTAACGATGTCTGTCTCATTCCACCATCTTTCATATCCCCTCCCCTATTCACTTGTGCTATCTTCCTCTTCTTAACTGTGTTAATTTTCCAGATCACTCCTCTAAAGTCCCTAGAGCAGTACCATTGAGTTCAAAAATCAATCCAATCACTCCCATCACAAATAAAAACTATCAAAAGATAAATCCAAAAAAAAAAAGATTTCTATGCCATTGTTAGAATTTTTTGTTTGTATTTATATTTTCTAAAGCCATGGTCACCTCGATGATAATATTTCATGGTCACGACCTCTACATATATGCTCAAACAAATATTGCATCAAATTTGAGATAAATAATATAATTTAAAAGTGGTGTTACAGAAAACAATCATCTTATTGCTCTATAAAATTTTCACTTATTGCTAGACTAATATATTCAATGTAAAGTTTCATATGTGTATAAACATCTGCTCAGTCAGGAATGGAAGTCATATTCATTGGATATAGTGAAAGATTTTATTAACATGATGCAAGTCCATATCATAATATCTTAAAACTGTTCATGTAATTATTAAAGTAGAAGGGTTGCTTTAATATCAGTGATAGATCATTTTTAATATTCACAATTAAAGTTTTAAAACTTTATAACATATGTCAACCTATTGTAGAAATTTAGGTTATGATCTGTCCTTGCCTTTATTAGTTATTATAAATAGAACTTTATTCACTTAGTATCAAAGAAATAAGAACAAAACGCTTATGCCTGTATCCTCACCAACCTCCTCTCAGGTTACTCAGTTAATTAGGAAGAGATAGGTGCTCAGAACTGAAATTACACAACCTCAAGTAAATGTAACCCTCATTAAAGGAAACTGAATGGCTAGCAGCCAGAGATTGATGGAAGGAACATTTACTTTTTTATGCCATGCCTTTTGAAAAATTTTCTCTTACCATGTGCATCCTCTTCAAAAAGAAAATCAATTTTATAAAAAGCTTATGTGTATTCTACAATACAGGATACTACACCCTTTGCTTGTATATGATGAGCTATGGTTAAAACACTTGAAAATGTATCATCTCTTGCATAGTTCTTTTTAAAGCATTACCTGTTTAACCTTATCATTTTTATTTTGCTTAGGAAATTCTTCCCAAGAAGGATATCAAAGAAATTTTAGTCTATTCTAGATAATATATCGTCAAGAATTCTTAAATGGTTGAATTCCTGAGATCTAAGTGTAACTTTTTTCTTAGATCCAGTTCTAGAGATGTGGACCCAATATGTCAACTATGTGCTTTTCAAAGAGTAACTTATTTTCCAAAAATAGTGAAAAAAAAATTCCAATAAAAAAAAACTGTTAATGTACTTATGAACATACTAGGAAGTCTTGCAGTCAAAGTTAAAATGAAATAGATGGTAGGGGGACATTTCACCCTCTGTACTCTATATGGTATACTGACATCACAAATACTCCTTCCATTATTTAATGTCAACTGTGTTTTCTATAATGTTAATAACTTGAAAAAAATAAACTCCATCTTTTATACAATAAGATTTCTCTCCTTTCATGATATGAATGTTAAATAAATATTTCTCTGTACTCTAAACAGCTTAATAAGTGTCAATATACAGTTAAACCACCAGATACTTCACTGTAAACCTAAATGGTTCCAGCTATAAAAGATGTTAATTTTCATTACTTTTAATGTTACGAACAATAAGTAAAATCCTATAGAAATTTATGAATGACATTCATCTTACTATGTCACTATAAATATACCTCCCAAATAAAATTATAATAAAAATCTGCTTCCAAATGTATCCTCTGTTCTCTCATATGTGGAAACTAGCGAGAGGGAAAAAAAGGTAGAACAATAGAATAGAGCAAAGAGATCAAGAGGGAAGAAGAAAGGAAGGGATGGGGAAGTACTGTGAAACAAAATCTATTAAGTTATGCTGTATTAATTTACAAACATACCCAATGAATCATATATGTATATAATTATAATGCACTAATTAAAATGATAATAGCAATAGAAGGGAGAGCAGTAGTGTAGAGCAAGCATATCAGGGAAGGAGAAGAAAAGGGAAAGGAAAGGGACTGATATATGAGATTGATCAAATTATATTATATGCATGTACAAATATGGTATAATGAATCCCATTATTATGCATAATTATAATACACCATTTTTTTTAAAAAAGTAAAAATGTCCCCTGGACAAATCAACATTTTAAAAAGTTTCTGCATAGACCAAACATGCAAAGGTGATAATAATGCCTTTTATTTAAACTCAGATTTTATTTTATTTATTTATTGTATTGTACTTATTTATTTATTTTTTTTACTTCATGACATAGTCTATATTTTTCTATGTTTAACAAGTAATATACATCATTTAAGTTTTTACTATTGTATAATGACTAAGCTATATTTTATATTACATTTTTATTTTTTAATGCAAAATTTCTTTAATAGAAGAGATTTTTACCATTCATAACACATATACAAACAACATAAGTTAGTAAGGTGAGATACATTAATTAGCTTGATTGAATAATATAATACATACAGAGATTAAAACATTACATTGAACCCCATAAATCTACATAAGTATTGTTTACCAATAAAAAATAAATAAAAGACACCAAACAGGTAAAGGGAAATCAAGAATATGATTTCAGAGAAGACAAAATAGTGCTTAGAAGTCAAAATGTATGCACTGTGATGATAAACTAAGGAAAATTAAAAATACTTTGAGAGTTAACTTTCCTCTTTTGAAAAATAAAAAAATGTGAAGGATAAGAAAGTGTAGTACACTGTACCTTGCATAAAGTGATAATTTTATAATAAGCTGAGTAGAAATAAAGGAGTGTCTAGAACTTGTGCATTAAATTATTTAGATTTCACTATATTTGTGATATAGATGTTCATCCACAAAAATAATGACAACTACACTTAAATGGTCATACAGTGAGAAAACATTTATTTTTTACAGTATTTTAATTCTATCAACATTTATTAAGTGTCTTCTACATTTATCATAGAGTTCTCTGACTTATGCAAACTTACCTGGCCAGAGACAGAACCAAGCAACAAGAATCACCAGTTTCTTCCACCTCTAGTACGTGAAAATAAAAATATTGTGTCACATGCTTATGCATGATATTTAAAAGCTATGAGAATCAAAATTCTGAAATGTAGATAATTTTTTCCATATAGGAAGTAATCAACTAAGGGAAAACTGAATTCTTAGCTGAGAATTTAAAATTTGACACTAAAGATAACTAAATCATTTAGATCACTAAAGGATTCACTAGTTATTTTTCAAGCAACAATATTCCATGCAAATTTAAAAATGGGTATCAAAGAAGCGATGTAAAGAATAAACAAAAAGGGACTAAAAAAGCCAGAGGACTACTGCAATGTTATGGTTTGTATGTTTGTTTTCTACTGCAATGTTATGGTTTGTATGTTTGTTTTAGCTGGAATTGGAAAATAGGAAAGGGGACAAAAAAGGGAAAATTCCTGAAAAAAATGTTGGAAAGGAAAATTTGGGAAAAACTGGGGAAAGAATTGCAAATTGAATCAAAAGTCAAGAAAGTATGAATGAGAACCATAATTTTGTTAAATTATAACCACAGAGATGAAAATATATTCAATCACAATTATGAAAATATATACAATTATTATATTTGCAGTTAATATTAACAATTATGAAGGCTGATTTAGAGATGAGAATTATGAGTTCAATTTGGGAAAGTTGAAGCTGACTCTAATGAAGGCAGCTGGAACAAGAAAGAAAAGGAGCTACTATTTCTGGAATATGAGGTATTCTGGTTTTTGTTTGTTTGTTTGTTTGTTTTGTTTTGTGTTTGCAGTGCTGGGGATTGTATCCATGCCCTCTGGCATGCCAAACAAATGCTCTACCACTGAGTTATATTGCAGTCCTGTGGACCATTTTTTTAAATTAGAGCAGTATTATAATTATACATAGTATTTGGGTTGCTTTTGACAAAATTATATATACAAGGAATTTTATTTCAGTCCTCCTTCCTCTTTTCTCCCCTATGCCCTCCCCCTTTTCTCCCTCCTTTACTCTATTTATCTTCCTTTCACTCTTTTATTTATTTACTTTTGATTGGTACTTTATGGATTGTTTTTGAAGAGGTAGTAATTTAAGTTATGAGATCTTTAAAGCAGTGAATATAGAGGGAGAAGAACAGAAAACCAATAACAGAGTTTTAATATTGTTTAGGTATGGAGTTCATGAGACTTAAGAGATTATAAAGAGTAATCAAAGAGACAAAAAAAAACTAGTAAATTAAATAGTCACAGAAAGCAAAGAAGAGTTTCAAACTTTTCAAAGGCTGCAGGAAGGTCAAGGAAAATGAAGCTTTTTAAAAAAGTTTGAGCTCTCTAGTTTTTTCACTAATATCTATATTCTTATGATGTTAAAATGACAAGTCATCATGAATGAGAGCTGTATCCCCTGAGTGTATTCAGAAAAAGAACCAAATAATTAGAAAATAATTCCAAAAAGAGTGATTCAAAAATATTATGACTATTATCAATACTGCTACTAAAAATAGGATTACAGATATTACTTTAACATACTGATTTAATTTCTTTTGGATATATACCCAGTAGTGGGATTGCTGGGTCACATGGTAGTTCTATTTGTATTTTTTGAGGAAGCATTGATATTGTTTTCCATAATGGCTACACTAACTTGCATTTCCCACTAACAGTGTGCAAAAAATTTCCCTTTATTCACATCCTCACCAGAATGTGTTAACTTAGTTTTTTAATATTAACCATTCTTACTGTCTGAGGTACTATCTCACTGTACTGGTGATTTGCATATTCCTGAAGACTGGTGATGCTGAGAATTTTTTCATATACTGGTTTGCCACTTGTCTGTCTTCTTTTATGAAATGTCTATTGTCCATTTTTTATTCATTTTATTTTATTTTTTTAAATTGAGTTTTGGAGTTCCTTATTTATTCTGGATATCAAACCTTTTTCAAGTAGGATTTGCAAATATTTTCTCCCAATGTGAAGGCTATCTCTTAACTATGATAACCTCATTAATATGTACAGTTGTGTTTTTATGTACACTAAAAATATGTGTAATTTTTCAAAATATTATGAACAATAGCAGTGTTATTGGAAAATGTTTAGATTTAAATTACTAATTTGGATGAATTCTGATGTGCTTATTAAGTATCTTATTATAGACATGATTCACAAGCAAATGCTTATACCACATTTATTCTTTTAATGAACAGTGACTATTTTATTATACACATTCTCTTGCTAGATATACTTTTAAAAATTATTCAACTTATTTTTGTGGTGCTAGGGATTGAACCCGGGACGTTGTGCTTGCAAGGCAGGCACTCTACCAACTGAGCCATATCCCCAGTCCCCATTCAACTTTATAAATAATTTTTTTGAAAAATAAATTAATTAAATTAATTTCAACCAATACATCAAACGTAAAATGTCCATATCAATGTGCTACCATGTGATATTTTGATACAAAATATATGCATTTATTGAAAAGTAATTTTGTTTCCCCAGTCTCACTACAGCAAATGGAATTTATGCCGGTCACTTCTATGTTCTTTGGAGATTAGTCAGGAAATCTAATAGAATACTGGTAGGAGATTGCACTGAAGAGTTTCAAGAATGTATGTAAAGCCATGCATGTAAGAATTATTCTTGTGTCTGGCAGGTTAAATTTATGGAATGAAAATTGAAATTTCAACCATTTGGTCCCTCGATGTGCTTGAGCCTCCCAAAATACAGATCTTATAACCATGTGAGAATTTATCCATTGCCTTACAACACTCTTGATGGTTGCTTACTGGAACTTAACCTATCAAAAATCAATAAGATGCCTGTGTTCTTAATAAAAGACATTCTAATTGGGGTAAGATGAAATCTTAAGGTGGTTTTGATTTGCATTTCTCTTATAAGGAGGGATGTTGAACATTTTTTCATAAATCTGTTGATTGCTTGTAGATCTTCCTCTGTAAAGTGTCTGTTCATTTCCTTGGCCCATTTATTGATTGGGTTATTAGTGTTCTTGGTGTAAAGATTTTTGAGTACTTGGTAGATTCTGGAGATTAGTGCTCTATCTGAAGTGTGTGTGGTGAAGATTTTATTAAGAACACAGGCAACAACAGGTGTTGGCAAGGATGTGGGGAAAAGGGTACACTCATACATTGCTGGTGGGAGTGCAAGTTGGTGCAGCCACTCTGGAAAGCAGTGTGGAGATTCCTTAGAAAACTTGGAATGGATCCACCATTTGATCCCGCTATCCCACTCCTTAGCCTATACCCAAAGGACTTAAAATCAGATTACTACAGTGATGCAGCCACATCAATGTTCATAGCTGCTCAATTCACAATAGCTAGATTATGGAATCAACCTAGATGCCCTTCAGTAGATGAATGGATAAAGAAACTGTGGTATACACAATGGAATATTACTCAGCCATAAAGAAGAATAAAATTATGGCATTTGTAGGTAAATGGATGATGTTGGAGACTGTTATGCTAAGTGAGATCAGCCAATCCCAAAAATCCAAAGGCCGAATGGTCTCTCTGATAAATGAATGATGATGCATAATGCAGGGGGGAAGGGTGGCAAGAATGGAGGAAGGATAGATAGCATAGAGGGAAGGGAGTGGTGGGGGCGGGTGGGGGGTAAAAATAATAACAGAATGTGTGACAGATACCATTGCTCTGTGTACATGCATGAACGCACAGATGGTGTGACTCTACTTTGTGTACAATTAGTGAAACAATAGCTGTACTCCATTTGTGTTCAATGAATCAATAAGTAAATAAAAATAAAATAAAATAAAAATAAAAAAAATAAAATTCTCCTCATACCCTCAAAAAAAATCAATAAGATGCAAAGTGAATCTTTTAGTTAATGAGACAATAGAAAAATCTATTTGTAGCTTACAGTTATAAACACAACAGTATACAGCAAGAGGGAAAAATGAGGTTTACCCACTAAAAATATAAGACCACAAAACAGGCAAAAATTAAAGCAAGTAATTTCTATTAAAATTATTACTTGAAATCTTTCAAACTACAATTCTTTAAAAATTCAAATCAACAAGTTTGATACATCAAAAACTCATAATTTCATGAAAATATTCATTAAGTACACATTTTAATATTACAATTTAGAATGGTTATGTCATTATTCATTCCAAAATAGTATATTTGTCAAAATATTTTTCCCAATCCAAAGTATCCAAGATATTAGTTATTAAAATGACATAAATAAAATATTCTCATTAGTGGTTACATGCATACAAAGATATATTAATCTCATAAACATTTATATATAAAAACTTTTTAACTTTCTGGATTTTATAATAATTTTACAAAAATATTGTAATCTTCACAAACTAAATGCAATGCCACTGCCTATTAACTCTTCAGAAATAAAATGAGAAAGAAATGCAGTAAGATAGAAGACTTGCAAAGGAAAATTAGTTGAACACCTCCCAACTGATTTGATTCCTGACGTTTGCCAAACAAACTAGTAACAGGTTTACACACATAAATTACATTCAAATCAATTCAAGCCTTCTCTAGAAACCTTTGAGGTTCAGATATTTTCTTGTTTTAGTGACTTTTTTACATAACTTGTCAACAATATTATACATATATATAAACTGGACAGAGTCAATTGTTTTCTTTTTTTTCCATCAACTCTAACAGGATACACATACAAAAATTACTGTGTTTGCCACAAAAGTCTGAATCATTTATGTAAATTTCTAGTTGAAATAAAAAGAAAATAAACAAGTGGTACTTGGAGCCAGACTTTTGAATTTATAACCTTTTTTTAAAATTTATAATCTTGAGGCAATCCTAATAGTACCATATTTTAATTAAAAAAAAAACAAAGAATTGCCATAACAATTCGACTTTTCCAAGATAAAATTATGCAAATATTATTACAAATACACAAATTATTTATTTGTTAACTTGAGGCAAATTAAAATGAACATAAATGAGGGATATTTTCTTGACCTTCCTTTCTTTGATTTGAATTTTCGATATCATTAAAAAAAGAAACACTGGTAACTATCAGAACTACATCAGATCCATAAACTCCCCACTGACTCCCAATTCATATTATACAAATTAGTCATTATTTAATAAAGGAACAATGTTATATACCTTAAGTTTCCATACAATTTTGTCTCAACAATTTATTCACAGAACAAAACTCACTAATAAATGTTAATGCCTAATCACAGAATTAAGACTTGCCTGAAAGGAAAAATATAAAATATACCCAGTAGTACAAATCAATTATAATTTATCAGCAGCAAAAACCTATCAGCAGCAGCAAACTTTTTATGTAAGCAAGAATGCAGCTTCCACCCCAACAATGTATCTCAAATGACTTCATTGTATTCTAAGTAAAGATAAAATACTTTTTGTTTGATTATTTCTTTTAAAAGCTCCATTTTTGGAATTCATCAGAAGAGAAAAGCCCCAAGGTCACCTGTCAATAAGAGAACAAACCCTCGGTAAATCATAGTGCTTCACAAATAAATTCCTCATCAGTAATTAAAACCAGGCCTCTCTGGCCCTGTGTTATCAGCTCATCAAATTCATTGCTCATCTAGAATAACAGATCCACATCTGCAGTCATTACAGCATGCCAGATAAATCAATCCTCTCAATGATGCTTTGAGCTATCTCTGCTCCCTTTTAACCAGCCGGATATTTATTTCCCCCTGACACTTCTGACATTCTATTTACTGTAGGCAAATGGAACTCATACAGCACCTTGTAATGGCTTTACCAAATCCCATTGTGGGGCATATCTTAGAAGAGTGATGGTTGCAATAAACAAGGTTTTATGGTGTAAGTGTGAGCTTCCAACTTTTTTTCCCCTAGAATTTGACTTCTGTAGTGCAGGTTTATTACACTTGATTGCATGTGGAAGACTAGTAGCCATTTAGAGCTTTGTTAACTAAAAGTCAGCAAAAAACTTTTCAGTTGATATCAGTGTTTCTTGTCTTTCTTTTATTTTCATTTAATTTGATTCTCTATCAAATAAATCTTTAACAAAAGTTTACAGAACCTAAGTCCATAGAATAACAATAGTAAAGTTACTACTAATTCATTCAATTGCTCAGAATTCTTTTTAATTAAATGATCACAAGGTTAAAAGGTTTTTAATTATTATTATTATTATATAGTAACAAGCAAAAATTTATAAACATCCTAAATGCAAAAGTTAATGCATTTTAATACAAAATAGCTTTTGTGATCATTATATAATAAGCAATTCAAGAAAAATGTAGATAATAATCAGAACTTTGAAAAAATGGGCAGCTTAAAAATTCTTTTATGCTCATAAATGAACCCAATAATGTGAAGAAAAATTAAACTAGGAATATTAAGAGCTGTTATTCCACTCAGCCACATTTTGGTGGCTCTATGCAAAGATTTCTCACTAAAATACACTACCTACCATAGCAGCAATTATGTAGGGTGTGAAAGGGATTCATATTAAACTAATGTGACAATGTTAGTAGAGCTCAGCCCCAGCATATATTGAACTTATTTCTTTATGCCACAATAATATTTGAAAGAAGCACTGCCAAGTTCTTTTCTATTCCTCTTTATCTTTCACAAGCACAAATCTAAAGCACATAGTAGGTTGTGAATGCTAAGATCATCCACTGAACATTGATTCAAAATGACAGGATACAGTCTTTTCCTTAATGAAAATTCTACATTTATCACACTCTATTGTTCTTGCATGCTGATCCTACTGCACTCAGAGGCCAAAGTTTGAATATATTGGATTTTGAAATAATAGCCTAAAGCACTGAGTTGCTGGGCCATGATACACAAGTGGCATAGGATGCCTGCCCCTTCCCCCAATCCTCCTGCCACTAACTCGTGAAGCAGGGAAAGAAAAACACAAATTCTCAGTTGAAACTTTTAGGAAGCCTGTGTTATCTGTGCCAGGATAGAAATTATGCATGAGTTTTCTAAGGACTCCGAGGAGTACAAACAATAAGGATATTCTGAGCAAGATAAATCTGCCTGTAACAGATATACAGTAAATCACATGAAGCCCTCTGTTTGAAAAATAAAAAAAAAAGTTTCATTTCTGTCTTTACTTAGCACTACACATAGCAGTAACTTCAAAGTCAAGTCCAGCTTGGTTTGATCCTCAAATTTAAATAAATGTAATTTAGGAAGAAATAATCTTGGTTAGAGTTTGTATTTGTGTGGGCTGGGTAGGATTACAAAGTTCATCATCTCCCTTTGCACATACCATGAAAGGTATTATTTATTCAAGGCTTGATTGGAAATCCTTCAGCCATCCTTTTCCAATCTTGATTAGCTAATGAGACTACTCAAAAGAAACAAAATTCTACACCTTTATAAATGGACGTTATACTTATTGCTGGAAGATAGAAATCACAGAAACTCAGAGCTAAATGAGGTATTAGATATTACAGATGAGAAAACTAAGATACAAAGGAGCTGAGTTGATGTACCCACGTTCTGACAGTTAGATAATGGATGAATTATGGAAACTAAGATTGAATGACTCAAGTTCACTCCTATGAAATACTAGACATCATCATTAATAGCCTGAGCTGACCTGCTTTGTTGGGTTCTGTCAGTATCTGCTTTTTGGCGCTGTACCTGAAGTTAAAGCAGAAGGATTAAGATGAAGAAACTTGTTATCTATTTTTCTAAGCCCTTGAAAATCAGACAAGAACAGTACTATTCTTGAATTCTCATCTCTAATCCCAATTTCTGTCATGCAGAAGATGTTCAATAAATATTCCGTGTATAAATAAAATGAATAATTCTTTCAACTTGAATCAGAGAGATACAAGAGCCTTGTTTAAAGTCCATGAGTGAGAAAAGACAGGAGAAAGATACATGCAAACATACTAGTTAAAAGGAGACTAATAACTACTTATTTATATGTGCATGCTAAAACAGGCGACAATCATGCCAGTCAGAATAGAGAAGTACTAATAATTGTGATGGTCCTTTATATTTGACAATCTCAAAAAACTTAAAAGGAAAGTTAAGCTAGATAATATCCTGTATGATGTAGTTTAATATTATTACTATATTTTACAGAAGGTAAATTTAAGAACAAAACGTGTAAAGTTGAATGTTCACAGTCAAATAGGAACTTTATGACAAAATTGGCAATGTAATCCATGATCCCTGATCTTCCATTCTTAACACAATCAATTGTGGCAGTTTATAATGGCCATGTGATGATAATAAAAGCTATGCTTTTATAATATATTTTGGGGTTGGAGTTTAAAGTACTCTAAATCCCATTGCCTACCCGGTAATTTTATAAATACAATCTACAGAGGCACAAAGTAATTCTAGTACCAAAATCTCACAAAAGTACTGTAAATTTCAAAAAACGTTAGTATTTGTGATGAGAAAATTTTGATAATATATTCAGAACTTATATGAGAAACTTTAGTCTTCTTTACTCTAAATTGTATGAACTTTGAGTAATAAAATAGCATGACCACATTGCAAAATTACTATGGAGGCATGCTGAAATCCTTAGCCTGCTAGGATGAATTGTGAATTTTTTTATTCAATCCAAAGCAAATATACCAACTTAGAGGGACTCTACCAAGTAATGAAGATGGTAATTATTAAAAATTAAATATGATAAAATAAAGCTTAAGTATTGTGGCAGAGGAAATGGTTAGATCCAAATTTTTACCTTAAAGCTACTTACCCTGTAACATGAATGAGTGTATTTCTTCCTTTTTAGGATGTACAAGGCAACCATTGCAGACACAATTATTTATTACAAAAGTATTAAGTCAAATCTGCAGTCCCAATGTCCATTACATTTTTATGTTAGTAAAACCAAATCCTAATTTTTCTCATTCTTTTTAAAGAGTAACAAAAACAGTTTTATTTTAAAATACAAAATTTGCTGTTGACTTTGATAGGTATAGTAGTCAGCTTTTTGCAATTGTGACAAAATATCTGAAAAATTAAATTAAAGCAGGAAAAGATTTATTTTGTCTCATTGTTTCAGAGGTTTCAGTTCATGATCAGCTGGCTCCATTGTTTCTGGGTTTGTACAAGCAATACTTCATGGCTGAAGGGCATGATGGAGAAAAGTTGTTCACCTCATGGCAGCCTAGAAGCAGAGGAAGAAAGGAAAGAGGCCAGGGACAAGATACACTCTCCCAAAATATGCTTTCAGTGACCTATTTCCTCCAACTAGCCCCAGCTCCTACAGTTTCTATCACCTCCCAATAGTCCATTCAATAGGCCATTTAATTAGAGCCTTCATGATCCAATCACTTCCCCAAAGCCCCACCTATAAGTATTGCCACACTTTAACACATGAGCCTTTGGGGGATATTCCAATCCAAAATATAATAATAGGAAATGAAGGTCTAAGAATCTATTATTATTATTATTATTATTATTATTATTATTACACTGGGGATTGGACCCAGGGGTGCTTTAAGATTGAGCTATATCCTTCTTTCTTCCTTCAATTCTTTATTTTGAGACAGGGTCTTGCTATGTTGCATAGGGCCTCACTAAATTGCTGAGGCTGGCTTTGAACTTGTGATCCTCTTGTCTCAGCCTCCCAAGTCATTGAGATAACAGGCATGTGCCACCATGCCCAGCAGAATCTATTTTTAATGTTCATATATATTTTAGCATACACACTGTCAATTCTGCAGTCACATCAGTATTTTTAATATTCATAGAAATTTTCTTTTTAATAGCCCAAAGCTGGAAACAATTCATTTGCCCATCAAGAGAAGAATTCTTAAATATACTGTAGCATAATATGTGATATTATGTAATATGTACAATATTACTCAGCAATAAAAAGGAATAAACTGCTTATATATACAGTGACATGGATGAATCTCAAAAACATGCTGAGCAAAATTAGGCAAAAAATAGTGCATACATATCAGATTTATTAATAAAAAATTAACAATCTCTGGATGGAATGCATCCACTAAAAAGATCCTGGTACCAGTGTCAAAACAATATAATGTGCAAATCACATAGATTGGTTTTTAGAGACTATGGAACCAGATTACAATAGTTCTATGTTCTAGAAAATACGAGAATGCTACCCAATCTATTTCTTCTCTTCTTAGCAATAGAAATGGGCTTAGGATGTGAAAGAATAGACTCAGAACTGGGAATTCAGAAGCCTTCCTATTTGCTTGAGACATTTTACTTTATTTCTTTGTTTCTTGGTTTCTTAATGATTAAAGTGGAGATTATAGCAATAATTCTCTGACACCAAATCACTGAGTCTTGGGTGCATTTTAATAACGTACATTATTTTAGCAAGCTCCCCTGCAGAATGTAATGCTTTCCAAAGTTAAAGAACCATTGGCTTATAAGCCTATCAAATGACATTATCAATTTTAAAATTATTATAATAAATATTTAAAGGCCTTATTCAAAATTATACCCAACTTCCCTTCCAAATATTTCCTGTTATGAAATTATATTAACCCTTCCATGGTAATAAAGTTCTTTTATTCTGCAGGCAATACTCTAGGTCAGAAAACTACACTGGGGGGATCCAAAAATGATTGTGAGGAAAATAAATTTATATTCCATTAGGAAATAAGATGATCTATTATGATTCCCATTTTACAGATGATGAAAGAGATTTAGTAAATGACTTTTCCAAGACTACATGTTTGTATATTTGGAACTCAGGTCTCCTGACTCTAGTCTGGCTTCTAGTGTCTTTCTATTATTTCATAATGCATTCCTCTGATCTGCAATGAATATATTTGTATTTTAATCAGCAGAAAAGTCTGCAAATCATTTTATATTTTACAAAAGGTATATGTACTTTACCAACAATATTTATTTAGTTAGGCCATACAAATAGTCAAATTAGTAAGCAGACTCATAAACGAGCATCACCTGGTGCCAAAGATTTTCAATAAAGTCACTCATCAGAATGTGCCAACAGAACACTAACTAGGACAAGATTTCAAAAAAAAAATAAGCTTAGTATGTTAGTTAGGTTTTTTGTTTTTTCTTTTGGAACATGCCCCAGTGAAAATGACTTAAGAGGGCTGGGCACATAGCTCACTGGCAGAGTGTTTGCGTACTATGCACCAAGTTCTGGGTGCAATCGCCAGTATCACACAAAAAGACTTAAGAACAAGGTGAACGTATTCACCAAGCAGTGCAAATTCATAGGTAATGATGACTGAACAGAGTAATTTGGGTGTGGTTCATGAGCAACACATTTCTAGCAAGAGATTGATTAGAGTTTGGCTTTCCACACATACAGAACAATTGCACTAGCCCTTCTATTATTTATTAGCAGTAGAATCCCAAGCAATTCATTTTCTATCCCTATAAATGAGAGAAAAATCTGCTCTACCTAACTCATAAAGTTTAATGAAGATTCAGTGAAAGGACAGATGTAAAAGCACTTTGTAAAGCATAAATCTACTGACTTGAAGTAGGCAGAAGGTAAAAATGTTATAACTCTATTATAAATTTTTTGAACATAGAAAACTATCTTAGTTATCATTGAAATTTCAACAATGCCTTATTCAATGGAACATTATTTATGGCAGGCATTTTATCTATTTATACATCATTTCATTCATTCAACAAAACCATTATCAAATTAAGTTGTTAAGGTTAATAAAATAAATAAATTACAAAAGGATAAAATTATACTCTACTCCCTAAGGCCAGTACCTTTCAAATCATTTTCAAACGATATTTTTAACTACCTAAGAGCTAGAATATTTAGCTCTGGTTTTATAAGTAAAAAGCATAAATCATTTATGGGTTGCCTTCCTTGCATATAAGAAGGAAGTAGAAATTATGCTACAATATATGTAATTATATCCTCATGCAAAAGCCCTAATTGTTTCTTTATCAAGGTCAGCCACATAGGGCCTCCTTTCATATATGGAACAGACAGTTGTTTAAGTAGTACAATTTGAGAGGCACTTATAATGCCACTTTTGTGGATCAAATGCTTCCCTCAGGTTCTTGTTTAAAAAAAATCCTTAGATTAAGACCATTTTATTTTTTACCTTTAGTATTTATATAATAAAATTAAAAGTGGTGGGAGGGGAGGGGCCATGGGGGCAGGAAGGATAATAGAATGAATCTGACATTATTACCCTATGTACATATATGACTACAAAAAAATAAAATAGCTCAAGGAGAAGTTATACTTTGAATTACCATGACTCTGTTGACTTTGACAGTTCTCTGAGTTCAAGGTCCTAAAACAGAATTTCCCAAAATAAATTATGAGAAGCACCAATTTCAGGAAAAGCTCTGTGAAAAGAAAAGCATTCTAAACCAGAAAAGTTTGGAAAACACTGACTATTGTAATACACACACACACACACACACACACACACACACACACATATACACTAGCATTACAAAACCTATTTAACTCTTTGTTTCCTAGACTTACTTTAAAATAAATTTTTCCCTCATTTCGAAGAGAAGTCTTTTAAAATTTCTCTCATTTGGGAGGGAAATCTTTTAAAACTTTCAAAACTAATCTTCTGTAGGACATTCTTGGAGAAACATACTTCACAGAAGTAGAACAAAAATGTGGCCTACTATGGAGCCCTGGATAAGTTGCTTATCTTCTTTAGGATCAGTTCCCTTACCTATAAAATGGGCATTATTTCAAGAATCCCATGAAAATAAGGCAGGTGATCATTCTTTTAAAATATGAATTACCACATGAAAAGTACAAATTACTTTTCGTTTTTAATTAATTTTGATTCATGCTATATTTTATTATATTATTTGACTTGTGCTAGGTAGCAAATAATTTCCTCTAAATGTATTCATATCATGTATTTTTTTAATTCCAATCAGAAAAGTGTTTCAAAATTTTTTCTTTTAAGAATTACTAGATTGGGATGGGTGTGTAGGTTGGTGGTAGAATGCATGCTTAGCATATGTGAGACCCTGGATTCAATCCCCAAAACCAAAAATAATAATAAACTTTACTGTAAATTAGACATTGGGAGGTATAAGTGTCTCAGAAAATGTCACAGTAACCCTCTGAATATCCATTTACCACTTTTCTATACTGCAAGTCAATTGAAACAAATCATTCTGTATATAGTATCCTTTAGGCTAGTCCATGAAGGCATACAGTAGTGTACAATATACCTGTAAAATTGTTTAATTTCAATAACAACCAATTACTATTGAGATCAGACCTTTCCAAATAGTACTCAGTCCCATTCTGGGAAGTACTAGCAAAATTCATATGAATAGCCATGCATCCCAAACTACCATTACATTTATGTTAGATATCTTAGACTCAGGATATCTCAATTATGACAAGAGTATCATTTTGTAACAATAAAAGTTAGATTATTTAAATTGACAAAAATTATATATCTTTATGTGATGTCATGTAATGTTTCAAAACATATATACATTTTATGATGTAAGTAAACTATTTTATCAAACATTTATCATTTCTTTATGGTAAAAGAATTCAAAATCAATATGTCAAAGAGATATCTGAATTCCAATATTCACTGCAGCATTAGTCACCATTATGATTTAGAAATTAGGTATCTCTCAAAAGTTCATTTGTGAGACAATGCAAGACTTTCAGATGCAAAATGACTAGGTATAACCTAATCAGTGGATTAATACACTGATCTGTATTAACTGGGTGGTAACTGTAGGCAAGAAGGGTGTGACTGGTATAAGTGTTCACGAGGTGCATGCCTTTGGGGTTTATATTTTGTCTTTGATGAGTGCGGCTCCTCTCTCTGCTTCCTGGTTGCCATGATCCTGCTTTCCTCCACCACAACCTTCTTTTTTTTGAATTTAAAAAAAAATTTTAGTTGTAAATGGATGCAATACCTTTATATATTTATTTACATGTGGTGCCAAGGATTGAATCTACTGTCTCATATGTGCTAGGCAAGCACTCTACCACTAAACCACAACCCCAGTCCCTCCATCACACCCTTCCACAGTAAAGTTCTGCCTCTCTGCTGACCCAGAGCAATGAAGCAAGCCAAACATGGACTGAACCTCTGAAACCATGAACGAAAATAAACTTTTCCACCTCTCCATTGTTCTTGTCAGGTGTATTGGACACAGCAATGCAAAAGCTGTGTAAAATAATCAAAATAGTTAAGAAATGGAAACAATCTAAGTGTCTCCCAACTGATGAATGAATAAGGAAAATGTGGTACACATACACAATGAAATCCTATTCATTCTTAACAAAGAGAATATCCTGTCAGTTATGGTTATGGTCTGGATTTTGATGTCCCCCAAATAACCCATATGTTAGGAAAATGTAGCAATGTTCAGAGATGAAATAATTAGATTTTTAGAGCTGCAACATCATTTATGGATTAATCCATTTGAGGGATTAATAATCTAAATGGACTACTGCGTGATATCTGTAGGCAGGTGGGGTATGGCTGGAGGAGGTAGGTCACTAGGGGCATGCCATTGGACTAAGAGGGACTATCTGTCCCTCACCCTTCATGTGACACTCTCTTTTTCTCTGCTTCCCAGCTGCCATGAACTGAGCAGCTTTCCTCTACCACACCCTTCCACCATGATAGTTTGCCTCATCACAGGTCTAGAGCAATGGAGTTGGCTGTGTACTGAAACTCTGAAACTGATAGTCCAAAATAAATTTTTCCTCCTCTAAGTTGTTCTTGTCAGGTACTTTGGTCCCAGAGACAGAAAGCTATACATTGTCATTTGGAACAACATGGATGACCCTGGAGGATATCATGTTAAGTTAAATAAGCCAGGAACAAGTACAAGAGAAGTACTGCATGATCTCACTCATGTGGAATCGAAAAACAGTTCATTTCATAGAAGTTGAAAGTAAAGCTGGGCATAGTGGTACATGTCTGTAATTCCAGAGGCTCAGGAGGCTGACGAAGGAGGATCATATGTTCAAAGCCAGCCTCAGAAACTTAGTGAGGCCTCAGCAAGTCAGTGAGACCCAGTCTCTAAATAAAATATTTATAAAGGAATGGGGATGTGGCTCAGTGGTTAAGAGCCCTTGGGTTCAATATCCAGTGCCAAAAAAAAAAAGTTGAGAGGAAGATAATGGTTACCAAAAGCTGGATACAGTAGGAGGGAAGGAAGAATGGGGAAACATTGATCAAAAATTACTAAGTTATAGTTCAATTGGAGAAATTAGTTCTTCTGTGCTATTGCACAATAGGGTAACTAGAGATAAAAATATGTGCTGTGCATTTCACAAAAGCTATGACAATGGTTTAAATGTAGGACACATTTTTCACAGGAATTATTTTGGAGTACCTTATCTGTTGCAGATATGGTTCTGGAGATAGAACAATGAACACAGAAAACAAACGTCTTGCCTTTTTAGAGCTTATATTTTGCTGCAATGTATTCATTTTGACTTTCACCCAGGAAAATATAAACACATCTACACTTAAGGTCCTTGTGAAGGGGAGCTAATACTTTCATACTTAAAGTTGCTCTTCTTTTGCTTAACAGAAGAACTGCTTAAACTAACAATTACAACAACAACAAAAACAGCAGCAGCAACAACAATCACTACAACAACCTCTGCATCATGTTTCCGAATTTGGAAGTTAATGGCTTAGAAGTCTGATTTTCTTTCCATCTTTCTAGACTCTAACCCCTTCTCCTCCACAATCCTATTACAACCCCTTAGACACGTCTATTGTAGATAACACCTCTCTCCCACACCATTCTCTTTTCCCACTTCCAGTCTGGCTTGCAAATGTAATGGTTCTCAGGTGTTGTCTGCTGAAGAGAAACTTGAGAAGCTTGTTGAATATACATACTCCTGAGTCTCACTCAGGAATTGAATTCAGAAGATGAGAGCAATTCCTGACAATAAGATTTACTAGCTGTGATCCTTAGACAAGTAATTTCACTTTTTCAAACATCAGTCTCCTCAGCTACCATACGGGCATAATAATATATTTTCTGTCAATTTCAAGGGGTTTTATTGAAAATTACAAGAGATAGCTGAATTTTTTGCAAACATAATATTTTAAATAAGAATACTACTAACCGAACATAGTGGCACTTGCCTGTAATCCCAGCTACTCAGGAAGCTGAGGTAAGACGATCGTAAAATTTGAGGCTAGTCTCAGCAACTCAGTAAGACCCTCTCTCAAAAAATAAAAGGGACTAGAGATGTTGCATGGCAAAACACCCCTGGTTCAATCTCTGGTACCAAAAAATAAATAAATAAATAAATACAAATATCATTTGCAAATATGATACAAAGGATCTCACTATTATATAAAACTATAATGCACTAATAAAAATATTTTAAAAGAATAACATAAATCTGTCTAGAAAGCCCTTTTATCAGATATAATAAAAAGGTAACTTCAACTTCATTTGTTCAAATGATAGTAAATAGAAAGTTTTTGATGCATTCAACCTATTCTTCCCTGTACTCAATAACAAGGAAGACAATCTATAAACTATGCTTTTACTTGAAAAACAGAATTATTTGCTTGACCCTACAGGCATTAAAAATCATTTAGTAGTGAATTTAATAGTCCTAAAAGTACTGAAAAGGCTGTCCTGGAAACAAGAAAATAAAGCCTTTCTTTATGATAATAGTATCAATACCTTTTGCTAACAATCCAATTAATTAATCCAATTTAATTAACCCAATTAATTACACAACTGTGTAATGACTTTCTACTATGTGCAAACAATATGCATAGTAAAAGTTCTAGTTTTCTCTACTTCTCTCTCATATCCATTCTTTCATCAAATACTATCAATGGTACTGCAAAAGTGGTTGGCTCTCAAACAAATCCCTCCTTCATTCCCATCGCCACTACCAAGTTCTCCAAGTTTATTTCTCAAAGCACCACAGCAGCTTTATAGTTAATTGCCCAGCTTTTGTGCTCCTTTCCCTACCTCTAATATTGCTTCTCACAATATTTTCTCCAAGCTTTTGAAAACTTAATCATAGCCAACTTCTCCAGGTTGCACCTCAATAACACCAAACTACCCAGTCTCTCTGTAACATTCAAAGTATTTCCACACATCTGTTCCTTCTCCAGATTTCTGCTTAGAATTTGTTCTTTCTTCACCTTTATCTGAAACAAAAAGCCTACCCATGTTTCAAGAACCAGTTTGAAAGTCATCTCCTCCCAGAAACTATTTGATTCTCCTAAATTTGGATCAATAACTTCCCCATCTCCATTTCCATGTCAGTTTCTGTATATTTCACATGCCTATATTAGACAGCTTTCCAGCATTATATGTAGTTGAATATTTCTCTACTACTCTCATATAATTTCCTCCTCCCTTCCCCCACATAAGAAGTATGTGCACTTCCAGCATAGGGACCATATTTTACTAATCTTTTTGTTTCAAGTAGCTATAACAGAGCCTAGCATGTCATTATTACTTAGCAAATGAAAATCAGGATAAAACAGTAAGATGTAGTTTCTGTTCTCAAGAGATAAACAAGCTAGTGAAGGGAGAGTTAAAACTAAGAAAATAAGTATTTATGCTTTTCTCAGTTTTAATTTAATTTTCCAACTACTCTGGGAGGAGTAGTAAAATACTTGAAATGCTCCTTTGACAGACAAATAGGGCTGAGGAAAGATAAGTGACTTGCCCTATGTCACACAGCGAGGTAAAGAGAAAGGGACAAAGTAAATCCTAGTTGCATTACTCTTAGAGTAAATATACTTCTAGTGTGAAGAAAGTAAAATCATAACAAGCAATTGCCCAAATTATATATTAGACTGAATTTAATAAGGATTTTTATCAGTTATCTCTCAACCTACCCAAATAAAACATGTTAATCTAGTAAAACAAAATATTACTAAATAAGTTATACAACTTAAATTGTCCATAATTTTTCATTTTCATTCTATAGTATTGCTTGATTAATATTTAACACTTGCACTGTTGAAAAGTAGTTTACGTGACTGGAATAACAGAGAAGGTATTTTAGGATGAACATCCAACTGAAATGTTTAATTTTAACTGAATTCATAAAATGACATTTGTCAAAAGTTTCCATTTATTCTTAAAGTAAGAATACATTTTAGTAAGTATGTATGTTTCTTTACAAAAAGTATGTGGGAGTTTTCCAAGGATAACTAAATTTCCCAACATAAGATGTGTATTCATTTTGACCAAGTTTTACATGGCTTTGATATCTTTGCAAAAAAAAAAAAAACAGCTCAATGCCAATTTCTCTCTCTCAGGCAAATTAGCTCAACTGGGGTAGTCTGCTTTCTTTCTATGTCACACAAAATTCTAAACAATTCCATCAATCTGTCAGTTCAGAAGGAAGTTTCAAGTGATATGCATAGAAGTTACTATACGGCAAGAAGATAACATCGCAATGATGTGAACAGACAGCAAAGTTGACTTATGAATAATTAGCAGAATTCATAATATAGCTCCTTAGGCCTATGTTGACTTAAAAACACACAAAAATATATGAATGTCATTTTCAGTGTCATAATCAGGTCTCAAAAATATGGTAGATGGAACCTGCAGTTAGTTATCTTGTGAGTAACTGCACATCTGTCTTCATATATAAACTGTCTGAAAGAGTTCTTGGTTCATGGAAATTAAAAACTCTTAAGAAGCTGGGCATGGTATTCTGTACCTGTAGTCTGAGTAGCTGGGACCAAGGCAGGGGTGGGAGAATCACTTGAGCCCAGAGGTTTGAGACAACCCTGGGCAACATAGGGAGACCTCCTCTTTAAAAAAATGGTAAGAACAATTACTGTTCTATTAAGATACTCACCTCTTTTGATTTGAAGCACGGTTTGACTCCTTGAGAAAAGTCAAGAATTGTGCTTAAGTCATAAATAGCTATATTCAAAAATCTTCACCACTAGCCTAACACAAAAAAGTTCTTAAAGTATATCTAACGTAGGTATTTTTTCCTGACTTGCTGTACTGGTACAGAACATTTTTTACATAAACTAGCATTGAGTATGTCCGAAAAAGAAAGCAGACTCCACTTCATTATGCAAGTAAGTTATAAAGAAAGAGTTAAGATAATTCATGGCTTAACCAAGAGGGAAAATTAATACATTCCAGTTTGGTATTTGAAGTTTGAGCCTACAGATTAAATTGTTTTCCATATAGAATAATACTATCCTAGAATTCATTTTCATTAAATATCAGTATAACCTCTTTATCTTTAAAAACGCAAAAGTAGCAACTTTCAACCCTATCAATAAATGCAGAGAGTTTAATGTACTTCTCACATAGGAGAGTAATTTAAGAAAGAAGGCAGACCAAATTTTGTTATACTGAATAGAGTATACATTGGGCTTAAGTTTCAATCATTTTAAATTTTTAATGAAAAAACTAGTTCTTTATCTTTCTTTTATTTCACATATCATTGTTTTGTGGAAACTAACAGGCATATCAAATTTATTTTCCAGTAGAGATTCATGAAACTATACCTTCACAAAAAAATGAGTAAAATAGAATTTTTATGCTAGAATGAACATTCACCAGAGGGCACTATACTGCACAGGAAAAGAAAAGCATAATTCTTACAGTGTATATAGTTTAAATATGTAAGTAAAAGGAAGCTTTGATTTTTCACACTACCCAAAATAAATAAAAAGTAGAGTTACTTTTAAAAAAAATTCAAGAATCAATCATTCAATTTCTAAACTTGTACAGAACCTAAAAGGCTACATTGCAAGTTTTAGAATTATATTCTTTTGTTGTTTCACATGTGCACATTTTTTGTACTTGATAGGATTACTTGAAGGTAGGAAACAGGAATAGGCCATATAAGTTTTTGGAGTCCACCATTCTTGTCCTAGTGTTAAATATAGTCTAAGAAGTTGAATATTACTTTCTAAATTTATTTTGTAAGGTTGCATAGAGTTAACCAAGAAAAAACTTATAGCAACCCACTAAATCTCTATTTCATCACCCATAAAGGATGATTAGATCATTTACAAATATTACTGTTGTTAGTTACCATTAACTGGACATGCAGTATGTAACAGGTACTGTGCTAGGCTCTACACAAACACACACACACATTTTACATAAAGCACTGAATTTTTCACGTATCACATGATTCAGGACAATATTTTTCATTGTTAATCTGAAGCTGGTTACAAATATTAAATAGTAAGCATCTATGTGCATGATTTAATATTAATTATAATATTTCAATTAAGCTCAATACTTAATTCAGCACCTATGATGTATTTGCAAGACAGTGTTTTGTGGAAGGAACATAAGACACAAGGCTTGTGCTTTTTGAAGTTTATTATGTGAAGCTTGCCTGTGTTTAAATCTGAAACTGCATTGAAAACCACTAACCAGATATTACAAATATTTGGAATATTGACAAAGATAAGGTCAATATACCTAGCTAGTAACAAGAGTGCCAGAGTAAGTATGGTCCAACTCACTATACTGCACAAGTCAAGAAATCAGTAATTGTTAGTAACACAGAAGAGTAAAGAGGAATCAAGTTTGAATAAGTAATCAAGAGAAAATTGTTTTTTTAAAGTTTTGAAGTAGTTTTTAAAGAATAAGAGACAAGCATTAGTAGTAAGCAACAGGAGAGTTTTCCAGGAAAGAACACTTTTCAAGTCAAGAGAATTGTGGCAGATTAAGATGCAGAAAGGAGATGCTCACAGAAATATTGACAAGAAAGAATTAGTAGGGTCTGGTAATTTAAATGTGAAAAACAAAGGAAGTGAAAATTTTTCAAAATTATTATAATCAGAAGTCTAGGGTATTGGGTGACATTATTAACAAGATGGAAGAAATAGTGCAGATGACCACTGGGTAATGAAAAGACAACAAATTTCATTTTTAAGATGTTCAGGGCCAGGAAGACATTATGTGTTTTCTTATTTAATATTTTGCTTATTTCAAATCAGCTATAACCTACATGTTTTTATTGAGAATGTTGGTGCTATTTCCTAAGAAAATTCTTACTTATAGTCTTCTGATTTAGCAACTAATGCACTCAACCTGAGAACCTTCAAACTAAATAAACTAACACACTATATAACTCATTCCAAGGCTATTATGGAGTCATACAGTTTAGAACTATCTTAAACATGCCTATTTGTAGTTTCTCTTGTCCATTATTCAGACTTTTCAATATTATGGAGTCATAATAAGCCACTAAATGGCATCTGTTCCTTAACATTATTCATGAACGTGAATGTCATCAAAGATCCCAAACACCCCAAGTTATCTTTCTTTCTAATTACTATAATTAGATTCTAATTCCCATGTTACAAATAATAATGTAGAGGATCTATTGCACTAAGACATTTCCACTAAAGGATAACATACAATGTTAAATTTTCTAAAGACTACTAACTTTACATAATTTGTAAATATTTGTGCATTTATACAGAAATCTTTAGTGTTTTGCATAGAATTCACTTACACTGAGCCTTAAACTACTCAAGGCAAATTCAAAATCTTTTACAGAAAAGTTGAAAATCTCACAAATCCCTTTCAACAAACACCCATTGGTTATTTAAAGGTTCTCAGAGTCACTTCTAGTTAATCTTTTCCTAGCTTTTGTGGTATAGCGGTTAACAAATAAATGTTGGTTGTTTACCATGTGTTCAGTCATGTGCTGATGCAAAGAAGAGACACTGGAGCTTAAGGTATGTATTAGTTTCCTGTTGCTGCTGTAATAAATTACCAGAAATTTAGTGGCTTAAAATAACACACACTTGTTCTCTTACACTTGTGGAGGGCAGAAGTCTGAACTCGAGGGGTCAACAAAGGTGATTCCTTCAAGATAGAATGTTAATTTGCCTTTTTCAGTTTTTAAAGGATGACCACATTTCTTGGCTTATGGTCCTTTCATTCCATCACTTCAGCCTCTTATTTCCAACATCATATCTCCTACTACAGATTCTGGTCCTCCTACTTTGGTCTTAAAAGGGCCCTTATGATTATATTAGATCCACTCAGATAATCCAGGATAATCTCCCCCATTTTAATGCCCTTAACTTTAATCACATCAGTCAAATCCCTGCTGCCAAGTATGGTTATATTCACAAATTCTGGGGATTAGGATGTGGACATGTGCATGGCAGCATTATTCAGCCCACCACAGGGCAAATGAAATTAAAAAGATAGAAACTGGTGTCCTTATCCTATCTGATAAAATCAGTTATATAATCACAGGTAAATACTCCATCATAAGCACCATCAAAGAACAGCTTCTTATCTGCATCTGAAAATTAAGAACAAAGGGCACAAAACAATAAAGGGCAATATAATGCCAGACATGGTGGGATACTTCAGTAGTCCCTGCTACTTAGAAGGTTGAGCAAGATCACTTGAGCCCACGATTTCAGGGCCAGCCCAAAGAACATAGCGTGATCCTTTCTCAAAAAAAAAAAAAAAAAAAAAAAAAAAACAATAACAAAAAAGAAAAACAAAGAATGCACAGGGCAATACAACTTTCCTCAACTACTGATCCATTCTGAGTTTCAATCACTCTCTCTCTTAACTTCCTTTATTTCTTGATTTATGTTAACAATATTGGAAACCAGAGAACGAGTGGACTTAAAGAATCTCACAAGTTACATCCTCAGCAGAGACTGGTCTATTGGGAAGTGCAATTTGGTGTCTTTTTCATCTATCAATTGTACAGATAAAAATATCCAAAAATGTATCATATCACATGAAATTTTACAAGCTTACCTTCTTTGGAGTTAAATAGGCTAGCTAGTTGATAAAATTGCTTCCTTTATTACCGTCATAGAATTTCCTGATCAGCAGTCTCTAGGATTTGGGTCAATAGTTATCTGCAAACTATTATAGTATTATATGATAATAACTCAAGTCTAGGTTTCTACTATCTTTACCCCATGTTCTTAGTGTGTTTCCTCTAACTTTATCACTACCCTTTTGAAAGTCTATGTAGTAAAGTTTCTCAAAGTATAATCTCATCGGGGACATTGGCACACACCTGTAATCCCAGCTGGTCAAGAGGCTGAGGCAGGCAGATCACGAATTCAAAGCCAGCCTCAGCAAAAGCGAGGTGCTAAGCAATTCAGTGAGACCCTGTCTCTAAATAAAATACAAAATAGGACTGGAGATGTAGCTCAATAGTCGAGTGTCCCTAAATTAAATCTCCAGTACCAAAAAAAAAAGTAGAATCTCAGATTTATTTACATCCTAGTACCTTCAGAGTCTCAAATTGGAAGAAAATTTTATAAATTTTTTTCCAAAAATCCATCTAAGTGGAATCTAACTTTTTGTTTATTAGTAAGAATTATATATTAACTAAAACCTTTTCTGTGTATTCTAATACCAGTTTATGCCAGGCCAAAAATTCTGGAGAAATCTTCTCCTGATGTCATCAATTATAACTCCCAGGCATCTCATACCTTTGACCTTGTTTCCACAATTTCCAGTTAAACATCTCACTTTGCTCATGCAATACTGTTCATGAAATTTTATTACCATCTTACATAATACTTCATTAACTACTGCTTATAAGCTACTTCATGATACATAATAAATTGACTTATATGAAAAAGAACTGAAATTATAGGAAACAGTATCCAATGACTAGGGGACTCACAGAAATAAGTTCCCTTTTCTTTCCCATCATTGCCAGTTTGCCTTTGATAAGATATAATCTTTCTGGTTCTAGGTACGTATATCTGCACATAAGATAACTCTAAATTGACAAAGGTGTCATGCAAACATTATATATATGAACAAGAAAAGCCACATGTGCCCTACAATTTAGACCACCACTATCATTATAAAATTGTTAATGGACTTAGATATACTATACCTTTGCCTAGGATCTGGCCCCCAGATTGTATGGATTCTCATTATTACTTTCCCCAGTGTGCATTCCTTGCAATATTATGTGAAACCCTATCTCTCATTCTCCTTGAAGTCACAGCAAATTGCATAATTAAATCCTGTGCAGCAGAGATGTAAGACTTTTTTTCCAGTTTATAGCTCCCTATAAACATCCTACTTAACATTCAACAGCCTGAATTATTTTTTTAGAGGATAGTTACTACCTGTCTTCAAAACACCATTTTATCTTTTAAAGGCAATAGACAAGAGAAACAGAACAATGGTAGGTTCAATTATTCTATTTTCCCCTGAAATTCATTCTTCATTTCTGGAGTTTTTATTGGTAAGTTCAATGAATAAGTGACTTGTCAAAATAAATAGATATTCATTATACAAGATGACAACTGCTATCCCATTTTATAATCAGAACTTGATAGAAGTCGATTTGAAAAAAATCTAGCATTTTCCAATGTTACCACCTCTCTGAAATGCAATCATTTATATCAGTGTTCAAGACATGTTCTGGATTTTTCACAACCCAAAAAAGATGACTGCAGTTTTGTGTTCTTATTTCAAATATCCTTTCTTCAAGCCTGATCAAATCATGCTATAATTGACAATTTTTATTATTTTGGTTAGTATAGAATTTTAGAACATTAAAGAATTCCTGGCTCTGCATTTACTAATTGTCATTATCAGCAATTTACCTAATTTCCCCAGGGTTTGGTTCTCTTAACTAGAAAAAGACTGGCAATAGCTAATATGTAAGGTCATTGTGAGGATTAAATTGGATAATGAAGAGGAAGTCCCAGGCATAGTGCCTGGCCCGTAGATGATGCTCAATAAATGGACACTATAATATGGACAATATAATGGACAATACATGAACAATAAATGGACACTATAATATGGACCCTACAAAAATACGGCAAAAAAGAAATTACCAGAAAACTGGAATCAACTAAGGGTAAGATTCTGGAGAACTAAGCATACCAAAAGGCCAAGCATATATTGGGTAAAGAATGAGGCCTTTTAGCAAACATTAAAAAAAATGTTCTTCCCCTTCCTCTTGAACTTATTACCTAGAAATTACAGCTTGGCGTTAGACCCTGTCCTATATCATTTAGAGTCCCTACTACCAAACAGAATAAATAAAGCATTGAAGAAAAGGGGAAAACATCACAGGCATGAGAGAAGTATTTTGAAAACCTACTGACTTTGCTTCCTACACTCTGAAGAAACTGAGAGGGTTGACTCTAAAAAGGTAGATTTCTCCAGAGGCACACATTTTTTTTGCCCCTATATCATTTACTAAGTTTTGGCATATACCAACTTTCCCTATATTGATTATTACCTTAGCATTTTCAGAAGATCATTCGCCATTTCCAATTATTCAAGAGGAAGAGAAATGAGACAGTATCAGGTTAATAGTCCATACTTACCATTCCTCTGAATCCTCCTAAAGTCTATTAAAAGCCCAGTGGTATGGTTTAGAATTGGAAGAAAGTGATATTATAATTCTTCCTATAATGCAACAGCAGATAATAAGCCTAAGTTTTTCAATTCTCAGAGAAGATAAGCCTCCTGTGTAGAGGGTGCCTAATCCCCCATTCAATGGATAATCAACTTGGTTTATGCATCCCTTATTTTTACCTTTGAATAAAGAAGAAAATACTGGCATTTCAGATTCCAATTGTTTTCCAACATTCTCAATATTACTCATAAAACACTTATTTGTTCCATACTGTGTTTTAAAATATGTTTCTCATAACCCCAAGACTCAGCAAAGGTGCCTTTAATAGCTGAAGAGGAGTACATAGCACTCAATGGCATGACTGGCTCAGACAAAATATCATAACTCTACCAACAAACTAAAGCATATTTTTAAAATATTTGTTTAAATAATAAAAATATTTATTTTATCATAATAAGATAACAAAAATGAGTGCGAATATCATTGTTCTATTGCTATGTACAAAAGGCATTTTTTGGAAAACTTATGAGAAGCCAGGGACTATAAAATCAATCATTACTACTCATAAATAAACCATTCTTCTTTGGTTCATTTAAATCCAAAGGAATGTCTGTTTAACTTATTTAGACTTACTGGAAAACCACACCAACAACTGAGAATTAATCTCAAAAAAAAGGATACACTAACAGGGGCATAGTCAGTTCTGGGGGGTATTTTTCGAAACATATGGTAATACGTCAGTTTTATTTGGGAAAATGTAACAATCATGTTAGTTTCCAAGTGGAATGTAATGGAATAAGTCTTAAAGGATTCACCCTCACTTTACACAGGCTAAAATGGCCCTTCTAAATTCAGTGCAGTTCTGGAGGCAGTGTTCCCTTTGCTGTAAAAATCTATAAAAGGCTGTCTATCCTCCACAGGAATGCATGTGCCTCATCTGCAGGATAAAGTTTTTTAAAAAGTCAACTTTGTATAAGAGAAATGCAAATCAAAACCACCTTAAGATTTCATCTTACCCCGATTAGAATGTCTTTTATTAAGAATACAGGCAACAACAGGTGTTGGCGAGGATGTGGGGAAAAGGGTACACTCATACATTGCTGATAGGACTGCAAGCTGGTGTAGCCACTCTGGAAAGCAGTGTGGAGATTCCTTAGAGAACTTGGAATGGATCCACCATTTGACCCAGCTATCCCACTCCTTAGCCTATACCCAAAGGACTTAAAATCAGATTACTACAGTGATGCAGCCACATCAATGTTCATAGCTGCTCAATTCACAATAGCTAGATTGTGAAACCAACCTAGATGCCCTTCAATAGATGAATGGATAAAGAAATTGTGGTATATATACACAAAGGAGTATTACTCAGCCATAAAGAAGAATAAAATTATGGCATTTGCAGGTAAATGGATGATGTTGAAGACTGTTATGCTAAGTGAGATTACCAATCCCAAAAATCCAAAGGCCGAATGGTCTCTCTGATAAGTGAATGATGATGCATAATGCAGGGTGGAAGGGTGGGAAGAATGGAGGAAGGATAGATAGCATAGAGGGAAGGGAGGGGTGGGGTCGGAGTGGGGGGGTAAGAATAATAACAGAATGTGTGACAGACATCATTGCCCTGTGTACATGTATGAATGCACAGATGGTGTGACTCTAGTTTATGTACAACCAGAGAAACAATAGCTGTACTACATTTGTGTTCAATGAATCAAAATTAAATAAATTAAAAAGAAAGTCAACTTTGGACTTTGGACACTAAGTGAGACTTTTTGTGTGTGGTTGTGCACACCTATAATCCCAATGACTTAGGAGGCTGAAGCAAGAAGATGACAAGTTTGTGGCCAACCTTAGCAACTCAGCAACACCTTGTCTCAAAATAAAAACTGAAAGGACTGGGGATGTAGCTCAGTGATAAGGTATTCCTGGGCTCCATCCCCAATACACACATGCACACAATCACACAGACAAACACACACACACACACACACACACACATTTTGTTTCAGTTGTCCAAATGAGTAAACTTTTTTTCCAGTAAAACAATTAAACTATCGTTTGATGCCAATCTTAACAAGCAAAAAATGCTAAATAAATATCTGTAACCTGTTGGAATCAATATAGTAAGGATTCGCCACATTTCAATAAAGAATAGTGGGTGGCAGTGATCAGCAGATAGTCTTAGTGACCTGCACCACAAATACAGAAGAAGCTAAAATCAGAAATAATAACAGAATGACAGCATTGATTACAAGTGCTTGAAAAAAATTATCTTGTTCAATACACAAAGTTTTGGTTGTGTTCTGTATAGGATATATTTATTGAGAGTTTGTTCTCAAATGCTTGGGGAAATAGTTTATATTATATAAAGAAAATACCCTGGAGCTGACTGTGTAACAACTAAAGCACAGAATTCAAATCAATGAAAGACTATATTGAAAGAACATAAACATTATGATTTCTAACACCCACAAATGTACCTAATATATCCACAGTATACTTAATTTTAATCTATGGCCTTAGGTTTTATTATTTGTTTTACATTATTATAAGAATCACACTCATGTATAAAGTCCTACATGGTTACTAAGGAAAATTAATAATATAATTTTAAATATTATGATCACTAATTTTTAATATAATTGTTATTACTGATAAATATCTATATTGTATGGAATAATTATGTCCACACCTAAATAGGATGATTAAGTTAAAAACTCTTTACAATCATGTCTGGAGGTAGATGCACAGATTTGATATAAGATCTTGTAGCCACCTATTCGGACTGCTGTTTGAAATTGAATTCTGAATTACCCATTCGGAAAACTACATTTGTTCTGGGTTTGCATGTCCTGACTTCGTTTAATTTTTTAGGAAAAAGAATTGGTTTTGTTAAAAGTGAGTCTGAAAAGCTTTGTGTATGGTTGTGATCAGTGTACAACCCCATTACTTTGCTACAGATTACCCTGCATGGAATAAAAGAGAAAGCCAACTATTCATTGGGTATGATATTAAAAACCTCGTTTTCTTGAGTGTTCAAGAATACAGGAAACTTAACATTAAGGGTTGTCTTATTAATAATTTGAAATAAATCAGAAAAAGATGCAATGCCATCATAGGTAAGAAATTGTATTTCCTGCCAATAGATGACACATGACAGGTCTATAACTAGTACACGCTAGCCTCATTTCTTTTTGTACCAAATACACAGACTCATCTACTACCTCTTACTATAACAACAGTGATTCTATTGTCAGCTCCCATTTTCTGTTTCCTGCATTTGTCCCTCTCCTGATTCAAAACCATCCCTTTAACACATCATTCCTAATTAGATGATTAGTGCTTGGAAGGGCAGGAGATAAGTCATTTGCATAATTTAATCATAAAAAGAAGTTAAAGATACAGATTTTGCTGTTCGTTTGTACAATTATCTTCTTCAGCCTGGGGGGCTGAGATATTAATGTGATTAAACAGTATTTCTGCAAACAGGCAACTGTGTGTCCTCTATTAAAGCAAGGCTGGAGGCAAATGAAAAATTAATTTTAGAAGACAATCAATTTTATTCTACATGACTATAATAAATAACAGCCCATCTGCAGACAACTCATTAAGCCTTAGGAGGGTACATGTGTCAAAAACTCTAAATGACACACAAGGCTGAATTTTCCTCCAAAATAGAACTAGTAATAAATGGCCTACCAGCTGCCATATCAGCCTAGAAAGTCAACATACAAGAATTTCTTAGAAAATGGAGTGTATATACTGTCACTCACAGTCAACCAGTTAATTTAGTCCTGGTTGCAAAAATTTCTGTAGACTAGTTCATTTTATTCTGAAATTTGTTCTTTATCTTGTGTTCAGATTGTGTGTATACATATGTGTACACATTTATTACTGTGAGCATCACTTTCAGTAATATAATATTTACAATGTTCTTGGCATGTGCCTAGCATTTTATGTATATGGTCTCAATTTTAATAACTCCATATTACCCTCATTTTTAGATGAAAACAACTAAGGCTTAGATGATTCATACATTGAGAAAGGGTTGGTATTATAACAACTGTATCTATCTGAGACAAAATAGTGATTACCTAAGGTTCTATTATTCAAGAATGGCTGTCAATCCAAATTCCAATAATATACAATTTAAGCATAGAAATAAATTCTCTTAAAATATGAATATTTCCCAAAGTAAATACATTTCATTATAATAAATTATAGTTTTACTCTCAAACCAACAAACTGAAAAAATTTTGAGTACTCATATCCATGTAATATGATTGGCACTGGGAGTGATAAAATGATAAACTGTTCTGAAGTTTAGGAACTTACAAGCTAGTTTGGAGGGGGAAAGAAAACATAAACATTTTTATAACTTCACAATTTGTGCCCCCACCCAAAGAAAGGAGAGAGAAAGATATATAGATATAGCTATATAGATATAGAGAGAGTGGTTGTCTGTAGATAAAAATTCAGAGAAGCAAGAAGTCACCGCATCATGAGGGAAGTCCCCATAGATTTAAGACTTCAGCTGGATTTTTAAGGATGGTTGTTTTTAGCAAGACCTTGAGTAGAGCAATTATTCTTAGAAAGGAATCTCAACATCACCATTTTCTGATATCGGTTTCCTCAGGCAGTCTACATTACATCACTGCACTTTCATTCAGTTTTAACAAACCTGCCAATGATGCACGCTTAAATAAAATATTCATTTGAAGTTCTAATCTCATTTGAAGTTCTAGTTTTGAAATATCAGGCAGGATGAGTAATCACTTATTTCTTTACTTTGCTTTTCTGGAGTAGAGATTAGTGCACAGTGCCTAAAAGTCTTTCTACAACACTTTGGATATCTGATCCTGATTGAGATGGTGTTTAGTGCATACATAAGCCTCCTTTCAGAGCTATAAAGAGGAGAAATAAGGGTTTTTTTAATCAACCCAATAGATCTAAAAACAAATTCTAGCAATTGAATTGCCTATCCCCCACCCAAACAAGAGTCTTAATAGCAGATGTTACTAAATCTGGCTTCTCTTGTTATTCTCCAGCTGCAAAAATTAAAACTCACTCAGAATCAGTGACAGGATTTAATCGGAGTTGTGAGAACTGACCAAACCCTTCTTCCCAACTACTCTATTAAGATGCCAGGTGAATGGCTGGGCAGGCCCCAACAGAGTAAATTCATTTCCTAGGTAATTAGCAAGGAATTAATACTGAGATCACTAACTTCTTGGTTTTTCTCTGCAATGATTTCACATGAGAACCTGATTTAAAGCTTAACTCTTTCATCATCACTGAACCCCCAAGGTCACAGAAATCCTGAGAGTAAGTCAAAGAGTACCTGTGAGAAGTGGTGACTGCAGCAAGAGCTGTTTAAGTAGCTACCATGTGAGGTTAATAATGCATGAATCAGAAAACAGTAGGTGTTTAAAATATATATTGATTTGGTTTCTGCCACTTTCAGTGCATTATAAACCATCTGTAGGTAAAGAAGAAGACTACCTCTTAATACTACACCATGTTAAACAGATTTGTAGTACTCCGTTTATAGAAAAGTGATGTGCTAAAATGAAAGCAAAAACTTAATTTTTTATGAATATATGACATATCAAGAAATACACCATGGAACCAATAATGTCCCTGGTGTAAAATCAGTTTATAATAAAATTAATTACAACTTCCATTATAAAATAATATTAACACTAGATGAAATAAATCAAACTATTTCAATTACTTAGAAAATACTATTTTTCACCTTATTCATCAGTTTAGCTAAAGCACAGCATGCCTATGAGAAATCAGATTGTACAAATATTCAAACCTACACAATGTAGTATATGTGGATCATTTTTAAAACATTTTAGTCAAGTCTGTTACTAAAAGTTCTGAGTTCCAACAATTTTAATTTAAAAATTTAGAAATTGCAGAGTAGCTTTCTTAACAAAGCAAACTCAATATCACTACTATATACAGTAAAATTTTGCACTTTATTTGAAGTTCATTAGAACCCCCTTTAAATCCTTACTATTTCAATACAAATTTTTAAAAATATACACATAGGGGATATGATGCCAACATTCTGGCCTTTCGGTTTCTTCTCCAACAATCTTGTCCTCTTCAGTCATTCAAGTGCACAGTTATACACTAAATTCTGTGATTATCAATACTGCAGCTGTTGCATATTGTAAATTTGGTACCTCCTACTCTCTGCCCACCACTATCCCATCTAGTCCACTGCTTCTGGTACTCCAACCCTGAATTCCTTTGGTCCTTTCTTGTAGCCTCCATTCAATTGAAAATACCCATCTCACTCACTTCCTTGATACCCTATCTAAACCATTTTAAAAAGCCTGAACACTTTTCAACCTCTCACTTTTTTATACCACTTAGTAAAACCACAATTCTCGTTAAATCCAAGTATTTACCTACTTAACACCAGTACTAATGCAGCTCTGCATGATGAAATTAAAATCAACAACCACACTAAACATTTTCAAATATGTAAATTCATGACTACTGAATTCAAAGGGCATTTAATGTTGCTGGCAATCATACTAAATTTATTTGTAATACATTTTTCTACTTGCTTTTCTACTTGCCCAATGGCTATTTTACATTTTATCTTTTTCCTCAAACTCTTTTTTCAGCACTTCTTTGCAACACCTCCTTTCTAATCCTCACTCCCAAATGAATGATATATTTCCACTTCACAGAGGAAACAATCAGAAGAGAACTTCCATGGATCTGCAATATCATGTCTAGAATCTTCATACACATACCTAGACTTCCCACCTGTTTCTGTCAATACACTAATCTTACTCCTAACTAAAGCTAATTTGGTTACTCTACTGGTTACTACCTCTACTTGTACACTGGTTCCTATTATGGCCCACTCAAAAATATCACTTCAGTAATACTCCTCTCTTTTTCCTATAGTATCAATTTCTAATAGAATGCCATTCTTTTCTCATCTTAATAGAAATAATAACTTCTTCATTTTCTGTCTTTATGCTCAAATTCTCAAGTTTCTTACATATCGAGTTATTTGCTATCATTGAAGAAAATTCCTGGGAAGAGTTATTTATATCATCTCCAATTTCTCTTCTCCTATTCTCTCTTAAGCAAATGCCACCCATACTTTTCATTCCCACCTCTGTACCAAAACCGCTTTTGTAGAAAGTCACCAATGATTTCCATTGTTTCCTCTAATGGCAAATTCTCAGGACTTACATTAATAGCATTTGACACAGTTAATCATTCCCTCCTTGTTGATAAATTTTCTTTGCTTAGTTTTCAGAACACAATTCGCTTTTGGTTTTCCTCCTGCCTCACTGGATATAATACTCTTTCTTAGGATAAATTAATGATTCTTTCTTTTCTTCCTGACTACTTTATGTTGGTGTGACCTAAGACTCAGTCCTTGAAGATCTCCTCTTTTTCTGCTTACAGTCATTCCTGTCCTAAATATATTATTTCCTGTTCGGATCTACCTCAAACACTATACTTTTATGTCTAATATTTACATTTATTCTTGAAAGGCCAAAAGGTATTTAAAAACTTATATGTACAAAATTATACTTTTGAGTTCCTTCCCCTAAACCTGTTCCACCTACAGACTACCCTCTCTCAAATGGTGGAAACTTCATCCTCCCAATTGTACATGCCCAAATCCTGCAATTGTTCATTACTATTTTCTTTCTCTCATATCCAATGTTTAATTCATCATGAAGTTCTATTGGTTCTAACCTCAAGACCTGTCCAGAATCTGACCAATTCTTACCACAACTAGTCTACCACTGTGGTCTAAAGTGTTTTTTCTCTCTCTCCCTTTCCCTCCTCCCTCTGCACTGCAATAGCATGCTAACTTCTACTCTTCCCCCACTTGAAGCTTTACTTTCATATTCTTAACCTAGCGGCTAGAGTGACCCTTTCAAATTTTAAGTCAGATCCTCTTATACCATTGCTTAAAATGCTGCAGTGATTCCCCATTTAATTCAGGGTAAAAGTCAAAATTGTTGATCTAAAAGGCCTAATATGAACACCCCCCAATAACATTACAATTATGATCTCCTTCTTACAACTCTTCCCTCACTCACTCCACTACAGCCATACTCACCTTTTTAATATTCCTCAAATATGCCAGGCATGCTCCTGTGTCAGAGATTTTGATCAAACTGTTTCCAAGCCAAGACCACTCTTTCCACAGACTGTTTGATTAATTTCCCTCCAATTTAAGTCCGTGATCAAATCTCACATTCTCAATAAGACCTACAAGTCCCATGCTATTTAAAACTACAACTGCCTTCAATCTCCGAGATCCCTACATTGCTCTACTTACTCTATTTTTCCATAGCACTCACCATCTTCTAACATATAATATAATCTCCTCTTCAGTATGCATATTGTTGATTGATTTCCTCTACCTATAATACCATACTCTAGAATCCAACCTCCTTTTCAAAGGCAGGAATATTATTTTAATAACAATATGTAAACAAATGTTTCATTACAATTTCTCTGTTACCAGTTGATCTTAAAAGGAATAATATTTCCACATCTTGTTTACCTGTATATTTATTGGATGTGTCCAAAGCATCTAGAAGAGTGCTGACAGAGTAGATGCCAAGTAGGTATTTGATGAATGAATGAATGAATAATGGTATTTTTATGTGTAAATGCATATGTGCTTAAAACTCTCTGAAGGCATACACAGATTCTAGCATAGTATTTTGGACACAAAAGGGAATTCTCTTTCTTTTAGTAACTTGGTTATAGTTGCATAAATTCTTCCACTATTATGCTTTGAGGAACTGTCATCTCTACACACTTTGTTGAATTATTATTTCTTTCACTTTTCCATTTGGAATATTTCCCAAAACTTTTTTGTACCCACTCATGGAATTGTCTCTCCAAGGGAATTTTGTTACTATATTTCTGAAGATAACAACAATAAATGACAGTATTTACAATAAGGACATGTGCCCTGAGGACATTTTGGTGAAGCTCCTGAATACTGATTCTCTTTCCTTCTAGTTCGTTTCTAATTCTCACAACTACATTTCCCACAGTATCCTGACTTCTTGGAACAATGCACTTCCTAACTACCCTTGTTTTCTCAAGCCCACCAATCAAAACAGCATAGAGATCTGAGCAGAGAAGGCAAAACGAAGGCTTACAATCAAGAATTAGCTCTGTCTATACTAGACTGTAGGGCTTTAGGTAATTTGTTTTACTTGCCTACATTTCCATTTTCTTACCTAAATTCAAGATCAGATGACCTTCCTCAAGGAATTGCTGTGAGAATAAATGCAGACAGCATGTGAAAAAAGCTTTGTGGCCTGTGAACTTCTGCACAAACCTAAGACACTATTATTCCCTAGAAGCACTGCAAGCTTCGATATAACTATGGATGATACTGTTTTAGCACTGAGGGAAAAACTCTAAGTGAGATAAAGTGACCCCCAATAGTAGCACGTTAAAAAGTGATCAGCCATCTGTTTATAAAAATTAAGAAACTTAACAAGTAAATTATTAAAAACAGACTATTCTAAGGATCAGATTAAATGGATCAGTGTATGTAAAGGTACTATATAAAATATAAACCAGTATATACATGTAAAGCTTTTACTATTACATCTTGCTAGTCATTTTAAACCTTCAGATATACTTTCAGACTAAAGGCATGTACTAAATACTTAAACTTTATGTACTCACTAAAACCAAAAAAGACAAAAATGCCACTTCAGCATTATTTAAAATTCAAATTTTAATGTTCATTAAATAATCTTGAATTAAGTGGTTTAAATTACTCTCTAACATGCAAATTCAGTTACTATTGAATACAATAAAAACTATATACACATATCCCAAGGCAAAATTTAACCATTTCTTAAAAATTCATATACAGCATATATTTCAAAAATGTGCTGTGGCAAGCTAGAATCAAGCTAACAGATCAGGAATAGTAAGAAAATTTCCCAAAGATATGTTAATGGACACCTTATAATTTTTAAAATTAAAGTAATATTAACAAGAATATTATCTTAATAACAATATGCAGACAAATGTTCTATTACATTTTTTCTGTTACCAGTTGACCTTAAAAGGAATAACATTTCCACATCTTGTCATTACTATATCAATTTTTATTCACAGCTGATATTTTTTATTCCTTAAGTTCCTATACATATATATCTGCCTAGGCTGACCACTGAAATAAAATGGCAATTAAATTCAGGAACTGATGGTGTAGCTCAGTGATGGAGTGCTTGCCTAGCATGCACAAGACCCTGGGTTCAACACCCAACACCACAGGAAAAAAGAGAGAGAGAGAAATTCATTCAAGAACTCTATGGAAAGGCCATAATCAGTAAACTCTCTGTTTCCCCCCCACCACCACCACCATCTATTGGTTGCTAGTCCATTCTCTATTTTCATGAGAAATACTTTCTCAAGTTTTCTCCACCATTATTTAGTTTCATTCCTTTCTCCATATACAAATACAACTATATCAAAGCTAACATGACCAAAAATATACTACTCTTGTCAAGAATCAAGAGGCTTCCTAATTGGACAGAAAATTAAATTGTGGAGCTACACTGTCCCTTCTGGAATAGTATATGGGTACATAATTGTGGAGCTACACTGTCCCTTCTGGAATAGTATATGGGTACATAAGAGACAAACTCTTTTACGTTTTTCTCATTAATATAGAAAAAGACCTAAAAAGAGCAATTATTTTATTGTATGTACATTATTAGTCCTATAGAATGACAAGGACCAGTCCAAAACAACTGCAAAAGTAAGAAAGTGGCTATGTCAAATTTACTTATACATACTAAGCTCTAAAACAGTTGCTAACTACTCTCTTCAGACATCACAATGTTCAAAATGTACCCATCACCAAAATGACTGCTCTTACAGGACATTCTCAGCATCAAGGCCATAATGTTCCTTTTCTTAACTGCAAGTTGAAAATCAATTAATTATTCCCTCCACAAAACAGAAACATTTCACAAAAATCTCATTTAGAACTGTACACAACAATGTGGTTTAACCCAAAAGCCATGATTCCTCTGGTGTCCACAAATGTTTATTTAACTTATAGACGATAGCTATTAAGGGATCCTAAGCACAGGAAAGTGTGTTAAAGTCAACAACTGGCCACATGCAATTTGCCAGGTTTTGATCTGCTAACAGCCTATAATGAGTACTGTATCCATTAAGTACATAAATCTTCCACAGACAATATAAGAGTAATTTCAAGCAAAATATACTAATCTAGTAACCACTAAACAACATTATCCAGTACACTGTTAGCTGTGACATATATCCTGTATGCCTGATTATGTTCACTCACTTCAGATATTATTTACACAAAGAATTTATTTTCACATCTAATTCTACTTTCACATGTTTCTGGGCTATCTTCCCTTCCCCCAGTGAATACTCATGAAATGGAAATAAAATTTATTGTTGGAATGTGGAAACTATAATTAGATGAATATTCTGAGATTTTCTAATGTACTGCAAAACTTAATGTTATTTTAATTGTCTATGTTTTTAATTGTATACATCATTTACTGTTCCTTCCAATAATGTAGTTTAGCTAAGTGTTAAACATGTAACAATAGAACTCTACTCCTAGGTAATCTGGAAATGAGAAAATAAGAATATAGATAATTCTTAGGAACACTACTTTACTCTTCCTTCATAACTACCCCTGCACATAGTAGGTGATTACTAATATTTGTTGAAATGACATTAATAATTTGGAAAATGTCATATATTATGGATATATGTTATGTGTTCCAACTGAATGTTCTAATTAGCTTATGAAGTGAAAATTAAACCTTCTATGTTATACATAAAACATACTATACAGTAAATTCTTTTCTATGAATGAACTCCCCTTTTGTCTTCCTCAATTAAAAACTAAGGGAGTGCTCATAAATTTTTCTACAAAATAAATTTATAAGTTTACCAGATTACAGGCTATTTTAAGCAGCAATCTTAACATTAACATTAAATGTTTAAGGATTCATGTTTGCAAAGAATCTAGTTATCCAATGTTGTTTACACTTAAATATAATTCAAGGTACAATGTATTGTGAAAGAATAAAAACAAATGACTTTTTCTCATCTCACTATTTCAGTTTTAATTTTTAATGTATAATATTGTAAAAAGCCAAAGTCAATGAACTCCTAAGTTTGATCTAAATAGTTTAAAACTCTTCACACAAATGAAAGTAAGCTTTTTAACATAAAAACAACTTTTAAATTCAAACATGCACATTTAAGAACTATTTTTAACAGAACCTCTCTAGTATAATTCTAAAGACGGAATGAGGTCTATTGTTCATATGACACATGGAATAGATTTGGGAAAGGAAATTCAAGGATTATTCAATAACATACATAGCAAAAATATGTAATCACAAAGTTTCTCTAATTTAGTAAGTACAATCAGGGAATAATGTGGTTTATAATCATAAGGTAGATATTTATTTATTTAAATCCCAATATTTGGACAGGTAGAAATGAATTTTCCAGAATCCACGGATTAAAAACAATATAACAGAAAAGATATTTACTGGGGTCTAACTGATATTCTCAGAACTGTTTGAGGTGAAGTCAGCTTGAGTTTTTGCAATTAAACACCCTTGGACTGAACTCAAGAGGGATCCATATCATAAGACATTCCACCATATCGTTGGTAGTATTACATAGAACTAGTGTTCAATGTATGTTTATTGTCCTTCCAGAAGCATCAAGGCTTAAATGCATATGTAATAACATTTTATGAACGGTCATATTAAAGCTTTTATATCATTTCTGTGGATTTATTATGCTTTCATATGGCATTAACCTCTGGATTCTTAAAATAGGTACTGTATAAATTGGATCTATGTACTATACCACCAAAGGCCAGTATGAGATAATATGGTCTTATATGATAATTATGTTTTTAAATGCTTTTCATTTACTACAACAAACTACCACACAATTGACATATAATGTAAATAATTAATTTGAAAAAATAAATTTATCCAAATATTGTTTGTGGGTAATACTATGCTTTCTAGACAAACATGTGATAGACAGACTTCTTCAAAAATAACTGAAAGCTCAGAAACCAACATATTGCTATAAGCTATAATAGTTATAACTGTTAATCCAATACACCTTTTATACAAACCCATAAACACATGAGTGGAAAAATAGCACAGATGTTCATCTCTAATGCAATTTCCATTCAATTTCCTAAGTGCAGTCCCTGTGTGCAAACTAGCTTAACATTATGTTTAGCTTGCAAATTCTTTTAATAAATAATGAATGCAATAAAACTAGGAGATCAATGGCAAGCTGAGAAATCATAAAAAAAGGCTTTTGTGTTCACGCTGTTGCCCACTTCAAACTTTAATCTGGAGATAGATCAATATTACTTTTTTCTTTTTAACCCATCACATAAATAGCAGATAGATTAAATGTAGCCTAAATGCTGTTACCAGCTAGCAGTTGCCAGCAACCTGATAAGATCATTGGACCCAATTACAATTGGATTTTTTATACTTTAACATATATACTACATTATACACTATTAAGCAGTCAACTTGTTTAAAAATAAAAAGGTTGTACAGCAATAAAAACACTGTGGCTCATTATTTTTTAAGCTTTCCTGTACTATATATTTTTCCAGTAGTGTAACTGCAAAGTTTTCACCACTATTTGCTTTAATAAAACTAATCATAATAAATCAAAATAGAACAGAGATACCATAGTTTCAACCTCAGGGGTATGAGATAAAAGGAAATTTTGCTCTTCAAAATAAACTACAACTCAAAGAACTGCTATTCCCTTTAATGGGGTGGTGGGAGGACACTTCATGCAAGTTTAAGTTTCAATTGGATTGGGTCTTCAGACTACTCAGGGAAAAATATATCATTTTTCTTAATATGAATTTGTTTTTCCATTCACAGGATCTAAAAAAAGGAGGAAAACTGTCTTCTTACCAGCTCCTTTTGAAGCAAGTTTGAAAGCAGTATCACGAGTCAACCACCACAAGCATGAGTGCTGTTATGAAGTAGTATAAATACAAATCACTGAGAATCATTTTATGATATTAGGCTTGCTTTATTTATCAACTATTGCCTATTTATAATATTTGAGCATTTCCTCTGGGTTTTCAAAAAAAAGGAAATATCAAAAATCATACTTTCTATGATGATGTAATTTATTTCATATATTCTAATTCCATGTATCAGATTTTGATAGTTTTACATATGTATTCATGAAAAGTTTATGGAATGATACAAATGGTTTTACACTGGAGTTAAGATTTCAGGATTATGTATTTCCAATAACTACATACTTTATAATTACTTGCTTCACTTCTTTTTAAGGAACAGCATTTAGTACAAATAATTCTAATAAAAGGAATGAATGTGCATGTGTGCGTACGTATGTGACTATATTCATTCAGCAAATGTGAATCCAGTGTCTACCATACACAATATTAGGCTTAATGAAGTTTTACAATGAATAATAATAAAGATAAAATGACTTATCAGAAATTATTATTACAAATCCATGGTTTTGTTTTATGTAACAAGTTCAGTTCTTTTTTAATGGTGGGTACTTATAAAGATATCAATCTGCTGGGCCCTGTGGTGCACCACCTATAATTGCAGTGGCTTGGGAGGCTGAGGCAAAAGTATTATAAGTTCAAAGTCAACCTCAGCAACTTAGTGAGGCCCTGTCTAAAATTTTAAAAAAACAAAAACAAAAAGGACTGGGGATATTGCACATGGTTAAGCACCCTGGGTCCAATCCCTATTACCAAAAAAAAAATTATATATATATATATATATATATATATGTGTGTGTATACACACACACATATACACATATGAGATATGTTATAGACAGTTTCACATTAAACAATTTGTATTACATCTTATGTTCATATTATAGTATAATAATTTCTTTTTTTGTGTGTGTGGTGCTGGGGATTGAACCCAGGACCTTGTGCTTGCAAGGCAGGCATTTTACCAACTGAGCTATATCCCCAGCCCCAAGTATAGTAATTTCACAAATTATAATATGTAAATTTATCATTAAAGAAAGATGTGGTGAGATTCTACCATAAAGATGCCACATAAGACATAGATATGTTTTAAACAAAATTTGAAAAAGAGTCAACTATTGTTTAAAACTTTATTGAAGTGTATTATAAACTTGATCTATGATGCATGTATCCTAAGGTTCAAAGATTATCATAACACAGAAGATAAAATTTTTACTGCAGAATTTGAAAACTAAACAGTATCATTTCATATGTTCTCTATTGTCCTATTCTAATAAAGGTAACAATGAAATTATGATTAAAGAGTATCATAAAGGCCTGTAAAGAGGATCTACGTCTAAAAGCTGAATTTTTAAAAAATTTATTCTTCAAAATGTTGAACCTCCTTTTCATAATATACATTTTCAAATATCAGACATTAAATGTTATATCACGTATAACACTAAATTAAAAATATTTCACATAAATTGACAACATTCTTTCTCTCCCAAAACAAAGGTAATAAAGTGAGAGATTAAATTAAATAAAGTATGATATTTATGATATTCAATGAATGTAGGTAATTTTCATAAGTTTTATCAAAGTTCCTGTATGTGCATATATGCTCTTTTTTAGTCTAAGGAATTAAATTACAAAGATAACATTTATTGATACTGAATGTTTATGATTTACAAATCATTATTCAGAATATAAATAACTGATATATACTAAAATGAAATAACTTTTCTAAGATTTTCACCATCACAAAATGAGGAAATGAGGAATATACAATGAACTGGCTTTCTCCTTCCTACCAAAAAATATTAAATACTGAAGTAGTTCTATAAATCCCTTGGTAAGAGTATATTGAAGCTGCATTAAGCCAAGAAAAAGATTATAAGTAAGGATTTAAAAACTAACACCCTTCCATAATTAATTTGGGTATAGTATTTTTCTATGTATAGTGACATTTTCAACATGGCCCTATCATACATTACTAATTCTCGTTTTTCTCCTATGATTAAATATTAACATGGAGGGAGGCACTATCATATAGCTATACTATATTTAGTTTTTATACTATATTGATTTCCACCATTTTGGAATAGTTTATAATATACCATGAATTTTAAGAATCTTTCTAATGAAGAATCTTAAGATTGCTTTGATATTTTTCTCTGATTCCAAAGTAAAATAAAATAAATTTAGTTGTTCTAGCAGAAAATGGAAAAAGGGATGCCGCCACTTTAAAAGCTTCAATCTCTTTGACATTGCTGGCAGTGTATGGGAACATTAATGCATCTGTCATGATAACAAGCTAAGAATAACATCTAGACATCAAACCGAGCAGAGAATCCATCTGAAGTGATTCATTCAGATCTGTCTCATTGATTTATTAAACACAGGGCAACATCTGCAGCCTCACAGAGCCGCTTGGTGAAATTAATGCAAGATCAATTCAAATGGAAAAAAGTGTAAAAGAGATAAATCAAAACACAATTTGCATGCAGTTCCACAATCAGGCTTATTGGGTGCAAATGCTCAATTTCCCTTCCAAATCAAATGTGTTTAAATGTTGTTTTGTCTTTGTAGAATTGTATGATCTGAAGTGACAGTGAAGAGTTTTGCAGGTTTCGATGGTGAAAGGGGAAAAAAGGAAGAAAAAATGCTACCAAAGACCTTTTGAATATTGAATAAGTATATCATTAATACCTGATTGTTTTGCTTTGGAGGAAAAGGTTGATTTTTTTCTCTAAAAACATAATATTTTCAGTTGGAATCAATTAGGATAGTTTTAATATATATTTGAAATTTGTAGAGTGGATAAATTTAAATCATGTGTATCTACATGAACAAGATAAAGTGCCACTGGAGATCTAGATTGCTAACTAAAATACAATATAGTGTGACTAGGGCTTCTCGCAATTATAATTGCCTACAAGAAGCATTTTTAAAACAACTAGGCATTTCATTAAAAATAATGTTACTTAACAAAGTATAAAATAATTCAGGTTTGATATCTTCTACAAGTATTAGGGATTTCCTGTATAAAAACACATAAAACATTAATGTCTGAAGACCATCACGTCCTAATTATTTATCAGTGTTCATGTACTAGACATTGAGGACAATATACATAAAAATCCAAAGATGTACTCTATCGTGTCATGGATCATTTCTTTAATGCAGTATCCATCACATTAAACGAGTGTTTAAGGCAAATATGACTACAAGCTAAAGTATTTACATAAATACAAAAATTGTTGGTTATGCAGATGTATAGATTTAAAATGAACATATACACAAAAGTTTTGTGCCTTAACATTTGAGTAGATTACTTTGATTGTAATCCTGATACCATCCTTCTTGTAAAAGACACAGCACTGTTGACTGTGTGACTGCTTGTAATGGACAATATGAATATCTCATCATCATCCTTTGAAATAAAATGTCTATATTAACTGCCTTCATTAATTTCTAGAACCTTTTTATCATTTCTGAATATATATATCAGTCCAGGAAAGTGATACAAGTTCTTTAAAAATTGGATGTTGCTTAACTTTACTGTAAATGCAAAACATCAGTTTTCAAAGTAAATTACATTATTCTGTATAGATCATGAACTACAAAGTATTCATCAAGTGTGAATACAAAGCCAAACTCATCAAGTGCTTACAATAATCCTATTTCCTAGCATTGGAAAGTAGTTTTAAAATGCTGTAAACATTGGTATTCTTCTCATAAAGTTACTCTAATATCAAACCACATTTATGTTCTGTTTATACACTGTCAAAATAAAGTATAATTGAACTATTTTGAATTTTAATTTTAAAAAATGAATTTTATACATTTGAAAGTATGTTGAATCATATCTCTAAATACATTATTAAAGTCTTCTTAATTATACATTCTTGTTTCTTCGAGCATTCATTTAACTCTAAGTGACTGAATAACATTCAAATCAGTTGCTCCTCAAACAAAATTAAATGCCAATCATGAAATCCAACAATGTTACTTTCATGTGGATAGGAAGATAAAAAGACAACACTAAAATGTTGTGGATAATTCCCACATTTAGTGAAACCAATTTCACATTTTACTGCTACAACAATATAATTTAGTAGTAAAATCCTCTGCATAAGAGAGAATTTTCGGCATTTGCTTTCTGAATCTGCCCCTTTTCTTTGCTATTGAAAACTCCAAGATTTCTTGTACAAGAACTGAAGTGAAAATCACAGGTTTTTATCTGCAAAAACAAAAAATCTAAAAACCAGATAACAATTTTTCCATTTGGTTTGGACCCTTATGTCACCATTTTCTTTAAAATTGTCAAATAATTTCCCTATAATTAATTTCTTGAAGTTAAAGGGCACAAAGGGAGAATACTGTATAGCCCTTTGAAGTTTCAGTGATGTAAACCTTGACTTACCTAATAGAACAATGTATGTTCAAGAGGTTTAGTTTTACAATTCCCTAGTTTTGGAAGCACATATTATTTCCCAACCTCTTTTCCAGAAATAAAACTTTGAATATTTCAGTAATTCACTCAAACAAAATAGTTAATATCAGGTACTGTTTGAGTCCCTGTTCTAACTTTTGCACTATCAAAAAATGATGTGTATTCATTCATTTATCTTCAGTGCACATTAATATGCACTGAAACATATCTAGATGCTACTTAGTGGCAATATGTTAAAGTCTCTGAAAAGAATCAATTTGAAAATGGTCCATTTTATGTGTCCTAGGATAACAGAAAGCATTTCAAATTAAAATACCCTAAGTCAGGACATGTACTCCTCCTACATATTTGACAGATGGGGAATAATGTTTATTATGCAAGAAAAGAAAATTGCCAATGACACCAACACAAATAGTCCTTCCATTCAACAATATATTATGAAAATCTATACATTGGGAGATGAAAATGAATCTCTTCTTTCAAAATAAGAATAGTATGTGAGAATTTCCTCTCAACCTAATGCATAGTTTTTCCATGTATTTCTCTCCCCCTTTACCTTTAGCCAGAAGCTGTAATAAGTCATGAGTCCTGAAGGACAATCCTCTTTAGTCAGGTTTCCATTAGTACATCATTCATTTTCTTTAGGCAACTCTATAAGATCTTCTCCATCTTTCTCTCCTTCTCATAGCATCTTTCTGCTCTTTTCCTACATTTCTTCTCTCTTACTGGCCTTGTGTCTTATCTCCCTCATGTTGTCTCTCTTGGACCTCCTTTCCATTTGGATCCCTCGCTTTTTACTGAATCATAGAAACAATGTTGATCAAAATATTAATTTCAAATTTAATTTTAAAATTCAAATTCATGAATAATTTAAAGTACATATTCGGCAAATGTTACCAAAATTCATAAAGCATCTTTCATAAAAATCACTATATTTTGTAGTTTTCAACATATTGATGAGGGTATTTGCACAATCAAAATTTGGTAATGTTATTTTACCATTAGATTTTCCTAGAAATTGGGTTTTATCCTATCTAAAATTGCAATGTAGGTGTGTTTCTAGTAGTTTTCCTCTTCATTTATGGATTGTATATATAGAATAGATTTCACAATTTTTTACAATTCTATATTGTGATACTTGTAACAGTTATAGAAAATGCAGCTAATAAATAAAAGACCTATAAAGAAAAGAAAATGCAATAGAAAGCACATTCATCATATCAAAAATATATTTCTTCCTCCATATTTAGTATTTCTCTATCACCTTTATACAAATACATACACAAAATCAAGTCAAGCAAAAAAGTTAGATATTCAAATGCTGTGATAAGAAGTAAATAAAACTTAATTGGATTAAAATAATAGCTTATAAGCATGTTATAACATGGTCCAAAGATAGGATAAGACTACCTGTCTCTGGATATATAGAAATTTATCATTCTCCACTTTAGCAAGTAGCTCTAATAAAAATTAAAGTTTCTATTTATCAAGGAAAGTCTCCAAATCACAATAAAATACTAATCTATTTACTTTCAAAATGAAATACATAGATTTTGCTCAAGAATGTATAAATTAATTATTTGGGAAGGAAGAACTTCTATATGTAATAAATGTTCACTTTAAGAATGGGTGTAAGAGGGGAAGAGAGGAAAAGACAGGAAAGTAGAGAGGACAGGGAGAGAGGTAAAAGGGTAGTTTTTCATGTCTGCAATTATTTAAATATAAGTGTATTTGAATGGTAACACATGAATTAGATGGCTCCTATAGGAATTCCCTTGTAATCTTTTGATTTTATATATTAGTAAAATGCTTTGGAATCAAAATAAAATTTTCTTTCTAATCTTACAACCCATAATTGCTTGTTTTATTGGAGGAACCCTTCATCCTTTGTGTTTTAAGGTCATCTATTTTCCTTAAGAAAAGCTGACCTAATAAACCAGGTTCGTAAGCCCTAAATGTGCATTAAGTAGGAGTTCTCATATGAACCCGTTTCTGTTCAATTGCTTGAACCCAGAACACTTCTCAAAGGAAAAAGAAAAATAAAAGGTTCTCTTGTAAGTTCTGTAGCATTATCTTATTGTAACAGTAAGCAACAGTTTGTCTTCAAGTTGTCAGTACACTTCCAACTAAACATAATAATTTGCATTTTACAACAGATGTGGTAACTGAGTTACAGTTTTAGATCAAAGATCCAGAGATATGATCATTTAAAGTTGCACTGTGAGACAGTGCACCTCTGAAATTCTTTGCAAAATGATGAACAGTTGTATTTTACAACAAAACCCTTTGCTCCTATTAATCCGGTGATGGTAATTTCTTAGTTTGTATACCAAACTCAAGTGCCAAATATATACTTTTTATTAACAGACTGGAGATCAAATACTAAGAATAATTCACAGGTATTTAAAAAGTCAAATAATCTCGAATATAGTTTGTTTTCCTTTTTATTCAGAACATTGAACACAATTTGCTTCTGATGTGCAAATGGACATTTATACTTCAATGTACTTCTGAACTGTGATATGAAGGAGGTACACTTACAACCAGGGAAGCTGGCCATCATCATTTAAGGACTCCTCTCTTTGAAGGAATGGGATCTTTCCAACTGTTTGCCTGGTGGGGGGGGAAGAGCTGAGAGCATCTTCTCTAGAAAACCTACCAACTTCTATACCAACCCCCAACCCAGCCCCAACCCCAGCGTTTCATGCCCCACATTACCTTCTGCAGATAACCCAAAAGGGACGATCCTAGGAAAGTGATATCTGCCGTCTTTTTCTTTTCTTTTCTTTTCTTTTCTTTTTTTTTTTTTTTTTTTTTGGTGGGGGGACTAATCTACTTTCCTGTATCATGTACCCGGGGATCTTTGCGCAGCAGGCATGGACGATCGTCCTTACACACACTTACGCGCACACACAACCACCACCAACAAAAACAAACAGCAGTACACATTCCACACACTTACACAACAAACTCACAGAATGGGGACTGAATCACCCTCTGGGATGGATTCTAGACTTCCAGCCCCCTGCGTTCTCCAAATACTGCTTTCTGGGTTGCCAGCTTTTGGAGTCCGGTTTACAGCTCAGCCAGCCCCCAGCGAAAGCCCTTGGTGTCGGTATTCAGAAAAAACCTATCCGACCCGTAAGGCCACAAAAGAGCAAGGAAGAAAACCAAATAGAGAAATTAACAAACAAAAGCAGCCAAAATGCCATGCAAGATATGGGCGAAAGGCTGGAAAGTTTCAGTAGAGGACTGCAAACTTAAGTTTGTACGGGACTTTTTTTAGACCCCAGCCCTACCACTGAGCGCGGACTAGAAGGGACCCGCAATTAATGAGTCCTTCTAGTCCTCTTTCCCACTGATTTAAAGAATGAAGAGGCAAGCTAGTTAAGACACTACAGACAAAGTTGGTGAGGGTGATGAGACATGCAAAAGAGGGCAAGGGGGCAAGAGCAGCGAGTCAAGAAATGAGTGTCTCACCTGGCATTCGTGCAATCGGTGAACAAAGTTTCGAAGTCTTTCCTGGTGATGAGTTTGCAGCGGTTCACCCCAGGCTGGATGGCCCCCAGCCCGCGGAGGATCCGGACCTGCTCAACAGTACACACCACTGGGGATATGTCCAGTCTCTTCAGCTTAGTGTACACCGTGTGCAACCCACCCACCAGGTGCTTGAGGAAAAGATCAAAGACTTGCGGCAGGCAGATCAGTTCCTGGCCATCCATCAGGAATGAAGCTACCTTCACCCCGTGCATGTCGACCATCCGGCACTCGTTGGTGTTGGTGTTGCAGCTGCCAACGCTGCCACTACAGACCCCGCCACTCCCGGCGCTGCCGCTGTGGTTATTAGCCATAAAACTGTTGATCATATTAGGGGTGAGACGAGGGGCCTCTCCCGGAGTTGAGTACAGGGGTTCCGCCCGAAATAAGGCCCCCGGGACGCCGGCGCCACTGGAAGTTGCAGAGATCACCGGAGGTGCGGAGACAGACATGCTTACTCTGTCTCTATCGTGGCTCCTCCAGCCCTCGCTTTCTCTCCCTGACTCCTCTAGGTCCCCTCGCACTGCCTCACTCTCGCTCGCGCTTTCTCTCTCTCTTTCTCTGATGCGAGCTCGCTCGCTTGCTCTGAACTGTTTTCAAGACTCCAGCAGCCCCGCTCACGCTCAAGCTCACCCACTACCCAGCAAACATTGAGCAGTTGGACCCGGGGCGGCCCGAAACCCCACCCCCACCACACCTCCTCCCGAGACTGGCAGCGCACCCCCAGCCAATGGGCCCCACCCCCTCAGCGCCTGAGCGCGTCGAATGGCTGCCGCTGGCGTGGAGGTGGAGACTCCCTGGCTGGCCTCAGACTACCTGAGGCGGTTCTGGGCTGGCGGGTGAATAGAGATGGAGCCCGAAAAGGGTTCGGTGTGGTGCCTCCGCTTCTTGCCTCAAAATCTAACTAGAGAACGCCCAATTATCAGGCAGAGCTCAAACTGTAGTACGCAAAGTACCCATCTTCTCTGCGCCCCAGGAGCATAGGGCTGGGAAAAACAAAGCGGGACTCCTGAACGCATCTTCTAGACCCCCTCCCGGCACCTCGCACCCGAGTTTGTTCGAGGAAAGTGAGAGCGCAGCGGCAATTCCACTTGCACAATGCTCCCAAATTCCGTGAGCGCTAATAGGTGGCTTCACCCAGTTTCCTAGAGAAAGACTCCAGTGAGTTCAGAAGTAAACAACTCAGCCATTCTTCAGTCCTCCTAGAGCGCTTGGTGTAAATTATCCCTTACCAGGCTCGCAGAGGAACCGGCCTCCGGACCGCACTCAGATCAGAGTTGCTGGGGTCGCTAGCCAGCTCATAAGCACTGATAATCAGAAAGCGCAGTGATCCTGTGAACACTTTAGGAAACAGACTTAATCTGTGGGTGGATGATGGACACCTCATTTTACAACACTTCCGCCACAGTCCTGGAACGAACTAGGCTTTCTATGTTCACATCCCTTAGTCTCTGAATTGCCCTAGCACTATACCCGGTAAAATTTATAGGAAAGCTTCTTTGATGCCTCAAAACACCATTATAGAATACAAGAGAAGGACAAAGGTTTGCATTCTTAAATGTGGCATTTCCCTCCCTTGCATATGAGCTTTGAAGGTTCAGGGATTAGTGTTTCATATCCTAAAAGGTAGCTCAAAATTCCTCTTCCTCTACTTGTCAAATGCCCCAAACTTACTGCAAGAGCTCATAATCAACAAAATGTCTATAAATAGGGTACATTCCAGGGGAAACGCATATTCTTCTCGACACAGCATATGGTGGTTAGGTCACCATATCAAAGTTGTTTTAAGACTCCTTGTCAAGCTTTTTTTCTTTGGAAGAAAGGTATTTCCTTTCCTATGCTGTTCCTCTAGAGGTTAGTAGTTATTCAAGAAAGTAAAATCCAGGCTTAATTTCTTTACAAAAACCAACTACGTAGCTCATACAACAATTCTGATATTCTTCCAGAGTTGAACTTAGCAGTATCAAAGAGTGGGAGTGGGTTAGTTCTATATGCTCCCTTAATAAGTGGTAAATGTTCTAAATTAGATTTCTCTTCCTCTTTCTACAACATATTTTCTTCTTTTTAATTTCATCAACCAAGCATAAGAACTGCCCTTTGAATCTCTCCATACTGTTTTAATTTTAAATTGCATGAGGTCAAAATGCTAAGAAGTTGTGATGACAATTGCTTTTGGAATACAGCAGTAAGAATCTCTAACCCAACTGATTGGAACTTACACAGCCAAAAAACATTTTTAAAAGATGTTAAATTGTTTTGGCTTTATTGGTACAGTTGTGGGAAGAAAATAAAAGGCAAAACGAACAATTTTGAAGAGAGTAGAAGCAGAAAAGTACTGCTTCTCAAAAAAAAAAAATAGAACAGCACTGGCAGAAATGTTTATATTTACAAGTTGTTTTTTTTAAAGAAAAAACTGTTCAACAGGTGTTTTGACGGGAATGGCTATTAAACAATGTGTTGAAATAACTTGTTTTTGATAACTTACTGTTATTAAAATTTCCAGTCAACAAATTTGATGTAAAGAAAAGTTTTATTTGAAATAACTCTAATTACATTAAAAAATTCTACATTATCAATACCTTTTCATTCAGAGATGATTTGGAGTTTTCAGAAATGTGACATCACATAGATGTTTTGATGTTTTATATTTAAGAAATTCCGCAACACAAAAAGGAAAGGTTACAGTCACTTAGACTGTAATCATTATTTGTGATATTGAAAAACAAACATACTTTGATAACTTTGGATAACTTTGATAACTTTAGAAAAGGTTAGAATTAAATTTTAATTATTACCAGAGATCAAGGTTCAAATTCTAATAGAAATACTAGGGACTCAAATTGGCCAGTGATCACTGAAGTGTTAAAAAAGTCTCTTAGAAGCTTTCAATACACAAAAGACCCATGGTTTCATTATTTGAATCCCTTCCCATTGCAGTCCCCTAGAAGATAAACTTGGTAATTTTCTTAAGAGATACTTGTAATTTAAAGATTTAGTCATCTGGATGCAAGGCTCCAGGTGTTGTGTCCTTAGGTTTTCCTGATCTTTTGATTACTCATTTTCTATGGCTGCTGTTTCTATTATTATTATCTATGCTTTGAGACTGAGACAATCAAATTCCACACAGAGTGTTTGTTTTTATCCCTTTCTGACTTTAATGTCTTCCATAGGCCAAACATATTTCTAAATAAGGCTGGATTTCTACAAGGCCAGAGGAAGCCATGTATGTCAACACCCTGTAAGTTTGGAAGTGTATGAAGCAATATAAAATCATAAAGGCTGCAGTAAACAGGGTACCTTTAAGAGATAAGAGGCACTGCATTGAAACTAAGAAAATATTCAAGGTTTATGAATTAATATCAGGAGCCAAAGACACCACAGCAAATACGAATAAAATTGGTACAAGAAGATACCATATCTCATCAGAACAAGAAGTTCTAGATGCCACTAATTCCAGTGGAATGATTTGACACCTAAATGTAGCTTCTCATACACTGAAATACTATAAAATTCCAAGCCTTAATTAGCAATTTACATTTTCTCCTAATTTATGTTCAGTTTGGAGGGGAGCATGCTCATTTGTGAATTTAGGCCAAACATTCCACTTCATTTCACATTGTCAGTGAAATGAAGATATCATTTTAATTAAAAAAATATGCTATATATATGCAAACTGATGCAGGACTGCAAAATACCCAAAGTATTTGCCCGGATGGTTTTCAGAACAGGCATTCAAGCAAATCCTAAGGTAATAAATGGAATTGTTTGAAACCCTCAGCCATCTGAAGTTATGACCTCTACTATGGCCTCTAATCAGAATTTCCCAGGAACCCCGTAAGGTTTATTTTTAGGCAAACAATAAAAAAAAAAAAATTGACTGGGAAAGGCAATAAATGTGAAACAAAAACATTCCTATAACTGAGGACTAAATTGGCTAAAACCTATATGTATATCCTACTCAATATTTTCCTAGGAAACTGGCTATGAAATAATCATCTAAAATGTGTTTTTGAATTTTTTATGGTACTGAGGAGAGAACCCAGGGCCTCATACATGCTAGACAAACACTCTACCACTGAGCCACATCCTTAGCTCCAAAATGCATTTTTTCTCTTTCACTTACAATGATAAATTGAAGATGAAATCCACGGGAGGCAAATGTGAAGAAGGGTGATCACTTGAACAAGGGAAGAATTGGTCAAAACTTGAGGAGGAAAGCAAAATCGGATGCTTAAAGGAAAAATGAACATTTTCTAGCTGGAATTTTTTTTTTTAAATTCTCAAAGTACACATAAATGTAAGCACTTTCCTACTTTTAACATAAGTTACCCCATACTGCACTGTCCCAGGGGGAGGAGATAGGTCCTCTTTAAGTTCTATGTGTCTCAACTTATTGTTTCCTTTCAAATCTTAGGCTATTCAAATTCAAGCCATTCTAACTTCAGCTGGATTCCCACTGCTGCTAGGTAGCCTTTTATTCATTTTGTTGACTTGCTTTTGAATTCCCTGTAGCTGGCATCCGGACTCTTTTACTTTTTGTAACTCTCATCAGCTATTGCCTCCCACTTCTCTATGATTTTACCACAAAGTGATTCCATAGAAGTTCCCCCAACCTCCCTTCTCTCTTCCTAAGTCCCTTTTATCTTCCCTCTTATCCTCTCCTATTTTCCTCTTCCCTCAGAAAATAAGAAGCTTTCCCCACTGCCTTATTATGTTCTTGATCCCTTTTACCTTCTTCAGGTCATAACTCTTAATTTTATTCTCACTTCTCTCTTTCACATCTCCCTCTCTCCATCTCTACTTGCACTTTCCCTTTTTATTATAGAAAATGTTCAAGGGTATGTATCAAGACAATAAATTAAAGCTCTCTTCAATCCTCACCAGTCAGTCTCAAAGTGTAGCCCCTGAACTACCCACAGTAAAACATCTGGGAACCTGATAGATATACAAACTTTTTGACCCTAACCAAGATCTACTGAAACAGAAATTCTGGGGGTGTAGTCCAGCAATCTGTGTTAAAACAAGAATTCTAGAAGTGATTCTGATACAGGCTTGAGATCGTATTGCCCTGAAGTTACTGTCTTTTCAAAAACTTTTATTTTTAAAAATCTAAAACTTTTTCCATTCTTTATTACTACTCTTCTGGGCCTTAAACTTTTTTTTTAGTTCATTGTACACAAATGGAGTACACCTATCATTTTTCTGGTTGTACACAAAGTAGAATCATACAATTTGCGTATTCAAACATATACATAGGGTAATGATGTTTGTCTCATTCTATTATCTTTCCTTCCCTGCCCTCTCCCCACCCCTCAGTTTCCTCTATATAATCCATCCCTTCTCCATTCTTCCCATACCTCCCCCCACCCCCGCTATGTGTCATTAACCACTTATAAAAGAGAAATCATTCAGTCTTTGGTTTTTTGGGATTGGCTTATTTCACTTAACATGATCTTCTCCAGTTCCATCCATTTACCTGCAAATGCCATATTTTTGTTCTTCTTTATGGCTGAGTAACATTCAATTGTGTATATATACCACAGTTTTTTATCCATTCATGTATTGAAGGGCATCTAGATTGGTTCCACAATCTAGCTATAGTGAATTGGGCTGCTATAAACATTGATGTGGCTGCATCACTGTAGTATGCTGATTTTAAGTCCTTTGGGTATAGGCCAAGGAGAGGGATAGCTGGGTCAAATGGTGGATCCATTCCAAGTTTTCTGAGGAATCTCCACACCGCTTTCCAGAGTGGCTGCACTAATTTGCAACCCCACCAGCAATGTATGAGTGCACCTTTTCCTCACATCCTCGCCAACACCTACTGTTGCTTGTATTCTTGATAATAGGCATTCTAATTGGGGTGAGATGATATCTTAAGGTAGTTTTGATTTGCATTTCTCTTATTACTAGAGATGTTGAACATTTGCTTAACACTTAGCTGAAACTGATCTACCAGAGATGATCATTGACCTCCTAAATGTCAAATCTGAAGTTGTTTTCTAAATCCTTATCCTTTGATGTTCTGCAGCATTTTATACTTATCAATATCCTTCTTGAGTCCCTACTGCTTGGCTTTCTGACTTTCCAACAATCCAATTCTCCTCTTCCCTGCACCTTTTTCCTCTTCATGCCCTTGCTCTTGAGAGTGAAATTTTATGACTCCCAATGTCTACACCCTTACTTGTGGCAATTTCATAAACTCTCTACAGCTTCAATAATCTTTTGTACAAATTACCCCAAATCTTATCCCTAGCTTTCTTCAAACTCTCCTGTAGAATTAAATATCTCCACTTGGATATCCTATGGTCACCTTAAACTCAACATGCCCAAAACTGAATTGTATTTCTTCCTCCCTTCAAATCTAGCCTTTTTTTCATTTCTGGTATTTTCCTGATATTATCTCCATGTTACCAGTCACCTGAAGGAGATACTTGGGAGACTCCTTTGATTTCTCTCTACCCAATATATCCTTATTCAACTAGACCCTAAGTTTTGTGAATTTACACCCAGCAATATCAGTTCCTTCCATTTCTTTTCATTCTCAGTGCTTATTTTCATTAGTTTTGTCCATTATGGTTTTGTTTGTGTGTTTTGTTGTTTTGTTTTTGGGTGGGTTGTGGGGATTTTGTTTGGTTTAGCTTGGCTTGGTTTGGTTTGGTGCTGGAAATTGAATCCGGGGCCTCACACATGGTAAGAATGCACTCTACTACTGATGCATATTCCCAAACCTTTTTGTTCTTTGTTTTAAGACAGGGTCATGTTCAGTTGCTAAGACTGAACTCAAACATTTGATACCCCTGCTTCAGCCTCCAAAGCAGCTGAGATTACAGGTATGTGCCACCACACCTGGCACAATACCTCTTAATCACCCTACTTTCAAGTGATTCTCTTCCAATCTACCTAGTATATTGGTTATTTCTTTCTAAAGTTTCATCTACTCTTTAGAAAATTCATTACTACACCTCTGGGTACCACATAAACTTCAGACTTTTTAGACAGACATTTAACTCTTCTTTGATTTACCTTATTATCCTTTCCTTTAATACTCCCTGACATGTTGCCAGTACACCAATAAATGAGTATTGCTTTCCACTACTCATAACCTCTTGCACCTTCCTACCCTGGCGATGATGCTCATGTTATTTTATCTATGTGGAAAATGTTGCTGCACATCTCCTCATCTCCATTCTCCTAAATCCAAACCCCACTTTAAAACTAAAGTCCAGTTCTCCTCCATGACGAATTCCCTCAATTTTTTCCTTCTCAGCCAGAAACGGGCTTTCCCTCTTCTGAACTCTCAAAGTACTTTGTGCCTCACTTAAGGCAGTTAAAACATGCTTCTGATATTCTTTGTACCTTAGTCTTAAGTCCTCTCTTAGAATAAGGTTGTCACATTAGGGAACACATAATACTTTAATGTGATATTTCCAGTGCAAACAACTATGCACTTAATTGCACCCACTCATAGTGGGTGTGCATACATGTTTATTAAATGAATGAATACACAGATGTGGCATCTTGTTATATTTCACTTTGACTTACTCTGTGCTTTTTACAAATTGAAAGTTTGTGGCAAGCTTGTATAGAGCAAGTCTATTAACACCATTTTTTCAACAGCATGTGCTTACTGTGTCTTTTTAGTAATGAAGTATTTTTAATTAAAGTATGTACATTTTTTTAGATGTAATGCTGATTGCACACCTAAGAGGCTACATTATACTTTTGTATGTACTGAGAAAACAAAAAATTATGTGATTCTTTATCCCAATATTTGCTCTATTGGGGTGGTCTGGCATCAAACCTGAAATATCTCCAAGTTATACCTGTATAAGTTGTTAAAACATATAAATGTTTGTTATTACTTATTCTGAAGCAAAGCCAAGATTGGTGTTTTAAATATTTATTTTTTCTTAAAAGAATGACAATTTTGCTTCTTGCGAGGTAGATATTTTTGATGATGACTGGATTCTCAGATTAAGAATTATTTTAATTTATATTTATCTAAGCATTTATTCCCTCATATATGCTTCTAAGTGTGATATATTTATACAATACTCCTTCCCTTATCCAGTTTTGTGTTCCACAGTTTCAGTTACCTAAAATCAAGGTGCAAAAATTTTAAATGAAAAATTCCAGAAATAAACAATTGATAAGTTTTAAATTGCACTGAGTAGTATAATGAAGTCTCATGTTGTCTTGCTCCATCCTACCCAATCCTGCCCAGGATGTTGAATCATCCCCTTGAGCCTATCCAAGTTGTATACTACACTCTGCCCATTAGTCTCTCAGCAGTCATCTTGGTTATGGTATTAACTGTCCTGGAGGAACCACAGAACTAAGTTCATGGGACTCCTATTTTGCTTTATTAATTGCCCCAAAAGCTCAAGAGTAGTAATGTTGGAAATTTGAATATGCCAAAGAGTAGTTGTACAGTGCTTTCTTTAAGTGAAATGTAAGAGTTCCTGACTTAATAAAGAAAAAAAAATTGTATACTGAGGGAGCTAGGATGTATAACGCAATGTGATATTTTGAGAGAGACTCCCAATTTGCATAACTTTTATTAGAGTATATTGTTATAATTATTTCATATTTTATTACTATTGTTCTTAATCCCTTACTGTGCCTAATTTATAAATTAAACTTTATCTTAGGTATGTTTGCATAGGAAAAAAACATAGCATATTATATTTGGCACCATCCAGGGTTTCACACATCCATTGGGACTCTTAGAACATATCCTCCATGAATAAAGGGGAACTACTCAATTGTGTTATGTTTGTTTCTATGAAGCTTGAAGAAATTATTTGTTATACATCTGTAAAGTATGTATTAGAAAATTATAATGATTTTTTTAATTTTCTACAAGTAAAATTGTTTTAATTAAAAATATTTAAATCTCTATTTGAACCTTACTCATTTTTTATTCTACATGTTTTATGAAGGTTATCTTAAGTAAGGAAGTATGTCATTGATGTAACTATTTCTAAACATTGCTGGAAAATGATAAAACAGCACAAGGTTAAGGCATATATTTATTAGCATTTGCAAAATAACCAGCTCTGACGTGAAGATAAAAAGGAGAAATTGTATCACTTCTTTATGAGTAGGAGGAAAATAGGTACTTTTCTGATTGGGAAAATACAAACATGAGGATATGTATATCCCTGGCAGCAGCAGAGCACTATGAAATGATTGCCTTTTGTTTTTATTGTTTTTTCTTCTGCAAAAGATGGGTAAAGAAAGGAAGTAAGCATGTTTCATTGAAAATGTATCTAAAGACAGACTGCAGGCTTCCAAAGTCTACCTCCCTGTTACTAGTTAGGTAATCTTCTTTCCCTGCATTTTTTAATTGGTGCATTATACTTGAACCTAATGATGGGATTTGTTGTTACAGATTCATTCATTCACACAATATAAGAACATAATTTGGCCAGTATTACTCCCAGCACTTCCCCCATTCCTTCCTTCCTCCCATTCCTTGGTCCCTTTCCTCTATTTGATCTCCCTTTCATTTTCATAAGATTCTCTTCACCTTTATTTTCCTTTATCCTCTCTAGCTTTCACATATGAGAGAAAACATGCATTCTTGACCTTCTCAGTTAGACTTATTTTGCTTAATATAATGTTCTCTAGTTCCATCCATTTGCCTACAAATGATATAATTTAATTTTTCTTTATGGCTGAATAAAACTTCACTCCACATTTTCTTCATCCATTCATCCACTGATGGATACCAAGGCAGTTTCATAGTTTGACCATTGTGAATTGTGCTGCTTTAAACATGAGTATGCATGTATCACTGTAGTAAGATGATTTTGATTCTTCAGGATAGATACCGAGGAGTGGTATAGCTGGGTCATAAGGTAGTTCCACTCCTAGTCTTTTGAGGATTCTTCATACTGATTTACATAATGGTTTTACTGATGTAGAAGGTCACCAACAGTGTAAAAGTGTTTCTTTTTCTCCACATCCTCATCGGCATTTATTATTGTTTGTATTCTTGATGACTGCCACTCTGACAGGTATGAAATAGAATCTGAGTGTAGTTTTGATTCTTTCATATATTTTTTGACCATTTGTATTTCTTCTTTTCAGAAATGTCTGCTTGATTCATTTCCCCATTTATAAATTGAGTTATTTAATTTTTGGCATATTTTTTAGTTCTTTATATATTCTAGATATTAATCCACTGTCAGAAAAGTAGCGGGCAAAGATTTTCTCTCATTCTGTAGGTTCTCTCTTCCATTCCTGTTTGTTTTATTTGACTAGCGAGGTAATCTTGAGCAAAGTATTTAACCACTTTTGCTTCAATTTCCTGATGGATAGAATTGTAATAATAATAATAATAACAACAACAATAAAAAATTCTTCATAGGGTTCTGTGAAATTGCAAAAGTTAACGTATACAACACACCATTAATAAACTGCTTAGAATAATTCCTGTCACAGGATAAATGCATTCCCTATTAATTACTTCAATATTTCTTTGATTTTTTTTTCAGTAAATGCAAATAGAAAAGAGAATTGAAGAGGAGACAAAGTCAGAATATACATTTGAATATTCAAGTCAGAGGCAGGGATTCAAAAAGTAGAGGGAAACTGGGTGAGGTAGTGTACACCTGTAATCCCAGCGGCTCTGGAGGAGGCTGAGGCAGGAGGATCACAAGTTCAAAGCCAGCCTCAGCAATGGTGAGGCACTAAACAACTCAGTGAGTCCCTGTGTCTGAATAAAATACAAAGTAGGGCTGGGGATGAGGCTCAATGGTCAAGTGTCCCTGAGTTCAATCCCCGGTACCTTATAAAAAAAGAAAAAGGGAAAGTAGCCCAAGTTTAGAATTGATTTAAGGACTCTAGGAGGAAGGAGGGAATAGAAATGAAGACAAGAGGATCTGACAGTATGTTTTAGAACTCAGCTAAACTGGGTCGCTTTTCAAAGATTAGCATATTTTTTTTTCATCTCTAACTTCCAGTGTTCTATGCTTCTCTGAGATCTTTGACTTGAGAAAATGACTGTCATAACACCTGAAAGACCTTGAGCATTTGAAAAGTAGACTAGACACAGAGGAGCACTGTTACCACCTACTAATGTACAAATGACCAGCTTAAAGTGAAACAAGATGATAATCTTCTGTTTGAAACTACAAGAAGAGAGGAAACAAAGACGGAAATCCTGAGCAGTTTTTTATGAACAAAGTATGGCATATGAACACTGGTTACACTGTCCTCAGTATCAGTCATTTATCATGGGTGAAAAAAAACATGGTAAATCTGACTCTTAATATGCCAGAGTCATTACTTCAGTTTAGTGTATCTAAAATCTATTTAAAAAGCTTTGTAGGTTCACTCATGGGTTTGTCATTTTATATCTGGATGCTTGTAGGTTTAAATTCCTCAAACACTGCTTCTACCATTAGAGATACTTTTAGGAACTTTGGCATCATGATTGGAAAAGGAACCACTTTCATCACTTCTTACTTATTTCAACTGCATATTAATAATTTCCAGGGATGTCAGAAGATAAAATGGAAATATTGCATATGGATTCAGAATATGTTGATTTTTAATTTTTGATAATGAATTTTTAAAATCATAAGTCACCAATAACATATTCTATCAAAACGAGGGCTAACCTAGATCCTTCATCTGAATACTTGGTTATCAACTGGGTCTCATCTTGTCCATTTATTCTTCATCTACTTAGTGTTTTTCTTCTTTTCCTCCAGTGCTGGGGCTCAAACCCAGGGCATCCCACAGACCAGGCAATTTGGAGAAAGGAGGTGGGAAAAGGAAATTAAGATTCTGCCCTGAGCAGCACCCAGCTAGCCATTACACCACCCAGGGAACACCTTCTTGAGGTCAGACTGGAGATAAAGGATACAATCTCTGTTGGAAATTGGTACAGGCACAATAAGATGGTGGGAAAGTGCACTAATGGCTGAAACACATAATACAGGAGAAGGGAGACACCTTATCATTTCCTTTCTTGGAGGTGTTCTGCTCCATGTTGAGGCATACTTCTCACTAATATGTACTTTCTTTTTGTATTTTCTGTGTCTCTTGACCAAAATCTTTCCTTTTGGAAGTCAAAAACCAAGGAAATCCTCCACTGGGTAATTCTACTACTGAGTAACATACTCAGCTCAATCATTCAGTTTCAATTGGACCTATGTACAGAAATAAAGAGGAAGCCTTAGCTGATACTGTACTCCTTCATACTGTCTGGATTTCAGAATAGTACAGATTACATAAACATAACAAAAAGAAGTTCCACCTAAACATTTCTTTTTACCAGTTCCTATCCGCTATTTCTTCTCACAGACATACTTAACCCAAGAGCTACTTTGAGACCCCTCCAGATGTGGGCAATGGAGTTAGCAGACATATTTGTCAGAGACAGCTTTTATCTAAAATCCTGCCTCCAGTCATCTCCATCAAGTGTATAAATCCATGTGTAGAAATAAACAAGCCATACACAAGCCTAGTCCATAAAAGAACTCAATTCTCAGTTTATATCCAAGTTAAACATAATACATGAAAAATTATTTAATGTCTTAACTGCCCAGGCACTGAAGTAGAACTGTCAATATTGACAATAGACTAGAAAGCCAAAAAAGTCTGCTGTATATAAATTATATATTTTACTATAAATTTCTATAAATGCATACATATTCCATGTTTTTCGGAATTGTAAATTATAATGGGTTATAAGAAACACAGGAAAACTAAAAGAAAATATGCTTCTAGAAAGAATGTTGTTTAAATAATAGAAATCTGATCACTACATCTTTAGAATTAGGGGAGAGTCATACCCACAAAAACTTAAAATCAGATGGCTACAGTGATGCAGCCACATCAATGTTCATAGCTGCTCAATTCACAATAGCTAGATTATGGAATCAACCTAGATGCCCTTCAGTAGATGAATGAATAAAGAAACTGTGGTATATATACACAATGGAATATTACTCAGCCATAAAGAAGAATAAAATTATGGCATTTGTAGGTAAATGGATGATGTTGGAGACTGTTATGCTAAGTGAGATCAGCCAATCCCAAAAATCCAAAGACCGAATGGTCTCTCTGATAAATGAATGATGATGCATAATGCGGGGGGGGAAGGGTGGCAAGAATGGAGGAAGGATAGATAGCATAGAGGGAAGGGAGGGGTGGGGGGGGTGGGGGGTAAAAATAATAACAGAATGTGTGACAGATACCATTGCCCTGTGTACATGCATGAACGCACAGATGGTGTGACTCTACTTTGTGTACAACCAGTGAAACAATAGCTGTACTCCATTTGTGTTCAATGAATCAATAAGTAAATAAAAATTAAAAATTTTTAAAAAAATGGAGAAAAAGATAGCCAAGTAAGGATGTAATTCTCCCTCTCCCCTTTAACCAATGAGAATGTTGATTTCTTCTCTGCTTATACTTAGAGCCTACCCATTGTCTGTTTCTAAAAGCAGCTGTGGAAATAATTTCCTCTCAGAAGTAAAAAAGAAATCATAGTTTGTGGTGTGATATTGGAAGCAATAATAAATAAAATAATAAAGACATTGTGTCCATTTATAACTAAAAAGTATTTAAAAATAGAAAATCAAAGGAAGATTAGAATAGAGGGAAAAGACCACGGGGAGAGAAGAGGGAAGGAAAAGAGGAAATACTGACCATTATATTGGTCAAATTAACACTATTACATTGTGTGCATGCATAACTATGCTACAACAAATCCCTCCACTATGCACAATTAAAATGCACTTATAAAAATGTGGAAAATTCTCTTAGCTTATGAAAAGCCATCGTCCAAAATACTTTGTTTGCCTTTAAGTTCTGTTCACTGCTACAGGTAGAGGTGACACTACTTTCTCCAGAAACCTGGAGAATATATTTCCATCATAAAATTATCCTCTATTTCCTTCAAAATTAACATTTAGCACATATTTGTTGCATTCATGCTATGAACAATATTTTATTAGACATTGTACAGGTGGTGCAATTAAGTTCTGAAAGCTGCACAGTTCTACAAAATAATCAATCATTGGCCATCTCAGAGATACACAATTGAACAATATATTTAAATAAATAAATATTGATCTAATGCTTTTATATCTCAGTCTCTTAAAGGAGATTTCTAATCAGATTGATACTAATATATACCAAGCACATTCTATTTGAGCATGGATCAACACTTATTACCTAAACTTAATTTTTCTGTTTTTAAATAAAACTGATGAATTGAAAGGTCTGCATATCAACAGAAAAATGATCCCCTCTTCTGCATAATTAAGTGCATTGCATTAATGTGTGCATAATGTAAAATCAATAAACAATTAATTACCACTGATTGTAATTGAATGTTTTCATAATTCTATTGTCAACCATGATAAATAATTAGTACATTCATACTGCACTAAATTAATTAGTATGTCATTTCTATTACATACATCAGCAGTGAAGTAATACAGTGTCATCTGTTTTTAATGTTTGAAAGATATTATATCCCTTATTAAGTAAAAGAAGGAGTTACTAGTAATATCTTCAGTGATTAGCAATCACAGTAGTATCTTGCAGGAGACCTAATAAAAGCATTTAAATTTCTCACAATAACTACATTTAATTCATTCTTAATTATAAGTAATGATACTGAGGCATAAATCCTTTCTCTGGAAATAATTTGAGGAATTCTTTTGTTACATTTCTATATCATGCTGAATGCTTATCAATTAGCAATGATAGGCTATTGCTCTGCCACACTTACAAGATGAAGAGAGTAAAGATGTAAACATAGTGTTATCAGGTCATAAAAGAACAATGGAGAATTTGGGGTGGAAGGCAATTTTTTATTAACTACCTACATATCATAATCAGTAATTTCATAAAAGTCAAGCACATTTCTTTTTCTTTTCTTTTTTAATATTGAGGATTGAACCCAGAAACTCTTTATCACTGAGATAAATCCCCAGCCCTTTTAATTTTTTTGTTTTCAGACAGGATCTTGCTAAGTTGCTTAGGGCCTCACTAACTTGCTGAGACTTGCCTCTAATTTGTGATCATCCTGTCTCAGCCTCCCCAGCTGTGGGGATTACAGGTGTCTGCCACCCTGCCTGGCACCATTTCTTCAATACACAAAGCAAGTAATGATGAAGACATTCTCCAATGGAATTATTTGATGTGGTTCATGAAACACTGCATTTTGGAAGATACTCAAAAGCTCCAAACTAGCAAGTTTGCTCCAGATTTAGCAAGTATATATCCAAAACCCAATATTTGGGACATATTCATACAAAAAATTGTTCATTGCTGATCTGAAATTCCAATTTAACTGGACTTCTTGTATCTTTATTTGTTAAATCTGGCAACCCTAGCATAGTAGGTATCGGGGTATGCCTCTGAAGATATATGACACTTGAGTCACCATGAAGATCAGTTGAAATTAGCTAGGTGAAAGTTGGTGGGGGTTGGGGCAAAGATGGCCTTTGAGGATGAGGCATGAGGATAATAGTAAATGTGGTTGGTGTACAGGAGTGTGAAAGAGTCATTAGAAATATTGGTAAGTCTTGCAGTTTTTCTAAATTAATATCCTCATAGTAAAAAGAGATAGAAGAGATGTGACTTTTCTTGAATCTCCAATCTTAAGTTCAGGGAGAAGTCCAGCAAGTGTAAATAATAGCATCAGTTGTGCAAAATAGTTGCTCTAAAGGTCTCAGCTTTGCTCTTTCCAAAATTCTCTTCTTTAAGAACCTTCAAAAGATTTCACCTTACTTTGTGAGAGCTGATAGGCCTTTGATTTTCTCCTCTGAGAAATCTGATCACTTCAATTTTCTTCAAACATGTCACATTCTTCATTATAGCAACTATTTCGACCCTTCAGGATGTCAGGTCTCAATGCAATTTTGAGTTAGACGAGGAAATATGTTACACCAAGAAATTTTTTACTGGTAACTGATAGCTGATAAACAATGAAATGCTCTTTAATGTAATATGGTTGTTTGTTGTTCGGAAGCAGACTTGTGAAAAGTTTTGTTCTAAGGCATGAACTATTCATCATGCTACTCACTAAAATTTCTCATTATGTGGCCTTTACTATGCAACTCACACTTATCTCTACTGCCCTGAGTGGGTTTTCCATACAACATATAATTTCCATTGATATCTCTCATTATCATTATAGATTCTCAAAAATTCATTTCAAACTCAATAAGAATGTTTCTCCAAAAACTTATTCAACCTCATTACTTAAAATATGGAGACATATGATGCATTTTGTGTTCAAAATAGCTGAACAGAAAGAAAATGTTAAGTGGAAGTTGTGACCTGCTCTTATATATTAAATGATGTGTCCTGGTTCTCTATCAACAAAAAGGGGCTTTGACCATTATCAACAATCATTCTCAAATCATTCTTTTTGAAATACAAATACCCATTTTCTCCAAATAAGGTAATAGGCGAAGTGAAAATGCTCTGTGTTTCATCACATGACATATTTACCGTTTCCTACTTCTTAAATTTTTTTTTTTTTGTGGTGCTGGGGATTGAACCCGTGGCCCTGTGCTTGCAAGGCAAAGCTCCCTACCACTGAGCTATATTCCCAGCCCTTAATTTGGGTTTTTAAGTTTATTTCACTTCTCTTACAAGCAACTAACCATGTCCTCAACACAAATTTACAAATTTACATACACATACTATTACACACACATTCCTCCATCTTACCTTCCACCTCCCCAAAAAACACACTAATTATACTACCACCACCACTAAAATCTCAATCTAGGTTACTACGTATCTTTGTCTTTGGTGCAAAAGCGATAAATAAAAAAAAAAAAAATTCTCCATTTTACTGCTTTTCTACATAAGACCCATCCTGGAGTTACTGCCATCTAGTGACAGGTAGGAGTACTTAATCCTTTTATTTTTAAAACCTAAATTGCCTAAAATTTTGAAAACAAAAAATGTGGAAAGAATCGAAATATAAAAATATTAAAGAATTCTCAGTCCACTATATGTATTACATGTCATTGTTTGAGTATAAGTGAAGTTATGTAATGTTTTCAAATAAATTGAACTCTTTCCAAGGTTCCAGCATGTTAACATTTTATTTGTAATGAAAACATAAACTGTACAGATTATGTATTGCTTTGCATCTTAAATGTATTAAAAATTCAATTCTGAAATAATATTTATTTTTTATTAACTAACCAATTGTTTTCAATAATAATAATTTTCTATTTTTATAGAATGTGCTTACATGTGCATTTCTTATCTTGAGAAGTTTCTGTGTGTACAGGTTCCTGACATGTTGTCACAAATGATTTCCGTGCATTCATAATTACATAAATATTGCCATGAAGGAAAAAAATGTTAACATTTGGTCAAAATATTTTAGAATTCTTTCAGAAATAGGTTATTAAATAAGTTATACAGAATATATCTGTAGAAACCAGTTGTGTAGGAGTTAGAAATTTTTTTTTTTTTTAAACATTGCCCTACTGTCACTTTTCAGGGTCACACACACATAGTAACCTCAGTCTGGAAAGTGAATTCTTGTTTAAACTAGGAAACACAGAAATATTGTAGAATTTCAGTTCAGTCTTCTCAGGAATCAAATACAGTTTTGTTGACCGCAAATAAGAAAATCTACGTAAATATCCAAATGTTACAAAGACCACTATTTAGTGTCAAATAGCACTTATTTAAAAATCATTTGTTCTTTTAAAAATACATTGAATCATATATAATGATTTGAATTCACTTTTCCCTTAGATGCAAGATGAATATACCTACCATGGACATTGAACACTCCAGGCAGACAATTTAATCACTTCCTCCAGTTGAAGAACTGTTCAGGTCCTTAAGTCAGTTCTTTTGTCTCTGCCAGTAAGAGAAACCTTTAGATATGAATGGGTAGGTTCTGGGTCCCTAGGTTAGCAACCACTTTTCATTTTCCAGAGCTACTTGGACCAAATCTCATGAATCTGTGTCTTATAAAATGTTATAGGGATCATATTAAAATGTGCTATACAACACTTTCTCCATCTGGCCTGGAAAAGAAAACAAAAGTAACAGATTCCTGTTGCTTAGATTTTTCATAATAATATCAGAATAGAACTCAAGAGATGTCACGGTGATATTACTCAGTCATATCAATAGAAACATAATGATTAAATTTAGCTGAATCCTTTCAAACAGACTTGCTTTTAATTGATTGGAATATTTGGTCTATAGTTAGTTTAAAATAGTTTCTAATTAAATGCACATACTCTTGATTCAATTATGTTGTTATTGAAGAATTATAAAGGCAATCTATTTGTACTGTGCAAGATATTCAAAGTAATTTAAATTAGTCTTTGTTCCTGATTGTATTTCTCTGTCCTCTTATTCATGATTTTACCCTAGAAGTAAAATCTCATTTGAAAAAACAGTTAATAAGGGCTCATAGTGTACATTGGATATCATACAAATTTAATGTATGCAAATAAAGAATGTGAAATAAATTATATAATTGTCAATATAAGAAACTGCAAAATTATGTTTAATGTGACAATAAAAGGAGCATTTAAAATGATTAATTGAAGCAAAGATATCTCAAATATCAGAAGTATATTACCTCAGCTTGATTTCTTGTATAACCCATTCCTTCATCTTAATCTTACATTTTTTAAAAAAGCAAAATTTTTGCCTGTGCTCAATGGTAGTGGTACAAGGTATGTTTAGCATACATAAGGCCTTAGTTTTGATCCCCAACACCACACACATGCGCATGCGCACGCACACACACACACACACACACACACACACTAAAATTTATTAACCAAGGAAGATACAAATATAGCTAAAGAATTTATTATAAGTAGCATTTTGTTTTTGTTAAATTTCCTTTGGGTGTTTAACAATCATCAATGAGAATTTTTTAGTAAACATTTAAAGAATATTCATTAAAATAAAATATTTATTTCTCCAAATGCTCAGTTTAGGTTTTTCAATTCTTAGCTGGATATTTGGCTTCCAATTTAAAATACATGTTTTGGATTCATTCAGCATTTCTTATTTAAAATCAGCATGTATATCAGGGGTTATACTACATTAATCCATCAGAGGGAAACCTCCCATGTGTAAATTATCAGTGGAAGATTTTGATGTGATGTCATAAAGAAGCAGTGGAACCATATATTATTCTGTCCTGTAGCATCATAAGGAAAGAATTAGACTGAGAGGCAATTATTAAATTTAAGATAAAGAAGACATTTAAAGTCAAGCAACTTCTGATTATCTAAGTAACCTGAGGCAATTAAGTTCAGAAAAAGTTTTATGGACACATGGACTGAGATCCTAAGAGAGAAACTATATTAAAATGTTTGGAAATTCTCAAAAATGGAATTCTCACTATGTAACTAAAAATAATCTCTATGTAAAAGAAAAAGAATCAATCTAAAGATAATGTGCCTTTATAGGGAGTTCTCAGATGAGCTTAATTTGCACAAGGAGGTACATGACCAATGAAAAAATGAACACCTTTAAGGACAGGTGTTTTTAAATGGCAGACATATGCCTATGAATACACATACTATCAAGAAAATTGAGGCCATGGACGGGATGAAGACTGAAAGTAGAGGAAAAACGTAAAACCACTAAAAGTTCCTTGGAAAAGTTATACTTGGAATAAGTATGCAAAAAGGGATATAGTGATGTGTTAACCAAAGTTGAGATGTTTCTTTAAAATACAGATTGCTTTCAAGAGTGGCTGCACCAATTTGCAATCCAACCAGCAATCTATGAGTGTACCTTTTTCCCCACATCCTCACCAACACCTATTGTTGCTTTTATTCTTGATAATAGCCATTCTAATTGGGATGAGATGAAATCTTAGGGTAGTTTTGATTTTCATTTCTTTTATTACTAGAGACGTTGAACATTTTTTCATATATCTGTTGATTGCTTATAGATCCTCTTCTGTGAAGGGTCTGCTCATTTCCTTAGCCCATTTTTTGATTGGGCAATTTTATTCTTGGTGTAAAGTTTTTTGAGCTCTTTATAGATTTTGGAGATTAGTGCTCTATCTGAAGTGTGTGTGGCAAAGATTTTCTCCCACTGTGTATGCTCTCTCTTCATATTGTTGATTGTTTCCTTTGCTGAGAAAAAGCTTTTTAGTTTGAATCTATCTCAGTTGTTGATTCCTGCTTTTATTTCTTGTGCTTTGGGAGATTCCTTAGAAAACTTAGAATGGAACCACCATTTGACCCAGTTATCCCACTCCTTGGCCTATACCCAAAGGACTTAAAATCAGCATAGTACAATGATGCAGCCACATCAATGTTTATAGCAGCCCAATTCACAATAGCTAGATTGTAGAACCAACCTTGATGCCCTTCAATAAATGAATGGATAAAGAAACTGGCATATATACACAATGGAATATTATTCGGTCATAAAGAATAATAAAATTATGACATTTGCAGGTAAATGGATGGAGTTGGAGAATATCAAGTTAAGTGAAATAAGCCAATCCCGAAAAACCAAAGGCCAAATGATTTCTCTGATAAGTGGTTGTTGATACCTAATGGAGGTGGGGGTAGATAAGGGAAGAACAGAAGAACAATGAATTGTGTAGACAGAAATGAGGGGTGGGAGGGGGTAGGGAAGGAAAGATAATAGAATGAGACAAACATCATTACCCTATGTACATGTATGAATATGCAAATTGTTCGACTACTTCGTGTACAACCAGAGAAATAGTTGCACTCCATTTGTGTACAATGAATCAAAATAAAAATAAAACAAAAATAAAAATAAAGAAATTTAAAAAATAAAATACAAGTTGCAAGGTGAGCACATTGGTGCCCATCTGTAATCCCAGAGGCTTGGGATGCTAAGACAGGAGGATACAAGACCAAAACTAACCTCAGCAACTTACCAAGGCCATAAGCAACATAGCAAGACCCTGCATCAAGATATAAAACAAGAAGGATTGGGAATGTAGTAAACTGCCCCTGAGTCAGATCTCCAGTACCTAAACAAATAAATAAATAAATATTCTTTTCCACAAACAAAATAAACAGGAATTTTCCAGGATGTGCCCAGGATTATGAATTTTTATACCCCAAATGAATTTGTTCAATTTCTGTTTAAGTGAATACAGTGTAAAAAACAAAATGCTAAAATATGTACAAACAGTAAGTTATGGCTACCTTTGCCACTCCACTCCCAAACCATTAAAAATATTTCTCAAAGTAAACTCCTTTGAAATATTTTGATTATGTATGTGGAATTTATCTGCACATTGGTAAATAATGTACTTACATGAGGTCTTTTTGCTTTGTTCTTGTTTTGTGATTGAACCCAGGGGCACTTAACCACTGGCCACATTCCCACATCCTCAGCCCTTTTATTTTTTATTTTGAGACAGGGTCTTGCTAAGTTGCTTATGGCTTCACTAAGTTACTGGGACTGGCTTTGAACCTGGACCCTACTACCTCAGCCTCCTGAACTGCAGGGATTACAGGAGTGTGCCACCAAACTAGGCCCATTGCTATTTCTTGATTAATCATTTTCATTTTTATTTTTAAATGTTTTATTTGTTCTAATTTGTTACACATGACTGTATAATGCATTTACACATTTTGATAAATCATAGATGAATGGAGTATAATTTCTCATTTTTCTGATTGTACATGTTATAAGATCACATCAGTCATGAAGTTATATATGTGCATGAGGTATGCCTTTTTCACTCTACTATCCTTCCTACCTCCATACCACTTTCCCTCCCTTCACTCCCCTCTACCTAATCTAAAGTAACTCTGTTCTTCCCTATCCCCCCCCCTTATTGTGAATTAGCATCCACATATCAGAAAGAATATTTGACTTTGGTGTTTTGGAATTGGCTTATGGCACTTAGAATGATGGTCTACAGTTCTATTCGTTTTCTGGCAAATGCCATAATTTCATTTTTCTTAATAGCTGAGTAATATTCCACATTGATGTGGCTGCTGATCTTAAATTCTTTGGTTATAAACTGAGGAGTGGGATAACATGGTCAAATGATGGTTCCATTCCAAGTTTTCTGAGGAATATCCATACTGCTTTCCATAATGGTTGCACCATTTTGCATTCCCACCAGCAATGTATGAGTGTACCTTTATCCCCACATCCTCACCAACATTTATTGTTGCTTGTATTCTTGATAATTGCCATTCTGATTGGAGTGAGATAAAATCTTAGAGTAGTTTTGATTTGCATTTCTCTAATTGCTACAGATGTTGAACATTTTTTCATATATTTGTTGATCAGTTGTATATCTTCTGTGAAGTGTCTGGTCAGTTCCTTAGCCCATGTATTTATTGGGTTATTTGTTTTATCGGTGTTCAGTGTTTTGAGTTCTTTATATATCCTAGAGATTAATGCTTTATCTGAGGTGCAAGTGGTAAATATTTTCTACCAAACTGTAGGCTTTTTCTTCACATTACTGATTGTTTCTTTTTCTGAAAAGAAGATTCTTAGTTTAAATCCATACCATTCATTGATTCTTGGTTTAACTTCTGGTGCTTTAGGGGTCTTGTTAAGGAAGTCAAATCCTAGGGCAACATGGTGAAGATTTGGGCCTACTTTTTCTTCTAGTAGTCACAGGGTCTCTGTTCTAGGACGTAAGTTTTTGATCCACTTTGAGTTGAGTTTTGTGCAGGGTCAGAGATAAAGGTTTAATTTCATTTTGCTGCATATGGATTTCCAGTTATCCCAGCACCATTTGTTGAAGAGGCTATCTTTTCTCCATTGTATGTTTTTGGCTCCTTTATTTCTTTAGTGGTCTGTAGTTTTCATCATAGAGGTTTTCACCTCTTTTGTTATATTGATTTCCAAGTACTTTTTTTTTGAGGCTACTGTGAATGGGGTAGTTTTCTTTATTTCAATTTCAGGGGATTCATTACTGATATAAAGGAACAGATTTGATTTATGGGTATTGATTTTATATCCTTCTACATTGCTGAATTCTTTCATTAGTTGTAGAAGTTTTTTGGTGGAATTTTTGGATTTTCTAAATATAGAATCATGTCATTGGCAAATAGTGACAATTTGAGTTCTTTTTTTACCTATTTGTATACCTTTAATTTCTTTCTTCTAATTGCTCTGGCTAGAGTTTCAAGGACAATGTTGAATAAAAGTGGTGAAAGAGGGCATCCTCCTCTTGTTCCAGTTTTTAGAGGGAATGCTTCAATTTTTCTCCATTCAGAATTATGTTGGCCTTGGATTTAGCATATATGGCTTTTATGATGTTGAGATATGTTCCTACTATCCCTAGTTTTTCTAGTGTTTTGAACATGAAGGAATGCTGTAGTTTGTCAAATGCCTTTTCCGCATCTATTCAGATGATCATATGATTCTTGTTTTTAAGACTATTGATATGATGAATTATGTTTATTGTTTTCTGTATGTTGAAACAACCCTGTATCCTTGAGATGAACCCCAATTGATTTTGGTGCACTAGCTTTTTAATATGTTTTTGTAGGCAATTCACAAGAATTTTTTTGAGAATTTTTGCATCTATGTTCATTAGGGATATTGGTCTGAAATTTTCTTTCCTCGATGTGTCCTTCTCTGGTTTTGGTATCAGGGTGATATTAGCTTCATAGAATGAGTTTGGAAGGGTTCCCTCCTCCTCTATTTCATGAAATACTTTAAGGAGAATTGGTGTCAATTCTTTTTTGAATGTCTTATAGAACTCAGCTGAGAATCCGTCTGGTCCTGGTCTTTTCTTCATTGATAGGGATTTGATGGTGTTTTCTATTTCATTACTTAAAATTGTTCTGTTTAAATCATGTATGACCTCCTGATTCACTTTAGGTAGATCATATGCCTCAAGAAAGTTTTCAAAGTCTTCAATATTTTCTATTTTATTGGAGTATAAATTTTCAAAATAGTTTCTAATTATCCTCTTTATTTCAGTTGTGTCCATTCTGATATTTCCTTTTAATCATGTATTTTAATAATTTAGGTTTTCTCTCTTTCTCTCTTCATTAGTGTGGGATAGGGGTTTATCAATTTTATTGACTTTTTTCAAAGAACCAACTTCTTGTTTTGTCAATTTTTTCAATTGTTTCTTTTGTTTCAATTTCATTGCAGCTCTGATTTTAATTATTTCCTGTCTTCTGTTTTTGGTGTGATTTGTTCTTTTTCTAGGTATTTGAGATGTAATGTTAAGTCATTTATCTGTTGACTTTTAATTCTTTTAATAAATGAGCTCAATATAATGAACTTTCTTTTTAGTACTGCCTTCATGATGTCCCAGAGATTTTGGTATGTTGCATCAGCATTCTCATTTACCTCGAAGTATTTTTTCATTTCATCCTTGATTTCTTCTACTAATAAAAGTGGTGAAAGAGGGCACCCATTCATCATTCAATAATGTATTATTTAGTCTCCATGTGTTAGAGTAGCTTCTATTTTTTATTTTATCATTCATTTCTAATTTCAGTCCATTATGATCTGATTGAATGCAGGGTATTATCTCCATTTATTCGTATTTTCTAAGAGTTGCTTTGTGGCATAACATATGGTCTATTTTAGAGAAGGATTCATGTTCCGCCAAGAAAAAAGTGTGTTCACTCATTGATGGATGAAATATTCTATATATGTCTGTTAAGTCTAAATTATTGATTGTATTATTTAGTTATGCAGATTCTTTATTTGGTTTTTGTCTTTTATTTGGTTTTTGTTTACAAAATCTGTCCAGTAGTGAGAGAGGCATGGAAAGTAACCCAGTATTATTGTATTGTAGTCTACTTGATTCTTGAAATTGAGAAGGGTTTGTTTGATATATGTAGATGCTTCATTGTTTAGGATATAAATATTTACAATTGTCATGTCTTGCTGATGTATAATTCCCTTCAGTAGAATGAAATGAACTTCTTTGTCCCTTCTGATTAACTTTGACTTGACATCCACTTTATCTGATATAGGAATAGAAACCCCTGCTTGTTTGTGCAGTCCATATGAGTGATATGTTTTTTTCCCATCCTTTCACCTTCAGCCTGTGGATGTTGTTGCCTATGAGGTGAGTCTCTTGAAGACAGACATTGTTGGGTCTTATTTCTTAATCCAGTCTGCTAGTCTATGTCTTTTGATTGATGAGTTCAGGCCATTAATATTCAAGGTTATTATTGAGATATTATTTGTATTCCCAGTTATTTTGGTTTGTTTCTGGCTTTTAATTTGATTTACTTTGTCCTTTGATTGATTAATCCTTCAGTGTAGTTCCTCCCTTTGCTTGTTTTCACTTTTTTTGTCACTTCATCCTCATGGAATATTTTGTTGAGAATGTTCTGTAGTGCATGCTTTCTAATTGTGAATTCTTTTAACTTTTGTTTATCATGGAAGTTTTTTATTTCATCTTCAAATCTAAAGCTTAATTTTGATGGATATAAAATTCTTGGTTGGCATCCATTTTCTTTCAGAGCTTAAAATATCTTGTTCCATGACTTCCTAGCTTTGAGGGTCTGGGTTGTGAAATCAGTTGAGATCCAAATTGGTTTTCCCCTATATGTAATTTGCTTGTTTCTAACCTCATGGCCTCTAACATTTTATCATCATTCTGTACTTTAGTCACTCTCATATGTCCTGTGTGTATCTGTTGTAAATTTGTACATTTGGTGTCCTGTAAGCCTCCTGTATTTGATTTTCCATTTCATTCTTTAGGATTGGAAAATTTTCTCTTTTTTAAAAATTTCTTTAGTTGTAGATGGACATGATATCTTTATTTTTTATGTGGTGCTGAGAACTGAACCCAGTGCCTCACACATGCTGTTCAAGCACTCTACCACTGAGCCACAACCCTAGCCCTGGGAAATTTTCTGATATTATGCCATTGAAAAGATTGTGCATTCCTTTGGTTTGTATCTCTGCTCATTCATCTATCCTGATAACTCTTATATTTGTGTTTTTCATGTTATCTCATAAGTCTTGGAAGTTCTGTTCATGGATTCTTTCCATCTTCTCTGCATGGTCAACTTTATTTTCAATATTAAATACTTTGTCTTCATTGCCTGAGGTTGTTTCTTCTAAAACGTCTAGTCTGTTGGTGATGTTTTCCATTGAATTTATAATTTGATTTATTGATTCCTTCATCTCAAGGATTCTGTTTTTTTTTTTTTTTTTCAGAATCTCTGTTTGTTAAAGTGATCTTTTCACTTTCTCTTTGATTTCACTCTTTATACCATACTTTATTTCTCAGATCAGTTTAACTATGTACATTCTAAACTCCTCTGACATTTCTTCTATTTGTTGTCAGTGGATTCTCTTATTGGGGCATCTTGGTTTGTTTGTGGCATTTTGTTACCTTGTTTTTTCATGTAGCTTGTGCATTTTCCCATCTAGTTTTATGAATCTGAGGCAGTACAGATTCTACCCTGTAGACCTATATTTTCCCTGAAGATTTCCAGTATCCCACCTGTAAAAGGGAGACCAATATCAACAGCACCCAATGCAAACAATATACAGCCTCAAATCTAATAGCTCCCACCAACGTATTCACTGCCCTCTCCCTATAAACAGCACTGATGAGTTAAATCACTGTCCACCATATAAACAGAAAATTTGCCAAAGGGATTTTCAACCTCAAATACTGGACATAGTAAGAACAGAAATTGTGCAGGACATGGTGTTCATGAAGGAGAAAGAGAGAACCCAGAAGCAAAAATGCCCAGGAAGAGTGGAAGAGGAACCAACAGAGATTGGCTGTTAGATGGGGAAAAGTTAGAAAGGGAATCCAGGAAGACAGACAAGTGAGAGGACAAATACATATAAAGAGAAAAAAATTGAAAACATAAGAATATACAGCAGAACTGCAAAACACCATGCATGTATCACTACCCTAAGCAAACATGCACAAAAAACACAGTGCTCCAAATATGGTGGAGAGAGATGCCAGAGAAGAAAAAAATAAAAATAAAATAAATCTCAGTGTAAAATGGACAACTGTCTCTGCCAGCATCTGAAAGCTTCTCAGCCCTGTCTCTGACTTCCCACAGACTGCATGGCCCAGACAGGCCCTGAAAGACCCAGTCACTATCCCACCAATCTGGGCCTCAGATGTCCTGGTTGACCACATTGCAATTCCAAGATCTCAATGCCACTGGAATTTGGAGAGAGACCACCAGTAACTAGATGGCGGCAACCAGCACTCCCAGGAAGAAGACCCCAAGCACAGCCAAACCTGAAGGCACCACAACACTGAACTTCCAGGTCCTGGCTGGTGTCCCCAGACAGGGGCAGCTGTGCCCCAAGATGGTGGTGGCAGCAATCCCACCAACACCCCAAACCCCAGGCTCTGCCTGGAGTCTCAAAGTGGATGCGGCTGCATGCAACCAAACCCTGAGTCCCCCTGGCAGTGGACCCCTGGGCAGTGGTGGAAGTGGTAGTGGCAGGGGTCAGTGGCAGCAGGTGGGGAGTCAGCAGCAGTAGTGGCTGTGGCAGCAGTGGCTGTGGTGTGGCTGCAGCAGCACCCAAAGAGAAGACCTCCAGGTGACTTCTGGGGAGAAGGCAGAGACTTTGGTGGCAGCAGTGTCGGTGGCAGCAGCAGCGGTGGCAGCAGCAGTGTAGATGATAGCTGCGCCCAGAGAAAAGACATCCAGGCATCCGTGACAGCAGCAGTGGTGCCTGGAGAAAAGATCTATGGGCACTTGCTGCAGCTGTATCAGAGGCAGCTTTGCCCGGAGAGAAATCGTCTGGGCGACAGCAGAGGTATCTACAGCAGCAGGGTCTGCCTGATTAATCATTTTTAAATATTACCCTTGACTTTCTGTTGTAGTAGATGAGTATTCTGTTCTCTTATACATTTAATCCTCACACTTCCCATCCAACACACACTCAATATAGTCATATCGTGAATTAGGGAAAATCAGCATTCATCTTACTAATACTAATACTTGAGCCAACTAATACACTGTGATTACATTTCCTTTCTCTTATAGTTCCTTATTTTCCAGGTGTTAACAGTTGCCTTATTTTTCTATGTACTTATATTTTATGTACCTATTTGCTAATTCTAGTTAGACACACATTCCATCATTGTCTTAATACTATTTGCTACATAAACAAACACATGAAATTCTCCAATTCCTATTTACCAAGAAGTCTTCCCTCCTAGAGTCTTTACCTTCTTTACTCTGCTTTCTCTTAGCATCTCTCTAGGCCTGTTGCATGTCTGTTGTTCAGGAAATTTCCTTTAGATCACCCTGTTTGGAATTCTTTGTATCTTTTTTTTCTTCTTTATTTAGATATACATGACAGTAGAATGAATTTTGACATATTATAGGTACATGGGGTGCAACCCATTTCAATTTCAATCCCATTTTTGTAGTTAAACATGATGTAGTTATACTGCTCACGTATTCATATATGAACATAGGAAAGCTATATCTGATTCAATCTTCTCTCTTTCCTATTCCCATACCACCTCCCTTCCCTTCAATCCCTTTTGTCTAATCCAATGAACTTCTACACTCCTCTACCTATCCTTCCTTTTTATGGGTTAGCACTCACATATCAGAGAAAACATTCAGCCTTTAGATTTTGGGGACTGTCTTATTTCACTTAGCATGATTGATATTCTCCAGTTCCATCCATTTACTGGCAAATGCCATTATTTCATTCTTCTTTATAGCTGAGTAATAGTCCATCGGGTATATATACCACATATTCTTTATCCATTTATCTTTTGAAGGGCACCTAGTTTGGTTCCATAGCTTGGCTATTGTGAATTGAGCTGCTATAAACATTGATGTGGCTGCATCATTACAGAATGCTGATATTAATTCCTTTGGGTATAAGCTGAGAAGTGGGAAAAGTGAGTCAAATCATGGATCCATTCCAAGTTTTCTAAGTAATCTCTGTACTGCATTCCAGAGTGGTTGAATCACTTTGCAGTCCCAACAGCAATGTATGAGCAAAACTTTCCCCCCAAATCCTCAGTAATATTTATTGTTATTTCTGTTCTTGAAAATTGCCATTCTGACTTGGAGCAAGATAGAATCTTAGTATAGTTTTACTTTGCATTTTTCTAATTACTATAAATATTGAATATTTTTCCATATATTTTTTGACCATTTGTAGTTCTTCTCTGAAGTGCCTGTTCAGTTCCTTTGCTCATTAATGATTGGATTATTTGTTTTATTTGGTTGGTTATGTTTGGTTTGGGGTTTTTTGAGATCTTTGTATATCCTGGAGATTAGTGCTCTGAGGTACAAGTGATAAAGATTTTCTCCCATTCTGTAGACTCTCTGCTCATGTTTTTGATTGTTTCCTTTGCTGTGTAGAAGCTTTTTAGTTTAATGCCACCCCATTTACTGATTCTTGATTTTACTTCTTGTGCTTTAGAAGTCTTATTTTAGTGGTTTTGGGGATTGAACCAGGGCCTCAAATATGTTAGACAAATGCTCTACCATTGAGTTATACCCCCAGCCATCCCCTGTTCCCTTAACCTTCCTTTTTCCTGATTTATGCCCTGTTTGGTATACAATATCCTCCTCTCACTTTCTGGATCTGGTATACAAGGCATTTTGTTTTATTAGTTCCTTTTAGTTACACATAGTATTAGGGTTCTTTGTGACATAAAGAACTCAATTTTTGAGTTCCAACAAGTCTGAAAAAAGTCTTTACAGCTACAAATAAGTTTAGTAATGTCTCATTTTTTAAAATGAATGGGAAGCTAAATATCACCATATATTGGAGGAAGGTCCCTTATACACCCCCCCACACACACACACATATGACAGGTAAAAACAAATGGAAGACTTTGTGATGCACACCTGTAATCTCAGTGGCTTGAAAGGCTGAGACAGGAGAATCACAAGTTCAAAGTCAGCCTCAGCAATTTAGCAAGGCCCTGTGCAAATCAATGACACCTTTTCTCTAAATAAAATACAAAAAGGGCTGGGGATGTGGCCCAGTGGTTAAGTGCCCCTGGGTTCAATCCCTGGTATAAAAAAGCCACAGCTGAGAATAGAATAATTCTTTGAATATAAAAAAAAATATGCTCAGACAAATAATAAAGTTGCATCTGAGAAACAAGAAAAGGATATAAAAATAATCATCAGAGCACAATAGAGAGTCAGGAACTTTAAATATAGAATAAAAGAGAAACAGGACCATATCCTCTAGTTAGTTAATAACAAATGGGTGGACATAGTCTGGTGTTCTTAAGGTTTAGTGTCTCTTGTTACATTACATCCTGGAGACTATAGGATGAACATGATGGAATACTCACAGGCATTTATCAGTACTCTTTAGCAAATATCCATTAAAATAATAGTAAAGTAATATTTTAAAGCCTTCTTTATAACAGAGAACAAGATAAATGGAGAATGGGAAATATCCTCATGGAGATAAGGGAAGATGGAAGTGGTTGGATGTGTGGTCAACAAACTTATGGCAGAAAAAGGTGCACCATAGGCTCACTTGTCACTGAGTTACTCCTGCATAGTCATTTCAATATTCTTTCAAACTCATTGATGTCATCTATCTGTTTTTTTGATCCCTGAAAAGAGTTTATAGAACCATAAACTTCAGTGCCACCAGGTTGAGCAATAAGGGATCAGATCCCCAAATGTTAGCATTTACAGTTCTGAAAAAACAGACATCTTAATTTTGATGAAGTCAAATTTATTAATCTATTCCTTTTTGGTCAGTGCTTTTTGTGTTTTTCATAAAAACATCTTTGTTTATTCCAAGTGATCAATATTTTCCCATAATATATGCTACAAGTTTTGTTGTTTTATTTTCATGCACATTTAGATTTTGAATCCATTAAGAACTGATGTATTTTTATAGCATGGACTAAAGGTCTTTTTCAGATAGACATCAAAATTACCCATCTATTTAAGCAAAACATTTCTTTCCCATTACATTGCATTGTCATGAATTATGTGACCATATATATGTGGGTTGGTTTCTGTATTCTCTATGCCAATTTACTACTCTATTTGTCTGTACATGCAGTAAAAATAACACATATAATCCTTTCCAATATATATTAATATTAGGCATTGATATCTGGCAGTTTAGTTTTTTGTTTGTTTATTTGGAATGGTGGTGTAGGGATTAAACCCAGGGGTGCTTAACCAGTGAAACACATCCCCAAACCTCTTTATATTTTATTTTGAGACAAGGTCTCACTAAATTGCATAGGGTCTTGGTAAGTTGCTGAGGCTAGCTTTGAACTCACAATCCTCCTGCCTCAGCCTTCCTGGCAGTTTAATTTTACTATTCATCCCTGACATTTCTTTGACTATATTTGGGCTTTTGCATTTCCAGTATAATTTTTGGAAAGAACTTATCAGCCTTTACAAAAAACCTGCTGAGGTTTTTATGGGGGTCAAAATATGATAATTTGCAACTAATTGAAACCTTTATGAAGTTGAGTCTTTTTTTCATTTAATTTTGATCCATTGAATACAAATGGAGTACAGCTATTGTTTCTCTGGTTGTACACAAAGTAGAGTCACACCATCTGTGCATTCGTACATGTACACAAGGCAATGATGTCTGTCTCATTCTGTTATTCTTATTAACCCCCCACCACGACTCCACCCCTCCCTTCCCTCTATGCAATCTATCCTGCCTCCATTCTTGCCTCCCATCCACCCCACATTATGCATCATCATTCACTTATCAGAGAGATCATTCAGCCTTTGGATTTTTGGAATTGGCTAATCTCACTTAGCATGAGAGTCCTCAACATCATCCATTTACCTGCAAATGCCATAATTTTATTCTTCTTTATGGCAGAGTAATACTCCATTTTTATATATACCACAGTTTCTTTATCCATTCATCCATTGAAGGGCATCTAGGTTGGTTCCACAATCTAGCTATTGTGAATTGAGCAGCTATTAACATTGATGTGGATACATCACTGTAGTAATCTGATTTTAAGTCCTTTGGGTATAGACCAAGGAGTGGGATAGCTGGGTCAATAGTGGATCCATTCCAAGTTTTCTAAGGAATTTCCACACTGCTTTCCAGAGTGACTGCACCAAATTGCAATCCCACCAGCAATGTATGAGTGTACCCTTTTCCCCACGTACTTGCCAACACCTATTGTTGCCTGTATTCTTAATAAAAGACATTCTAATAGGGGTAAGATGAAATCTTAACGTGGTTTTGAATTGCATTTCTCTTAGAATTAGGGATGTTGAACATTTTTTCATAAATCTGTTGATTGTAGATCTTCTTCTGTAAAGTGTCTGTTCATTTCCTCAGCCCATTTATTGATGGGGTTATTAGTATTCTCAGTGTAAAGATTTTTAGTACTTTGTAGATTCTGGAGATTAGTGCTCTATCTGAAGTGTGTGTGGCAAAGATTTTCTCCCACTCTGAAGGCTCTCTCCTCACATTGCTGACTGTTTCCTTTGCTGAGAAAAAGCTTTTTAGTTTGACTCTATCCCAATCATTGATTCGTGCTTTTATTTCTTGCGCTTTGGGAGTCATGTTAAGGTAATCTGGTCCTAGGCCAACATGATGGAGATTTGGACCTATTTTCTCTTCTATTATGTGCAGGGTCTCTGGTCTAATTCCTAGATCCTTGAACCATTTTGAGTTGAGTTTTGTACGGGGTGAGAGATAGGGGTTTAGTTTCATTTTGCTGCATATGGATTTCCAGTTTTCCCAGCACCATTTGTTGAAGAGGCTATCTTTTCTCCATTGTATGTTTTTGGCTCCTTTGTCAAGTATGAGATACCTGTATTTATGTGGGTTTGTCTCTGTGTCCTCTATTCTGTACCATTGATCTACCTGTCTATTTTAGTGCCAATACTTTGCTGCCTTTGTTATTATTGCTCTGTAGTATATTTGAAGGTCTGGTATTGTGATACCCCCTGCTTTACTCTTCTTGCTAAGAATTGCTTTAGCTATTCTGGGTCTTTTATTCCTCCAAATGAATTTCATGATTGCTTGCTCTATTTCTATGAGGTTCGTCATTGGGATTTTAATTGGAATTGCATTGAATTTGCATAGTGCTTTTGGTAGTATGGCCATGTTGACTATATTAATTCTGCCTATCCAAGAACATGGGAGATCTTTACATCTTCTCAGATTTTCTTTAATTTCTTTCTTTAGTGTTCTGTAGTTCTCATTGTAGAGGTCTTTCACTTCCTTTGTTAGATTGATTCCCAAGTATTTTATTTTTCTTGAGGCTATTGTGAATGGTATAGTTTTCCTAATTTCTCTCTCAGAGGATGCATCACTTACAAATAAAAATGAATTAGATTAATGAACATTAATTTTATATCCTACTACTTTACTGAATTCATTTAGGAGTTCCAGATGTTTTCTGGTGGAATTTTTAGGCTCTTCTAAATACAGAATCATGTCATCAGCAAATAGGGATAGTTTGAGCTCTTCTTTTCCTATTCGTATTCCTCTAATTTCTTTTGTCTGTCTCATTGCTCTGGCTAGAGTTTCAAGGACAATGTTGAATAGTAGTGGCAAAAGAGGGCATCCCTGCCTTGTTCCAGTTCTCAGGGGGAATGTTTTCAATTTTTTTCCATTTAGAATGATGTTAGCTGTGGGCTTAGCATAGATAGCCTTTACAATGTTAAGGAACATTCCTACTATCCCAATTTTTTCTAGTGTTTTGAGCATGAAGGGGTGCTGTATTTTATCAAATGCTTTCTCTGCATCTATTGAAATAGTCATGTGGCTCTTGACTTTAAGTCTGTTGATGTGGTGAATGAGTCTTTTAATTCATGAATATGGCATATCCCCCCATTTATTTCAGATTTTTTTCCTCGTAATTTTTCATAGCTTTCTGTATAGGGCTTTTACACTTCATTTGTTATATTTGTTTTTAAGTATTTCATGCTAATATAAAAATATCCTTTTTCAGATTCTAATATTGATTGATTTTTGTATATTAAATTTTTATCTAGCAAACATACTAAATACACTTATTATTTCTAACATGTAATGTTTTTGAGTTTTCTTTATACATAGTTCCATATGCTGCTGTGATTTGCATACAGTTTGGCCCAGAAGGGTTTGTCTTGAGGCTTTTTCTCCAATGTGTGCTCATAAGAATAATAGAACCTTAAAGAGGTGAGGCCTAGTACAAGGTAAAAAGGTCATGGGTGGTATACTCCTGATAGATGTTAATGTAGTTCTCACAGGACCTTAGTTTGTGAGAGAGTGAGTTGCCATCAAAAAGGAAACTTGGGGCTGGGGATATAGCTCAGTTGGTAGAGTGCTTGCCTCACAATCACAAGGCCCCACATTCAATCCCAAGCACAAAAAAAAAAGAAACTTGGTCCTGAATTTTTCTTGCTTCCTGTCTTGTTTTGTGATGTGTCCCTCTCATATGCAGTCTCAACTTGATTCCATCCATCATGCTATGATAAAGTTAAGAGGCATCCCACCAGATGCTAAACAGATGAAGTTACACACCAAAACTGTGACCTAAATAAAAATATTTTCTTTGTGAAACACCTAGCCTCATGTATTTTGTTGTAGCAATGGAAAACAAATCAATATATATGAAATAATAATGTCCTTATTTTTCACATCCAACCCTTTTACCTTATTTATATTTTTTCTTTATTTCACTGGTTAGGATCGCCAACACAATGTCAAATATAAGCACTGAATGTAAGCATTGACAGCAGATATTTTTGTTTTCCTAATATTCTCTAGAGGAAATTTTTAATGTTTCGTCATTAAATGTGATGCTTGATGTAAGATATTATTTTACATATTATTATTCCCAGCAAGGAAGTATTCTATTACTGGTTCACTAAAAGTTTTTTAAAAATTTTAAACAGGCATAGAATTTTAAACTTAATTCTAATCCATCCATTAGATTATCCTAGGATTTTTCTTTTTTCTTCCTCTTTTCACATTTTTTTCATCAATTTTTGTCACTTTAATTAATTGATAAGTAACAAATTGATTTTTATTTACTAACAGTTTTTTGTTGTTTTATAACAGTGTGCAGTGGCACACACCTATAATCCCAGTGGCTCAGCAAGCTGAGGGAGGTGGTTCCGGAGTTGAAATTCAGCCTCAGCAACTTACTGAGGCCCTTAGCAACTTAGTGAGACCCTGTCTCAAAATAAAATATTAAAAGGGCTGAGGATGTGGCTCAGTTATTAAGTACCCCTGAGTTTAATCCCCAGCACCTCCCAAGAAGTTTTATTATTATAATGAGTGCAATATTCAATAATCTTGTATTAAAGTATTTTGAAAAAATGTTAAATATACCATAGGAAAACAAAGTAATCTTAAAACTAGATCCATAAATATTTTATATATTAATTAAATATTAATATCATAGTACTTTGTGTTCTTAGAATAAACCCAACTTGTTCATAATCATCTTTAATTTTATCCCTGAATTAAATTTTATAACATTTATAAACAATTTTATTTATGTTCATCACAGAGATTGACATTTAATTTTTCTTTCTTATAATGTTCTTGTCAGATTTTGTTGTATCATTCTAACCACATAAATTGAGCTTGGAGATATTCCTTCATTCTCTACCCTCTGGAAGATTTTGTGTGACATTGGTACTATTTCTTCCTTAAATGTTTTGAAGAATATGGGACTAGATTTTTATTTGCAGAAGTTTTTAACCACAAATTCAATTTTTACTTAATGTTATACTATTTAAATTTCCTATTTTTCTGTCAATTTCAGTAGGTAATATTCAAGTGAGTTTTCTATTTTATCCAAAATATTAATTTATTTTCATGTTACAAATATCATTTTAATATAGTAAAATCTTCATTAATATCCCTCTTTTCAGCACAGATATTGGCAATGTGTGTGTTATCTTTTTATCTTTTGATCAGTTTTGCCAGGCTCTGAACTATTTCATCAGTTTTGCAAAGAACTAATTTTGGGCTTTTGAATTCACTCTATTATATATTTTCTTTCTATTAAGTTAATTTTTGCTCTTATTTTCATAATAATGAACTTATTCTATCTACTTTCATTGGGTCAAATTGTCTGTTCTTTTCCTAATTTCTTGAGACAGATTCTTATATCATAGGTATTATATTATTAGGTCTTTCCTCCCTGCATTCTTCTGCAAATGTCTCACAATACTGAAAAAGTCAGAAGTCAGCCAAAATATAAGCCTGGAAAACACAACCTTACAGGCTAGCCTCCTTGTGATGCAGAGCTAAACCAATAAAAGGCAAATTATTAGTGTGAGAACCAAGTCATAATTTTCCAATACAGGTGTAAAATCTTCAGAAAGGACATGATGATGCTCTTTAAATTATTAAAGGGTTCTCAGATGAAAGAGGGATGGCATATGTTATGTAAAAATCCGGAGGTCAGTGCTAGAACAAATGGATGAAATTGTAGAAAAATACATTGTAGCTCAATACAAGAAAAAACTTGTAACTTTTAATGATTAGAGCCAAACAAAAACGGAAGAGCGGAAGTATAGGAAATCCAGCACTCTCATAAATATTTGGTTGGAAAGTATTTTAACAAAATCTATCAGAATTTAAAATATTATTTGCAATGGTTTTAATTTGGTTTGTTGCCTCCAAAACTCGTAAAATTTGCTTGTCATGATGGTGGTGTCGGGAGGTGTGACTAGTTCATTAAGAGGTATTAATACGTTTCACACAGGAGTGGGTTGATTATTGTGGGAATTAATGAGTCCTGGCTCTCACAGGACAGGATTAGTTATGAGAGTTTGCTATGAAATGAAGCTGACCCTGTTATTTTGCCTGTTCCACACACTCCCACTTACCCTTCTGCTTTGGGTCATGATATGATGAAGCACAAGTTTCTTAACAGGTGTAGCATCATGCTCTTGGACTTCCCAGTCTCCAGAACCATTAACCAAAATAAACTTCTTTCCTTTATAGATTACCTAGTATTGGGGTAGTCTCCTATAGCAAACCAAAATGGACTGACACTCTTTCACTCAATTCTAATTTTAAGATTTTTTTCATAAATTATTGTTAAAAATGTGCACTAAAAAGTATGGGCAAGAATAGTTACTGATTGTTGCTTGTTTTCATTGAGAAAGATTGGATGAAACATAAATGTCTATCAATAGAGACTGACAAAATAAATAATGGTATATCCATACATTACAGTGTAGGAGTAGCATTTTGAAATGCAGAAAATCTATATTCAATAGAATAATGTCTAAGATACATTATGTGATAAAAAGGAACATGCAAGCTGGGTCTGGTGGCACACGAGTGTAGTCTCAGCAGCTGGGGAGGCTGGGACAGGAGGATTTCGAATTCAAAGCCAGCTTCAGCAACATAGCAAGGCCCTAAGCAACTTGGTGAGACCCTGTCTCTAAATAAAATGCAAAAAAGGGTGGGGGATGTGGCTCACTGGTTAAGTGTCTCTGACTTCAATTCCCAGCACCAAAATAAAAAGCAACATACAAAACAGCTTCAGAATATGCTACTATTTACATAATACTATTATTTGTGTAAAAAGAAATGAATATAAATTAACACATATGTACATATGTTTCAAATACACAGAAATGTCCTAGAAGGCTACATAGGAAACAACCAAGTGGTAGAAAAAGACTACAGAAGGCAGATATTATTTGCATTTCCATAGACCAAATTAATTAGGAAACACATTTCGTGCAACATTTTTATTCATGAAATAAAGGAGTATTACCTCGGAACTTGAGTAAACACTAAATGGTTCAGTGTCAACCACAAGCAAAGCCTCTGTATTTTATCAGAGTCCTAACCACCATTCTGTTCAGCACTAGGAATAACTTGGATGACAACATACATTGCGAACTCAGCAATTTCCTTTATATCGGAAAGTTTAAAAAATAACAACTACATTAGATTGTTAGTCAGTGTTCAGTTTTCTTATCAACCAAAGTTATCTCTATTCCTCAAATTATCACCTAGATAGAAAATGAGCAAAAAAAGAGAAACTGATAATTGTATCATTTCGTTTCCCATTGCTACAACAAAAATCTTGTGGCTCAGTACTTTATAAAGAAAAAGTTTATTTTGCTCACAGTTTTGGAGTTTCAAGGGCATGAGGCAGCCTCAGCTCAGCTGTGATGAGGACCTCATGGCACATGCAATTACAATGGCAGAAGCAAGTCTGGGAGGGAGAGAGCACATGGCCAGACAATTAGCTAGAGTGGAGAAAAGTCTGATTCATTCATTTAACCTGGTAGGAACTAACTTAGGAACCCTTTAGAATTACCTTTATCCCTTCAGAGGTCAGCAAGCCTGATGACCTAACTTCAACTCGTCCCTGCTTCTTAAAGTTTCCACCACCTCTTCACCTCACCACACTGGAGACCAAAATTTCAACAGAGGATCCATTAAGGGACAGACCACACCAAATCACAGTACCATCATTGTCTTCAATTTCACATTCAATAATAGAAATCTGACTATTTCTCTTTTCTTTATATTGCTAAGAAGAATGAATTTATTAAATTCCAATGTAAATATGTAGTATTTTCTTTTAACCTTAATAAGAAAGTTTTTTAAATGTTTATTTTTCTTTTCCCCATTTTTCATTTTAATGTGCTTTTAAAGTTTTAATCGACACATAATAATTTACTGAATTATGAGGTATAGTGCAACATTACAATATATGTATACAATGTATAACAATCAGATCAAGATAATTAGCATATCCATTGCCTCAAACAGTTATCATTTGTCTGTGATGGAAACATTCGAAATCCTTTTTACTAGCTATGTTGAAATACATGACTAGTTCTTGTTGACTAAATGTTCATTTTCCATATCTTATTAGCCTATGAGACAATTTGGGGGATTTTACTTATTTTCACTACAAAAAGTTGAGAAATGAAAACATTCTAGACTTAGAGCTATTGTTCCTTATTGAAGAACATAGGGGATATTTAAAATAAATGTCTTGAAAGCAACAATCTAAAGGGATTCAGCCTCCCAAGTCACTGGGATTACAGACATGCACCACTGTGCCCATCTCTGAATCCCTTTAGATTGTTGCTTTCAAGATCTACAAGCAATCAACAGATTTATGGAAAAATGTTCAACATCACTCGTTATAAGAGAAATGCAAATCAAAACCACCTTAAGATTTCATCTTACCCCAATTAGAATGTCTTTTATCAAGAACACAGGCAACAACAGGTGTTGGCGAGGATGTGGGGAAAAGGGTACACTCATACATTACCGGTGAGAGTGCAAGTTGGTGCAGCCACTCTGGAAAGCAGTGTGGAGATTCCTTAGAAAACTTGAAATGGATCCACCATTTGACCCAGCTATCCCTCTCCTTGGTCTATACCCAAAGGACTTAAAATCAGCATACTACAGTGATGCATCCACATCAATGTTCATAGCTGCTCAATTCACAATAGCTAGACTGTGGAACCAACCTAGATGCCCTTCAGTAGATGAATGGATAAAGAAATTGTGGTATATATACACAATGGAATATTATTCAGCCATAAAGAATAGTAAAATTATGACATTTGCAGGTAAATAGATGGAGTTGGAGATGATGTTAAGTGAAATAAGCCAATCCCAAAAAACCAAAGGCTGAATGATTTCTATTATAAGTGGTTGATGACACATAATGGGGTGGGGGAGGTACGGGAAGAATGGAGAAGGGATGGATTGTATAGAGGAAACTGAGGGGTGGGGAGGGGGTGGGGAAGGAAAGATAATAGAATGAGACAAACATCATTACCCTATGTATATGTATGAATATGCAAATTGTATGATTCTACTTTGTGTACAAACAGAAAAACAATAGTTTTACTCCATTTGTGTATGATGAACCAAAATAAAAAAGATATGAAGATATGAAAAATAGTTATTTGTTGCCCTATTGCTTTTTTATAATTTTTTATGTGGTACTAAGGATTGAACCCAGTATCTCACACATGCTAGGCAAGTTCTCTGCCATTGAGCTACAGTCCCAGCCCTCTATTGTTTTTAAAACAAACAGTCTTACAGATATTCACATGTTCCTGTTTTAAACCTTAAGAAAAATCAGAGTGGGGTGAAGGAAAGCAGGCAAAACATCCTTATTTTAAGAATAATGATGCTTTGAATAGCCTCATATGTACTCACCATATAGTCATAGTAGGATCTTGCTAGTTGGCAGCCCCTCTTAGATTTAACTCTTATAAGCAATAACTATTCATCAATGCAGACTTTTAGTATAGCAGAAGCAATGTCCTACTTTCAAGAAAGGGCTATCCCTAGGCCTGTGGTTGTGGCTCAGTGGTAGAGCACTTGCCTAGCATATGTGAGGCACTGGGTTAGATCCTCAGCACCACATAAAAAACAAACAAATGAAATAAACTTATTGTGTCCATCTACAACCCAAAAATATATTTTAAAAAAAGAAAGTGCTATCTCTTGTTCCCCTGTGGGAGCATGAAAAGCCATTCAAGCAGAAAATATTTGGAAAATAGATTTTGTACAATTTTATTTGTCTCAAGGGCATATCTAAATTGAGCGTTATATAATTATTTTATTTACATAGGGTTTTATATGTCATTTCCCCTCCCATCATATATTCTGTGTATATTCTCATAACACAACCTTTCATTTGTTCTACAGCCAGTAGCACAATATTCTCAATAAATGAGTAGAAAAGTATTGACCAGTGAAATGTCCCAAGCAGTCTCTGTGTATGGTATATATTGGGTTTGGCTTATTATCAGAAAAAAATAAGATGTGAAGTAAATATATAAAATGAAAAGCAATCTAAAACAGAAAATATAATTTTAATTTCTTTTTGTTAGCAGGGATTGAACCCAGGGCATTTAACCAATGGACACATCCCCAGTACTTTTTGTATTTTACTTAGAGACAGGGTCTCACTGAGTTGCTGAGGGCCTCACCAAATGCTGAGGCTGGTTTTGAACTTGCAATCCTCCTGCCTCAGCTTTCTGATTCACTGGGATTACAGGCATGCACCTGGAAGTCCAGTTAATATTTTATTTTAAATAATGTCCCACCCTTTTTGTTTATAGCCTGGGAAACACGAAGACATGCCAGTATATTCCAGGTAATATTGTTAAGAAGTAATGAAAAATGACCACTGTCAAACCCCAGACCCTAAAGAAATCCTGTCAGTCCCGAAGGACTACTTATAGGTTACTGAGATGGATGTTGACCTTATTTTGTGCACCTACATAGAGGTGCAAGGTATATGCATTTGTTTGGAGAGAGATATTGGATTTGCAAATTAAATTGCATTTGTAATAGTGCTGTGTTGTCTTCTTCTAAAGAATACATACTAAGTGCAATTTGCTCTCTACAGTGATTCCAAGTTTTTAATATTGTTGGCAAAAATTATTTGCTTATATTTAAAAATTCATTTTTATGAAAATGCGAAGATTTAAAGTTCAATTTCCAAAAATGTTTGTGAGGGGTTTTGTAATTTTATAAATAGTTTTAGCTGTATAATACTTTACTGTTTATTTCTTCACTAGTAATTAAAAGTGATTCTTCAAATTCTCCCAGTGTTATTCTACCAGTACTGGTAACTCTGACAGTTACCTAGTTCTCAAGTGATAGGAGGGTTCTTAATTTTCTTGATATGTTTACTCAGCTCCCACTAATATGAACAGGCAATCCTGAGGGATAAGAAAAAAACACAGGCCTGCCATGTGAAACAACAACTCAATATGTTTAATTCTGCAAAGAGATGTGAAATTCCTTCTGACATTATAGGCACAGACTTCAGTAAAATAAATAAAGGTTGAAAGGATTGTTTGAAGTAAAAGTCACCAAGACTTTGGTAATCTGACTTGAAAAGTTTTGATACTATGATGTCCCATAACTTAATCAAAATATTAAAGGAAATAAAAGATTTTATTAAATTTAAAAATTAAAATTATGATGCCATTAGCTAATTGCTAATTGAATCACTTGCAGGAGCATTTGTAGAATGGGGAATAAGTTTTGAACTCCTATATTTTCTTACTGATATCAAGTTTTTAAAATAAAGAAAGTCTTCAGGGTATATTTGAAATTATTTTTTCAAAACTCCAGAGGAGTTGATTTCCAAGGTATTCTTTAGAAAGAAGGATTAGCTAGTTGGATAAAATTTCTTGGCAAATCTCTCTGTACACACATGGTGAAGGATGAAGTCTGCCTTAACATGGTCCTGAATGCAGGATGCTGTCATTGGTCTATGGCAAAGTTGGGGTAGGATGTATTCCACTACCAGGTCTTAGACTAACTACAAATAACTGCAGTTATCCTTAACAACTCTGAAAGAGAAAGGAATGAATTTTTTTCCCTTCATGCAGTATCCCCTTTCTTTTTCCACTACCTCTGTACAAACTTGTTTTTTGTTCCATGAAGAGATAAAATAGATGTTTATTATACTCATTAGTGCCTATAATATAGGCACTTGTAAAATCTAACTCAGAAAGACAATGTATGAACTCCCAAGGTTCATTCTTTTCACGAATCTCTTTGTGCTAAATCATCCAACTTCTCCCAATTTCCAGTTCTGTCTAAAACTTTCTTAATCCTCATAATAAAAATATTTATACTTAAACAATTTAAGGAATACCCGTTTGCCCCATTTTACAGTACATTTTAATTGGAAAAACAATTGCAACATCAAAGGAAACTAAAACAAAATGAAAACACAGCATACAGAATGGGAGAAAATACTTGCAAATAATATATCTGAAAAGGGATTAATATGCACAATACACAAGGTATTCTTACAACTCAATAGCAACAAAATGACAACAACAAAAAATACCAATATGATTTTAAAATGGGTAAAGAACCTGAATAGACACTTTTCCAAAGAAAATATACAAATGGCTAATAGATACGTGAAATGGAATTTAATAATAGTAATCATAGGGAAATACAAAACAAAACCACAATGAGATATTACCTCACACCTGTTAATGTAGTTATTTTAAAAAAACAAGAAAGTATTGACAAAAGTTTGAAGAGAAAGGAATAGTTGTACATTGTTCACAGGAATGTAAATTGGTATAATCATTATGGAAAACATTGCTGGAATTCCCCAAAAAGTTAAAAATAGAACTGCAATAGAACCCAGAACCCCTACTTCTGGATATATATCTGAAAGAAGCAAAATCAGTAGGTCAAAGAAGTATCTGCAATTCCATGTTCATTCCAGCATTATCAACAATAATCAAAACATGGGAACTACCTAAGTGTCCACCAGTGGATGGAGAGACATATTCATTTTGATGTATATTTTCAGCCATAAAAAGTGGAAAACCCGACACTTGTGATAATGTCATGGTTTAGATATGAAGTGTCCCCCCAAAATCTCATGTGTGAGACAATGCAAAAATTTTCAACCCCAGAGGTAGCATGATGAGAGGTACAACCTAATCAGTGAATTAATTCACTGATATGGATTGATTGTACAGTGACTGTAAGCAGGTGTGGCTAGAGGAAATGGATCACTTGGGGTGTTCCATTGCCATTTACATTTTGTCCCCGGTGAGCAGAGCACTCGTCCTGAGCTTCTTTCCTTTGCCACACCCTTCCACCATGATGTTCTTCCTCACCTAGCAACCATAGCTAAGCAGTGGGTTGACCATGGTCTGAACTTCTGAAACTGTGAGCCAAAATAAACTATTTTTCCTCTTCATTGATCTTCTCAGGTCTTTTGGTCACAGTAACATAAAGCTGCCTAAAACAGATAATATGGATGAAAAGAGAGAACATTAGGCTAAGTGAAATAAGGCAGAAACAGCAAAATGCTATATGATCTCAATTATATGTGGAGTCTAAAAAAGTTGGAGTTTAAGAAAAAAGAGTGTAGAATGTTGATCTCTAAGGACTGTAAACTTTTAGTTAGAAGATTAATCATTTCTGGGAAACTGATCTGTAATACAGGTCGTGACGGATGTGTTAATTAATTTGATTAATTATCAAATTGTTATCATTAAATAATGTATACATATATAAAATCATATTATATACCTTGAATATATAGTCTTTGTCAATGAAGTATTTTAAAATTAAAAATATATATTTGAATGTCATAATCAGTACTGTGTATAGCAAGACATGATTAGGCAAAGGGTTTTATGAGTAAGTAGATGTGGGTCATTTAAACAGAACATGGGTCAGGAAAGGCTTTCCAAAGAAATTGTCTCTTGAGTCAGGCATTGATGTATAAATAGGAGGTTAGCTAGATAAAAATAGAGAGGAAAAACATTCCTATTTAAGATATACCATTCCTTACCTTCTTCTTGATCTCCTTAAACTAAATGAGAGCCTGAATAGTGATAAGGAAGATGTCAGAAAAAAATGTAGTTTTGTGACTCTTCTATTAATATGACTTTTGTCCTCATGCTGAAATGGCCTAGAAAATTTAGGATTTCTATACATGTACAGCAAAATTCAGTTTTGTATTCAAACTAAAAAATAATAGCTACACACACACACACACACACACACACACACATACACATTTGTGGATACTATGAAGCCCCAGTTCATGGAATGTCATCCTTGCTTTATAATATTAACTCTTGGGAAAAAGAGACTACAATAAATTTCAACTCATATTCCACTGATACTATTTTGCTTTTGTGGTGGTGTGCTATTATCCTCCTCTTGATTTCAGCAATTGATTTTTATCTAGCTTGAATCCTATTTAAAATAATCTTTCATAATTTTAGTGATGAGGTATGAACTCATACAGAATGGTACATGCATTAACATTTTCTAATATCTCATTTTGTGTACAAGTAACAAACCTATATGCTGTAGATTCAACTAATATCTCTCTTTATCAGTTTTGTATATATAAGAAAGTTGATGTTTTTCTCCCAGCAAAAAAGATTAAATGTAATAGCTTTTCTGGTTTTATATTATATTGGAATAATGTAGGCCTATGAACTGAAAAGGATAATAGCAGTCTTGAATAGTGCAGAGACTAAAGAAGACAAATTATAAAAGGGAAAAGCATCACAGTAAAGAATTAAGGTGATCAAAAAAAATTTAAGATGACACTTGAAATATATTAACACTCTATTCCAAATCATTTATTTTCACAAAGACAATGGTAATTATTATTACCATAATGATATATTCAATTAAAATACCAATTTTAATTTATCTATTTTCTTTTACAAACAAAAAGTTGTGTTTCTGGACTGGGGCTGTGGCTCAGTGGTAGTGTTCTTGCCTAACCTGCTGAGACTCTGGGTTCAATCCTCAGTACCATATAAAAATAAAGGTGTTGGGTCGAACTACAATTAAATATATGTATTTAATTTATATGTGTGTGCGTGTATATATATATATACGCACACACACACACACACATATATATGAAATTATATTTCTTTCTTTTCCTAATGACCATTTAAAAACAGTTATTATTGACAGTGATGCTTTAATTACCTACTTCAGAATGAAGAAGTGAACAGTCATTCTTTTATCTTTTTTTGTTTTGTTTTGTTTTGTTTTGTTTTGTTTTGTTTTTGGAACCAGGGATTGAACTCAGGGACACTCGGCCACTGAGCCACATCCCCAGCCCTATTTTGTATTTTATTTAGAGACAGGGTCTCACTGAGTTGCTTAGGGCCTCGCTAAGTTGCTGAGGCTGGCTTTGAACTCGCCATCCTCCTGACTCAGCCTCCCAAGTCCCTTGGATTACAGGCCTGCGCCACCACCCCTGGCTCAGTCATTTTTTAGTGTCAAAGTTTTCACTAGATGCTTTGACTTCTATGGAAGACTGGGAATATTAGCATGACATACTGTCCTTAGAAATTCTGGAGATAAGCTTATGGTTCATTTGAATAGATATAGCACAATAAATTTTTCTTAAGATTTTAACCTATCATAATAACTTTTTTGGACAGATGCAATTCACTATGAAATAATAGAGTGGGAAAACAACTGAAATTTTGAAAACCTGTTTCAGACAAAACTCTGACAGTTTGGAACCCCCTAGACTGTCAAAAACCTAACAGCCAGGACCATGGGACCCCAGCAGCGGTTCCGGAATCACCATTGCTGGGGCAGGTTTAGGTCTGGGGTCAGGCAGCAGCCAGCCAGTGAGCATGGGACCCCAGCGGCTGCTCCGGAACCAACACCACCGGGCCAGGCTCAGGCCTGGGGTCGGGCCTGACATCATCGGGCAGCAGCTAGCTGAGAGTGCAGGACCCCAGTAGCCGCTCCAGAATCACCAGCCGGGCTGGGGCCTGATTCCAGACATCTACCAGCCGAGAGCTCGGGACCCCAGCTGCTGCTCTGAAATCACCATCGCTGGGCCAGGTTCAGACCTGATCCCCAGACAGCCCCAGCTATGAAAACCTACCTGCCAAGTCATCAGGCCGCCATATCCAGCTCCAAGACCAGGCCTGCACCCCGTACCTGGTCTAGTCTCAGGCCGGCTCGCACGCTGTTGCTGACCATCTAACAACAACAGGTTACCTTTGCCCACAAACACTGATTATCCCTGACTTGGAGGCAGTAGGACAGCATCCTTCTTGGGACACAGCATTACCAAGTACCTGACAGGCATCAGACTACTGAACAATACGAGGTTTGAATAGTACAATATAATTTTACTGCAGAACTTTCTTTCTCTTTTTCTTTTGTCTAAATAGTAATATTACGATTATTCCTAATATACTTACTACATTCCCACTTCTTTCTTATTAATATCCTTATCATTCTATCACCCTCTAATATAGCTGTGCCTTGGAGACTCATTCTCTTTTCTCATGCTAAAAACTTATTTCCTTTAATTCCACTCTCACTATTTCTATGACATAGTAACACTATAGACTCACTTCCTATCTCATTAATGTTATATTCTAAATCCCTCAGCATCTTCTTTTTCTGCTATTTGAAATTGTGGTCGTTAACGCAAACATATCGTTATGCAGTAGATAATTTGAACTCATTTCTGTATATTATAATGCAGTTAATATCTAAATAAGTTCTATATGGTTTAAGGACACATATTGTTTATATGGGGTACTGCTAATAATAATCTCTTCAAGATGAGGTATTTGAAATCTGCAGGTACACTATAAATCTTTACAGGGAAACTGCAATCCCTCTGATTCACACTACTAGAGGGGAAGATACACAAGCAACATGAGAAAACACAGGAAGAAAGTGTCCTAAACAATCCTAGATGATATATAAAGATAAAACAAAGACAGCATGGTAGAAGGAATGTCAGAAAGGGAGATCAGAATGTTCATAATTAAAATGATCTGAGAAGAGAATGATGTGATGAGAGAGCAAATGCAGGCTATGAATAATCAGCTACTAGAGCAATTGCAGGAAGCAAAAAATCATTTCAATAAAGAGATAGAAGTACTGAAAACAAACAAACAAACAAACAAAAATCCTTGAAAGAAAAAAGGAAACGAAGGAAACAATAAACCAAGTAAAAAACTCAATATAAAACATGATAAACAGAATAGATCACTTGGAAGACAGAACCTCAGACAATGAAGACAAAATATTTAATCTTGAAAACAAAGTCAAACAAGCAGAGAAGATGGTAAGGAATCATGAACAGAACCTCCAAGAAATATGGGACATCATGAGAGGACCAAATTTAAGAGTTATTGGGATTGAGGAAGGCACAGAGATACAAACCAAGGGAATGGATAATCTGTTCAATGAAATAATATCAGAAAATTATCCAAATATGGCAAATGAGATGGAAAATCAATTACAAAAGGCTTACAGGACACCAAATTACAACGCACAGATTTACAACAGATCCATACCAAGGCACATTATAATGAAAGTACCTAACATACAAAATAACGATAGAATTTTAAAGGCTGCAAGAGAAAAGCATTAGATTACCTACAGGGGGAAACCACTACAGATATCAGCAAATTTCTCAGCCCAGACCCTAAAAGCAAGAAGGGCCTGGAACAACATATTTCAAGCTCTGAAAGAAACTGGATGCCAACCAAGAATCTTATACCCAGCAAAACTTATCTTCAGATTTGATGATGAAATAAAATCCTTCCATGATAAACAAAAGCTAAAAATTTCACAAAAAGAAAGCCTGCCCTACAGAAAATCCTCAGCAAAGTATTCCAAGAAGAAGAAATGAAAAACAACAATGTTAGTCAACAAGGGGAGGAATTACCCTAAAGAAATACCCAATCAAAGGAGAAACCAAGTTAAGGTAAAAGCCCAAAAAAAGCCAAAATGACAGGAAATACAAGTCATATCTCAATAATAACCTTAAATGTAAAGGGCCTAAACTCATCAATCAAAAGACATAGACTGGCAGATTGGATTAAAAAGAAAGACCCAACAATATGCTGCCTTCAAGAGAATCAACTCATAGTAAAACATGCCCACAGACTAAGGATGAAAGGTTGGGAAAAAACATACCATGCATAGGGACTGAGTAAAAAAGCCGGGGTTTCCATCCTCATTTCAGATAAAGAAGACTTGAAGCCAGAGTTAGTCAGAAAGGATAAAGAAGGACATTTCATACAGCTTAAAGGAAGCATAAATCAGCAAGACATAGCAATCAAGAATATTTATGCACCAAACAATGGTGCATCCATGTAGGTCAATGAGATCCTTCTCAATATCAGGAAGCAAATAGACCAAAACATAATAATACTGGGTGATGTAAACACTCCTCTCCCACTATTAGACAGATCTTCCAAGCAAAAATTGAACAAAGAAACTATAGAACTCAATGACACAATCGCTAATTTAGACTTAACAGACATATATAGAATATTCAATCCATCAAAAAGCAAATACACTTTCTTCTCAGCAGCTCATGGATCCTTCTCTAAAATAGACCATATGTTATTCCACAAAGCTACTCTTAGCAAATACAAAAACATAGAGATACTACCTTGTATACTATCAGATCATAATGGAATGAAATTAGAAATCAATGATAAAGTTAAAATCAGAAACTACTCCAATACCTGGAGATTAAATAATGTGCTATTGAATAATGCATGGATAACAGAAGATATTAGGGGGGAAATAAAAAAATTCTTGGGTCAATGAGAAGAAAGATACAACATATCAAAATCGCTGGGATACTATGAAATCAGTGCTAAGAAAAAAATTCATCTAATGGTTCGCATTCAATAAAAGAATGAGAAGTCAACAAATATAAGACCTCACATTACAACTCAAAGCCCTAGAAAAAGAGGAACAGATCATCACAAAAAGTAGTAAAAGACAGGAAATACTTTAAATCAGAGCCGAAATCAATGAAATTGAAACAAAAGAAACAATTCAAAAAATTGACAAAACAAAAAGTTGGTTCTTTGAAAAAATAAACAAAATTGATAAACCCTTAGCCACACTAATAAAGAGAAGGAGAGAGAAAATCCAAATTACTAAGATTTGTGATGGAAATGGAAATATTACAATAGACACTATTGAAATAAAAAACATAATTAGAAGCTATTTTGAAAATTTATACTCCAACAAAATAGAAAACCTGGAAGACATCAACAGGTTCCTAGAGGCATATGAGCCAACAAAACTGAATCAGGAGGACATACACAACTTAAATAGATCAATTTCAAGCAATGAAATAGAAGAAGTCATCAAAAGCCTACCAACAAAGAAAAGTCCAGGACCGGATGGATTCACGCCGAGTTCTACAAGACCTTCAAAGAAGAGCTCATTCCAGTACTCCTCAAAGTATTTCATGAAATAGAGAAGGAGGGAACCCTTCCAAACCCATTCTATGAAGCTAATATCACTCTGATACCAAAACCAGAGAAGGACACATCGAGGAAAGAAAATTTCAGTCCAGTATCCCTAATGAACATAGATGCAAAAATTCTTAACAAAGTATTAGCAAATTGCATACAAAAGCATATTAAAAAGATAGTGCACCATGATCAAGTGGGTTTCATCCCGGGGATGCAAGGTTGGTTCAACATCTGGAAATCAATAAATGTAATTCACCAAATCAACAGACTTAAAGTCAAGAACCACATGATTATTTCAATAGATGCAGAAAAAAAATTTGACAAAATACAGCACCCCTTCATGCTCAAAACACTAGAAAAAATTGGGATAGTAGGAATGATCCTTAACATTGAAAAAGCTATCTTTGCTAAGCCCACAGCTAACATCATTCTAAATGGAGAAAAATTGAAAGCATTCCCCCTGAGAACTGGAACAAGGCAGGGATGTCCTCTTTTACCACTTCTATTCAACATTGTCCTTGAAACTCTAGCCAGAGCAACTAGAGAGACCAAAGAAATTAGAGGAATATGAATAGGAAAAGAAGAGCTTAAACTGTCCCTATTTGCTGATGACATGATTCTGTATTTAGAAGAGCCAAAAAATTCCACCAGAAAACATCTGGAATTCATAAATGAATTCATTAAAGTAGTAGGATATAAAATTAATGCTCATAAATCTAATGCATTTTTATTCATAAGTGATACATTCTCTGAGAGAGAAATTAGGAAAACTATACCATTCACAATAGCCTCAAAAAAAAAAAATACTTGGGAATCAATCTAACCAACGAAGTGAAAGACCTCTACAATGAGAACTACAGAACACTAAAGAAAGAAATTAAAGAAAGTCTGAGAAGATGGAAAGATCTCCCATGTTCTTGGATAGGCAGAATTAATATAGTCAAAATGGCCATACTACCAAAAGCACTATACAAATTCAATGCAATTCCAATTAAATTCCAATGACGGACCTCATAGAAATAGAGCAAGCAATCATGAAATTTATTTGGAGGAATAAGAGACCCAGAATAGCTAAAGCAATTCTTAGCAAGAAAAGTAAAGCAGGGGGTATCACAATACCAGACCTTCAAATATACTACAGAGCAATAATAACAAAGACAGCATGGTATTGGCACCAAAATAGAAAGGTAGATCAATGGTACAGAATAGAGGACACAGAGACAAACCCACATAAATACAGGTATCTCATACTTGACAAAGGACCCAAAAACATATAATGGAGAAAAGATAGCCTCTTCAACAAATGGTGCTGGGAAAACTGGAAATCCATATGCAGCAAAATGAAAATAAACCCATATCTCTCACCCTGCACAAAACTCAACTCAAAATAGATCAAGGACCTAGGAATTTGACCAGAGACCCTGCACATAATAGAAGAGAAAATAGGTCCAAATCTTCATCACATTGGCCTAGGACCAGATTTCCTTAACATGACTCCCAAAGCGCAAGAAATAAAAGCAGGAATCAATGATTGGGATAGAGTCAAACTAAAAAGCTTTTTCTCAGCAAAGGAAACAATCAGGAATGTGAAGAGAGAGCCTTCAGAGTGGGAGAAAATCTTTGCCACATACACTTCAGATAGAGCACTAATCTCCAGAATCTACAAAGTACTCAAAAATCTTTACACCAAGAATTCCAATAACCCAATGAATAAATGGGCTAAGGAAATGAACAGACACTTTACAGAAGAAGATCTTCAATCAATCAACAGATTTATGAAAAAAATGTTCAACATCCCTAATTCTAAGAGAAATGCAATTCAAAACCACCTTAATGTTTCATCTTACCCCAATTAGAATGTCTCTTATTAAGAATACAGGCAACAACAGGTGTTGGCGAGGATGTGGGGAAAAGGGTACACTCATACATTTTTGATGGGATTGCAAGTTGGTGAAGCCACTCTGGAAAGCAATGTGGAGATTCTTTAGAAAACTTGAAATGGATCCACCATTTGACCCAGCTATCCCACTCCTTGGCCTATACCCAAAGGACTTAAAATCAGATTACTACAGTGATGCAGCCACATCAATGTTCATAGCTTCTCAATTCACAATAGCTAGATGTGGAACCAACCTAGATGCCCTTCAATAGATGAATGGATAAAGAAACTGTGGTATATATACACAATGGAATGTTACTCAGTCATAAAGAATAATAAAATTATGGCATTTGCAGGTAAATGGATGATGTTGGAGTCTCTCATGCTAAGTGAGATTAGCCAATCCCAAAAATCCAAAGGCCCAAAGATCTCTGTGATAAGTGAATGATGATGCATAATGTGGGGTGGAAGGGAGGCAAGAATGGAGGAAGGATAGATAGTATAGAGGGAAGGGAGGTGTGGAGTGGGGGTGGGGTTAAGAATAATAACAGAATGTGTGACAGACATCATTGCCCTGTGTAAGTGTACGAATTCGCAGATGGTGTGACTCTAGTTTGTGTACAACCAGAGAAACAATAGCTGTACTCTATTTGTGTTCAATGAATCAAAATTAAAGAAATTAAAAGAAAAAAACTAACAGTAAAATGAAGTCTGCTCCCATCTGATCTTGAAATCAAAATTTAGTACATAAAATTAAAATATTACAAATAAATAACAAAAATAATTAAATGATAAATTATATAATATTTAAAAGACCAAAAATGTCACCCTTATCAACTCAAGTGACGAAGTATAGACTCTATGATATACTCTATGATATATATCAATATTCATAGATGATAAAATGTTTTTTGAGGAAAACTGCTGTTTTCTCTTAAAGAGTTAAGTTTTATAGGGCATTTATCCAAATCATGAAATAAAAATCTTGTTTTCATAGCTAAAATGGAAATATTGGGAGAGAGTCTAGAATAGTGAGCTTTGTCTTGCTGTTTATTATGGAAAGCAGATACACAAATGCCTAGCATGAAAGAAAAAACTTGTTTCTGTCAAATATATTCTGTTCAGGAAGAGTGCATCCATGTGAAAATATGACCCCTACAATGCTGCCAAGTTTAGCAAAATCTAAGGTGATCTGTGGAGGAAGTGCTAAAAGCAGCTTTAACTGACACACCCAGTTTTTAAAAGCTTTCAAAAACAATCTCATGGAGAACACTTGTGTTCCTTGGTTATTCCCCTCTCTTTCTGACTTCCTTTGTTTCAATTTAGATACTGGATAAATATATTATTCCTGAACAAATTGGAAACACAATGTTTAATCTGTAACTTATGTAGCCTTATCATTTAGCTTTGCATCTCCTGTGTATTAAAGTTTATTGTGAATTTAAAGTAAGTATCCTCTTCAAAAATATGAGTTTGCAAGAGCTTGTTTCATGTGATATTTTATGGCCTTAGGTTTATGGTTTCTCTTTTAAAAGTCTAAGTTAAAATATTGCATATAAAAGTTATCAAAGTTTTAGCTTTATGAGCCACCTTAAACTTTTAATTTTTATGTTGAAACATATGGTAAAATTCCCGAAGGAGTTTTATCAGTTTCAAAAATTGGAGAATGGTCAAGGTTTTTTTGTCAAGGTTAATTTTATTTTTCAGGGTAAAAGAGGATTATATTTAAGCAAATCTTCAAGAATTTTTTCATTTCTTAAAGAAACTCAATGCAAATTTCAAATTGCAGCTCATCTAGGCACTGACAGAGCACAACAAAATTGATTGTGGTTTGAGTATTTGTGAGATGACTACTGAGGACTAGTTTAACACTAGTGATTAGAGTTTTATTATACCTGCTATGATGGGTTATAAACTCACATGTTGATAGAGCCCTGACAGGTAACATAAATGAGTAAATTTTATGATATAAGAATAAATATCTTAAAACAAGAAACAATTCTCATATTCTATTTTCCTACTTTTGACTGAGATACAGCATCAGGAAATATTTTTTGTTGTTGTTTTACTTTCAATTGCCAGTAGAAAAACAACCATGTGAGCATAAACAAAATACAGCAACTGACATTTGGATTCAAATGTGTCTATGTGCAAGGCTTGGCTATGTGTTGTCACTTCTAGTTTAGAGTGAAATATAAAAATGGTTAGATTATGAATAAAGAAACTGTGGTATATATACAAAATGGAATATTATTCAGCCTTAAAGAAGGATAAAATTACAGCACTTGCAGGTAAATGGATGGAGTTGGAGAATATGCTATGTGAAATAAGCCAGTCCCACGAACCAAAGGACAAATATTTTTTCTGATTAGTGGTATGATGATACATAATTAGGGGTGGGAGGGGGTAAGGGAAGAATGGAGGAATGTTGGATTGTATAGAGGGAATTGAGGGGTGGGGAGGAGGCAGGGGGAAAGAAAGATAATGGAATAAGACAAACATCATTACCCTATGTACACATATGAATATGCAAATGATGTGATTCTACATTGTATACAACCAGAAAAATGAAAAGTTGTACCCTATTTGTGTACAATGAATCAAAAATAAAAATAAAAATGGTTAGATTATCCAGACACTATAATATCAGGCACACAGAACTGACTGTGAAGTGATCTTGCCAGGAAGTTGAATTTAAGTACAATTAAGTCTCTAGAATTAGTTTTCATTCACAGAAATATGAAGGATACAGGGACAAGTGAAATGACACTTCAGGTAAGGAATCAGACAAATTCAGAAGGTAGGTTAATCTATAGGAATAAATGATGTGGTTTGTCCAGCAAGGTAGAAATAAGATACTACTTTGTTTCAAAGAGGCATATCAATAAAATGCAATTTATGGATCTTCTCTGAATACTAAATCAAGCACATATTTTTTAAACAGTCAGGAGCATTCATTTATGGACTAAAAATTGACCTTACCAAAGATTATTAACTTTTTTTTAAGTATTATAATATCATTGTGGTTATGTAAGAGTGCCTATGATTTTTAGTGATACATTACAGAAGAATATAGAGATGAAAAACATGGTGAGTTGGGTTTGTTTTAATATTTAAGAATAATGAGTGATCAAAAATAGATGTAGCTGGTTGCAGTGGCACATACCTGTAAACCCAGGGACTCAGGAGAATGAGGCTGAAGGATTGCAAGTTCAAGTTCAGCTTGGGCAATTTATTGGGACTCTGTCTCAAAAGAGAAAATAAAAAGGGCTGAGGATGTAGCTCAGAGGTAGAGAGACCCTGGGTTCACTGGTTCAATTCCCAATACAAAATAAATAATAATAATAATAATAATAATAATAATAATAATAATAATAAATAAAACTACAGAAAGTTCCACTTCCAGATATGATAGTTTTAAGACCTACCTAAGAAATCTTCATAACTACTCTGCTGAAAAAAAATAACTACAAAATACGGGAGTCACACAAATATAACTGAACATATTGGAGAGTGGACGGAAGTGTCTTCTGGTTGGTAATGCATGTTTACTTGGAGGAAGGAGGAGAAATAAATACCTATCTCTTTGGTTTTCAGAGTGGGGCTAAGTATACTTCACACCTGGCTAGGATTTATACAGAAAAAAATATATATATTCTGACCTGTGAACTGAGAAAACTGAACCCAAGAAACTGAATTCTAAAGAGGGGAATCCTGCAAGAGAAAGAACCAGAGAACAGATATCCAAACTCTTGTCTATCCACATTTCTGACTGATCTCTGAATCGGGCATGTGTGAAATAGACTAAAAGCATATTGATTAAAGGGCATTGCACTCTAGGCCACAGTTTGCAAACTGAAAACTCTTGGAGAATTGCTGCACAAACAAAGATAAACAAGTTGTTGGAATTATAGAAGAAGAAAATTAGAGTCTCTAATAAAGATCTTCAATAAAACAAACATTTTGTATGTATGCAGAAAATGAAAAAAATCAACACAGAAAAATAGTAAATCTCAGAAGAGAATCAAAGAAACAGAACAGAATGGAAACTTTAAAATTGAAAAAGATACTTTCTGAATTTAAAATTTCAGAGTAGACTTAGCAAATGAAATATCAGAGTAATAAATAAATTAATTAAAATTAATGTCTTCTCCATAATTAAATTAATTAATAGTAATGTGGAATAGAACAAAAAGATTGAAAAATAATAAACCAAGACTTAGCAACCTATTAGGTGGTAGCCAAAGGTGTGCCATATGTGTAAATGGAATACCAGAATATGGGGAGAAACTAAATGGAGTACACAAAATATTTGAAGAAACATTGCTCAAATCTTCCCTAATTTGATGAAAGACAGAAAATTGAAGATTCAAGGTGTTTAATGATTTCCATGCAGAATAAACCAAAAGAAGTTCTTGCCAAGGAACATCACAAACTATTGGAAAACAAAGATAAAGAGCAAATCTTGAAATAGCAAAAGAAAGACAAAAATGGGGAGAAGGGTGAGGGTGTGTGGTATACACAACGATTTAGTATACCTGAGTTCATCAGAAACAAAGGAGTTCAGAAAAAAGCAAAACTTTTAAAGTACTGAAAAATGTTAACTAACAATTCTATATTCAGAAAATATATTCTTTAAAGGGAGGGCATAATGGCTAATCTGAATTGTCAACTTTATTGGATTAAGAGACACATCTAAGATTAAGCGGCTTCTGGGTGTGTAAATGAGTATGTTACTAGGAATGATTGGCATCTAGGATAGCAAATTGAAGCAGAGACCCACCCCAAGTGTGGATAACACCATCCAATAGGTTGGAGGCATGGGTGGAACAAAAGCTGGAAGAACAAGGAAGCAGCAGCAAATGCAAGCTTTATTCTTCTCTAACAGGTTCTAGATTGCTGCTGTGATCACCTGAGGACATACACCTTCACTTTTCCAAAGCAGACTCTGCCCAGTGGTCTTCAAGGGAGTGTCCAGGCCTTCGGTCCTAAACTAGGGCTGCATCATTGATCCCTCTTGTTCTGAGGCTTCAGCTTTTTGGATTTCACAGCTATTCTTTCCCCCAGCTCTCCAGCATGCAAACAGCCATTGGGGGACTATGCAGGTTCTGGTTTTGTAAGCTTATCTCATAAATCTATATGTGTGTATATCTAATCTACATCTATATCTATATCTGTATCCTGTTGGTTCTGTTCCTCTACAGAACCCTAATACAGATTTTGGTACCAGGAGTGGTTCTAGAGAAATAGAAATGTAAGGATGAATTTCCTTAATGGGTTTTATGGTTTGGGGAGTAGGCTGTCTAAATTGGGTAGGCCTAATGTTGCTAAAGTCTGTTCTACTGGTACTATGGAGAGCACTGATAATCCATGGTACGAACTGTTTAAAGAGATTCATAAACACATTTGATGCTCTTAACTCACCACTTGGAAGAAGCAAGGAGTTTAGTGACTCTATACCTAATGCTTGTGAATATTTCTGGAAAACTAAGAAACATGATGATTTTGGTTGGTTGCTTCTGGCTTCACTAGATGAAGTAATAAAGGAAAAGCATGAATTCAGAAATTCAGTTTCTCAGCTCCAGATGTGCATAACCAACTGAAAGCTTCTCAGTGTGCTGAGGATAATCTTCTTTCTTGTAGTCATAGGGTTGAGGTTGATGAAAAGCAAAACAAAAACAAAAACAAAAACAAAACCCTCATACTGCACTGCAATTGGACTAATTAAGATTAAAGTTGAATTCTCAGCTTCAGAAGGTGTCTGCAGTTAAAGTGAGAGCACTGTGTGGAAAAGAATGGGATCCTGTAAATCAGGATGGAGACTTATGAGAAGACACTGAAGGAGCTAGAGACACCAAACTATAACATTTTGACGAGTTTATTGTGTGAAAAGTTGTTGAATCCCCACCATTACTTGTGCCTGAGGCATCCCTACGACGACCCTCTGTTGTATTGGCTTCTCCAATCGCCCTGAAGTGAACTAATCCTGCTTTGCCTGTGGAAATAGTAATGATCTTTCATGATTCAATTGTTTGGCATGAAAATGCTGATACTCCTCAGGACCCACCCTCTAGGACTACAACTAGATCCAAGTCTAAGCAGGACCCTAGGGATGAGATACACGGTGTGACTCTCAAAGAAGTGCACTACACTTCTTAGGAACTTCTTCAGCTTTCTAATTCACACAAGCAGAGGTCTGGGGAATAGGGGTAGGAATGGATTTTAATGGTGTGGGTTAACAGTGAAAAACATAAAATTAGACCAGGCTTAATTTATTATTATGGACCCATTAAGCAGAGATTCTAGATTTAATGTAGCAACTCCTAAGTGTGGTCCACTTTATGCTTTGAATATGGCCCTTGCTGCTCTGCCACCACAATTTATTTTTAAAATGGACATGTTTCTTTCTCCCTGATCCTTCCTAAACTCTCTTCCTCCCTAATCTCAGGGGGAAACAGGGTTACTTTTCTTCCCCATCCTAGAAAATTTATCTGTCCTTGAAAACACCCACCACAGGAATGAAGTAATTCAGACTGTGGGGATGGTATCAGAAGATCTCAGAAATGACTATCTCCCAAATTAACAAGTGAATTTGAACTCCAACAGAGAACACATGGAATGTAGCCTTTGAATCAGCTCTTTAAAAGACCCCTGTTTCTGCTGATAGGCAGAATCACAGCTTTTGGGACAGAAGTCCCCTGTTTCTCCTTTTCTAGCAAAGCAATAAACTTTCTTTTTCCTTTTTCTCACAACTGTGTCCTCATTTTTGGATTGGGACTGGGGACAAGGATCAAGCTTTCAACAACAAATTTGGTGCCCTAGTTGGGACCTGAGAGTGGGCCACACTTCAGCTTTCATGGGCAGGCCTGTCTCTCCAAAGAAGAGGATGCAAGGTGTTGGCAACCTTGTTGAAAGCCAACTGCAGGAGTGTTAGGATAGGGGTGAGTTTGCCTCAGGTCCAACCAGAGGAGCTGCTCCTCTGAGAAAGGGAGGGACTGAGGGATCATTCCAGCTCCTGCCTTCTCTCCCTGAATGGTACACATTGCTCCATCATGGTCTGTTTTGAGAAAAAGGAAACTGAACTTAGAAAAGTTGTGACACACATGGCCATCTGGCCAGTCCCCCAGTGTGTAGGCCTAGACCCTTGATTCCACACATCTGGTTCCTCTTCATGGGAACAGTTGGTCCCTCTTTCTGAGGACATCTGTGGTGCCACCAGTGTAGGAGTCATGGTTAAGCAGAATTCAAGAACCTAGGGTTATTTCTGTTCTAGGTTTTCATCTGTTTGTTGGCCTTGAGTTTGGGAATTCCCTTTGGTTGTCTGTCTTTCTTTTGTATCTGTTACTGCCTCTTTTAAGATATGGCCAATACTTCATAGGTATTCTTTTGGGAAAGATCTTGGCTGCCCAATTTAAATGTTCCCGTCTATCCTCTCTGGTTGTCTCTCTCTGTTTCTTTTTTGGACAGTCTTGCAATTGGAGTTGTTCCATCAGGGGTAAAGTAAGTTGAAGTAAGGGCCACCTATAAGTCTGTTTAAGATAACATTTTACTGTAATGATCTGGCTTTTAAATAGTGAAGGGTGAAAAGTGCCCAGATAAAACATTGAGGATGCCGGAACTCACACAAGAGATTTTATTAGGCAGACAGTGTCTGCCCTGAAGAGAAAAGGGAAAAAAGAAAAACAAAGAAGGAAGAAACATGGCTGGGAAACTTCTTTTAAGTTCTCGAACTTTGTGGACAAATGATGATACGGCCAATTGTTGAAAATTGAATTTTGGTGGACTAGGGATCAGCCAATGGTTGGTGATGACAGGCTGATGAATGGACCAATGGCAGGCTAGCCACAAGGAAGGGGCAGGGGAGCTGTCAACCCCGCAGGCGTGTCCTGTGCCCAACCGTCAGGGAGGGAACCCCACGAGATTGGAGAGATTGGACTGTGGACTGGTAGGTAGCTGGAGGCAAGGTTGGAACTGCAGGGTAAACCCAGCGCTGGCCTGCTGCCTGCTGCAGAGAGCTGGGGGGAGGGGCAGGGCCACGTGGCAGAGTGCTGCTCTGACAGCTGCAGTTGCATCTGACAGGCGCAGCCATTGCAGCTTTTTACATTACAAATAGCTTTCTGGATTATTGTGCCATCTTGTAGTTGGAGTTGATCTGTCAAAGTAAGTGGAAGAAATTTGTATGTGTGGGTCTATCTGTATTAAAATTTCCTGTCGGTCAGAACTGGTTTTGGTGATTCTCTCGTGTGTGTGTGTGTGTGTGTGTGTGTGTGTGTGTGTGTGTTAACCTGTTACTGTGCTACTGGCCTTTTAAGACATGGGCCATGCTGCATTGATCTTACTGGTAGTCTCTTGAGCAGAGAGATCTTGGCTGCATGAGCCACCTATAGGTGTAAACCTGTCTAAGAGAAAGACAGTTTACTGTAACACAATCTGGTCTTTGTTTTTTCTGGATTATCATACAATCTTGAAGTTGAAATTGGTCTGTCAGGGGTAAAGTATTTTAAAGAGAATCTGCATATACAGGCAACTATGCAGTTGAATGATAAGGAGCCTGAACAGTCAGGCACTAAGTTGAATGTGTCAAAAGGCACTGTTCTGGTGTGCAAGGATAGCAGGACACCAGAATAAAGGGTTGAAAAGATTTAAATCTTTAAAACCCAGTGCTGCCACTCCCAGAACTATTTCTCAGCCTGGCCCCAGGCAGTTGCAGAGCATCTCACTGTGGTCAAGGACACTAACCCTAAACTGGAAAAAAAAAATCCCAGAAAAGCTGCCTGGGCTGTAGAAAAATGACCAAAGAGAACCTGGCCTCTCACCTGACTTCCAGCCCCATTTGCCCATGGAGGATAGAGGTTGCTGGCCACAAAGGATGTGGCAGTAGGTTCTAGCACTGTCAGTTTATGACCTGGGGAGAGGAATAGTCTCCCCTTTTAAGATCTGACAGGACACCCCATTTTGGCCAGGATTATCCATCGCTGGGGCAAAGCATTTCTTGCTATCAGAATATCCCATCAAGTTGAATGCCTGGGGAGACTAGAAGAATAAATAATTGCACCCAGAAAACAAAAAGACAGAAACTAAGGCCAACTTGTGTTTCATAGGCAGGCACTGTAAAAGGATCTTCAAGGAAGCCTAAAGAAAAGGATGGAAAGGGCCTCCTCCATTGCATATCAATATGCCTAGTATAATAAAAAGCCACACAGGAGCCTCTGGGTACAATTGACAGTGGGGAACTCACTTAAAGTTGATGGCATCATGATAATAAGACAGACAGGCCAGGCTCAAAAGTATCCAGTCAGCTGGGCGTGGTGGCACACACCTGTAATCTCAGCGACTTGGGAGGCTGAGTCAGGAGGATCGCAAGTTCAAAGCCAGCCTCAGCAACTTAGCGAGGTCCTAAAGCAACTCAGTGAGACCCTGTCTCTAAATAAAATACAAAATAGCGCTGGGGATGTGGCTCAGTGGCCTAGTGCCCCTGAGTTCAATCCCCGGTTCCCCCCCAAAAAAAGTATCTGGTGCTCCAACCTGGGAGAAAAAGATTAAGTCACAGTTTTTGTATATGCCAAATTGTCTGATTCCTCTCCTGGGAAGAAATTTGTTGTGTAAATTATGTGCACAGATAACATTCATAAGGATTGTTTTAGAATATCAATTTAAGAAATGGTGTGAAACTAAAAAAAAAAAAGAAAGTTATAGGTATGAAAATATTTTAGTATGGAAAATTAGAAGGTAAAAGAAATGCTTCTGGATGAGAAAGTATTTTTTCTAGGGCTGAAGTCCAAGATGAAAGAGGACAAAACTAAGTGTAAAACTCGCGAAAGGGGCCCGGCGGCGGCGTATAAAGCTCCCAAAGGCGGCGGGTGGCGAAAGAAGTAAGCTCGCCAGGCGGGTTCGCCAGAGTCAGACAAAAGTAGTAGCTTGATTTTATTGGAATGTGTGTCCCGGGCGAAATCTCCAGCCCCCCGGGGTGAAAGTCAGGGCGGGAGAGCCAGGAGAAATCGCACGTGGCTTTGGCTGCTCAGGGTTTTTATACAGGGGAAGGGGCCAAGGGTCCTGCCCAGGAAAAGGTCGACCCAAGATAGATGTCAGGGTCAGCAGGTCTGCCTCATTGGTCACTTCTGGCACAGTGTGTTGCTAGGTGACTGTGCTCCCTCCCCCTGCGCCGCCATTTTCAACCTAACACTAAGGATGTAAAGAACTTGTGAATCTTTTAGTAAGTTGCAGAATAATTGAAGAAGGCAAATCTCAAAAAGTTTGTGTTTGTGATTAAATTGGCTGTAATTAGCACAGACAAGTTATTTGAACTTCAACGTACTGAAACAAAGTCTGAAACATTGTTCCGTTCTTATGTATCAAGATGATTTTCTTGTATTTGTAAGGTTTTATTACTTGGGGAAACTAAGTCTTAAAGGAATTAGGGTGTGTACCTATTTTAAAATCTTAAATGATTATTTTGTAACTGTTTAAACAAAAACTGTTATTTAGGTTATAACAATATAGTTGACGCCCTAAATATATGTATGCTTCTGAGAACTATACCTGTCTAAGCCTTGTACAAGTGTTATGAAAAAGTTTATAAAATGAAATGTTATATAAGGTTACCAGCAAGATAACCAATAAGTGCTATCTTTTATATATTGTATCTGATATAGAAGGACACAGTCATTTGAAGACCTGTATTATATCTGTTTGCTTTGACTAAGTCAATTTCTGATCATTAACACTCCTAAATATATAATAGATGTAAGGCTATCTTTAGATTTTTGCTAGTAATGGTAGCCTATGCAGACCTGTGAGTATTATTAGCATACATTCTGGATTCTAAATTGTACTTTACAAGTTAAACATAGTTAAATGTAAAGCTTAAGGGAGAGCACCTAACAAAGTTGGTATTCTTCAAACCAAAATTATCTGTACCAAGAGTCTAGAATTTGTAGAGAAATAACAAATTTGGTTAGTATTTATTCATGTCTTTTGATGCTTTATACCTGGATAAAGTAACCTGTTATTACTGTTATATATACAATTTTGTATTATTTTTCATACTGAAATAGGAATTTAAATGTATTTTGGAAGGTAATAAGTAGAGCCTGATGTGTTTAAAGGTGACATTGTAAAACATGGAAGCATTTTGCCACCTTTTCCACAAAACTAAAGTTAAAAGTTCTCTTGACCTTTGTTTGATTCATGTTTTAGAGATAATGTTATATTTTGTGATTTGTTAAGAGCCCCATCTTACCTGAGATAAGGCTCTGCCTCCAACCTTACTCCATGTTAGAATGGCTCCAAAATAGCTAAACTTGAACTCATTTAGAGTAGTGTTCATCTCAAACAGGGGATAAGCACATAACTAAGTAAAGATTTAAGATTATAAAAATCATTTTACTTGTTTCATAGCTGTTACACAACCTGAGTATGTTTTTGCTTGGTTAATTTCATTTTGTATTTTCCTTGTAAATTTTGTGACTATCACCTGTTATATTTGGCAGAATTACTGCTTCTCATAAAACTACCTGGGTTAATTTGAGATAATAATCCATCACCTACAGGTCAGATGGTATACAATGCTGATTTCCAGTGCCAATACTGGCCCCAATTAAATGAAAGGTGTCACTGAAAAATTATAGATATTGAATTATAACCTGTTATTCCCACTTTAAGACTGGTGAAACTGGCCTGTTGGATGTTTAAAACCAAAAACTTGGAGACCAAATTTGAGGAAGTAAAAGAGCCAAAATAAAAAGTGGTCAACATTTTGGCCCTTATCCTCTAAGTCCAGCGAGGACCCAGATAACAATGGGACCTCTCTCTAGGCCCTGCAACACCGGAGAGTCTGCCTGTCTCTTAATCAGTTAAATTGAGAGGACCCTAGAGAACAGGGAGCCAACCAGCACACATTCTTCAAAGAGAAGGGTCATTGGAGAGGGAAATGCCTCTCCAAGAGATGCTTCTAAGAGACGCTATATATGGTCAGCAGGACCCTGACCCATCCTGGCAGATGGCATTAGTGGTAGAGGAAAGCTAAAGGAGCCAAGAGGTTTTGCACACATTCCAAAGAGTGATCTCTGAGGAATCTCAGCTGACTCTTAAGAGTAGATAGGAACAAGTTTAGTTTTGACCAACTTGATCTTAAACACCTTGCAAGAGAGTATAACCTAAAAGCACAGTCCTACATGGACAAATAGAAGGAAAGGCAATTTTGTTTTTAAAAGAAACTTAAGATGTACTTGTGTCAACCCTACCAAAAGTAAGTAAACCTGGAGGCTATAAAGGAAGAGTTCTTGTGTGAGAATGACTAATGACAATGATCACAAAGGATTTGAGAGTCAGAAATTTGTCCTAAGTTAATTTGAGTCTGATCTCATAGACCTACAAATCTTCCTAACATCCTACATTGATAAATTTGATGTTTTTCACTGATATGATTATGAGTTACTGTTTTCATAGTTTTAAGAGACTGGCTAAAATACTAATTGCTTTTGTGTTAATTGTTTACAAAAATGCAAAAAGTAATGCATTGCTGTCTTAGCATAATCCCTGCCCTATGTATGCCTTGTCCAGTCACCTGCCCCCTGCCACAGTGGACCACTGGATTGCTCTGATGCTGAAAACCCTTAACAGTCCATGTCCCACCTGATAGAGAACAAGGACTTTGTGTTACTGCTCCCAATTTCTCCCTCTTTCAGCAAGAAGCAACTTGGAGATGTTGTTGCCCATTTTTTCATAGAAATGGAATATAGAAATTGACAGTGGGTAAATGTAACTGTGATCTACTTTATGCTTTGAATATGACCCTTGCTGCTCTGCCACTGCAACTTATTTATTTATTTATTTATTTGTTTGTTTATTTATTTATTTTGGTACTGGGGATTGAACTCAGGGGCACTCAACTACTAAGCCACATCCCCAGCCCTATTTTGTATTTTATTTAGAGACAGGGTCTCACTGAGTTGCTTATGGCCTCGCTAAGTTGCTGAGGCTGGCTTTGAACTTATGATCCTTCTGTCTCAGCCTGTCTCAGCCTCCCAAGTGCTAGGATTACAGGTGTGCGCCACCGTTCCAGCTGCACCTTGTTTTTTAAATGGACGTATTTCTTTCTCTTCCTCTCTCCATACCCTCCCTATTCTCAGGGAAAAGAGGAATGCCTTTCTTCCCCCATTTTAGGCAGATTTATCTGTCCTTGAGTATATACTCAAGGTCTGAAGTAGTACAGACTTTGGAGATGGTACCAGAAGATCCCAGAAAAGACTATCTCCTAAATTAGCAAGTGAATTACAATTCCAACAGAGAATACATGGAATGTAGCCTCTGAGACACCTCTTTAAAAGCCCCCTCTTCCTGCCAATGGGCCGAATCACAGCCTTTGGGACAGGAGTTCCCTGTGTTTCTCCTTTTCTAGCAAAGCAATAAACATTCTTTTTCCTTTTTCTCAAAACTGTGTCCTCATTATTGGATTGGGACTGGGGACAAGGATCAAGCTTTCAGCAACAAGCTCACAGTGTTAAAATGTACTAATTGTTTGGATGTTTGGCTGAAGTAGGAGTCAAAAGATGGCTACTGTGAGTGAGGTGAAAATGCCTGACATCCCTTGGTTTACTATTGATGAGGGAATTCAGAGGCTCAGAGAAATTGGAATGCTGGAGTGGATCTGTTATTTATGACCTTCTCCATACTAGTAGTGTCTAGAAGATGTGCCCTTCACCAAAACTCTAAGCTACAAATTTGTGAGGGGAGCACCTGCATCCTTGAAGAGCTCTGCCATTGCTCTTTATAGGACAGAACTTTCTGTGGGAGCTGTGGTCAATCACTTGGGAGACTTAAATGCTATGGGAATAATTGTATTGTGAGAAGGAAGGGGCCAAGTGGCAGCACTCAATCACAAAGACAGAATGGTTGTAATTACCATAATGTACAGCATAGGAGAAGAAATGAACAGAATGTTTTGATTTGTGTAGCCAATTCAAAATGTTCTGCATTGGCTAATCAATTGTGGTATTTCGAGAAACCCATGAGAAACCCATCAAATTCTTAGTTGACTTACATAACCTGAAAAATTCCAGGGTAAATATACAAAAGTCTGCCTTGGATCATAACAGCAGAGGATCACAGTCCCTCAACCAATCCCCAGATTTGAGCCAGTTTACAGATCCAGAACAGGTCAGATCCCCTTGAGGAAGAACTCTGATACGGTACTAAAAAGCTTTATTATTAATCTTTCTCCAATCCTTCCCCACGGGGATCTAAGGCCTTTTACCAGGGTAACTGTGCATTGGGGAAAGGACAGTGATCAGACCCTTCAAGGACTGCTAGTCACAGACTGAATCGAAATTGATTCCTGGAGATCCAAAACATCATTGTAGCCCTCCAGTAAAAGTAGGGGCTTATGGAAGTCAGGTAATCAAAGGAGTTTGGGCCAAGGTCTGTTTCACAGTGGGTCCAGTGGGCTCCCAAACTCATCCTGTGGTTATTTCTCCAGCCCCAGGAGGTTTAACTGGGATAGATATACTTAGCACTTGACAAAACACACAGGGGAAGATAATTGCAAAGCTAATAAGTTTGTATAATAAGAAATGTAAAAGGAAGTTCTTCAAGTTGAAGGGAAGTAATAACGGAAACTCAGATCATTAGAAAGCACTAAAGAGCATCTGAAATGGTAAATCACTTGGTAAATGTAAGGACTACTTTCAAAAATTTTCCTTTTTTCTTCTTAATTGCTTTGTAAACCACATAACTGCTTTTAAATGTTTCTATTAGTGCATTGTAGTTATAAATAATGTTGGGGTTCATTTTGACATAATTAAAGAAGCATAGAATATAATTTGCTCCATTTCAGTCCCCAGAAATTCCTCTTTCCTGCCCTCTCTTCCTTTGTTCCCCTTCCTTTACTGAGATACTGAGTTTCCTTCTATTTACTCTTTCTAATTGGTGTTTTGTAGATATACATAAAGGTTAATTGAAAAATAATATCTTGTGATTATAAAGTATGTAGATATAACAACATGGTAAGGAAGACATTGTTAACTTTTCATGGACTATAGAAATTAAGGATTAATAGTATAAACCCTATGGAAATAATTAAAAATAAAATGCAAAGAATTATAGTAAAGCATTTATCAGAAAATAATAAGTAATTCTTAAAAATTCAAATAAATACAAATTAAATATCAACATAGTTCCACAATTTTTGTTGGATAATTTAATAATCTTTACTAGTTACTTGGTGCTGCATACCAAATTACCTCAAAACATGTAGACTAAAGCAACAAATATTCATTTAATGTTTTCTCTGGTTTAAGCATTTGAACACAATTTTGTGCTCTGGCTGCACTGAAGGCTGCAGCAAAGGTACTTGTTGGGGCTGCAACCATCTCAACATCTTGTTGGGGGAGAATTTACTTCTAAGTTCATGCACATGGTTGTTGAAAGGCTTCAAAAGTTATATTTCCTAACTTCATTGATGTGACTATTGGTAGGACTTAGGTTCTCATTGTTTATTGGCTTTTAGGAACATTAGTTCCTTTACTACATGCACCTCTCCATAGAGATATTCACATTGTATTGTTTCCTGAAGAGCAACGAGAGAGAGAGAGAGAGAGAGAGAGAGAGAGAGAGAGAGAGGTATTCAATGAACACATCTCCATATGTTGTTCTGTAAATAAATTCTTTCATTTGAATGACTTCTGAATTTACAAATTTCTTCGTATATTTTTAAATCCTCAATAGAAGAAACTATGCATTTTCTTCATTACATTCCCCCTTGTAACTTTAGCATTAAATCTATGATACCGTAGTGTCACAAAATTTATAGCACACTTAACCTATTTAGAGTTGCTCATGACCCCATGAACATCATTCTGGCATATGCAAAGCCATCTAAATAGAATACCAATGTGAAATAAAAGACTATAAACTGCACCTAGCTAACCTTTCTATAATCAACTTATGGTGACAACTTAACCATTCTAGAATGTATATCTAAGATCAGTAAAAGAAATAGTATTTAAATTAATGATTCCAGGAATTTTGATTTCTTGTCTTTGTACATTTGTGTTATAGGAGTGAACTAAGGGCACCTAGCAAGAGAAAAATGGATAGTGAATTCTCATCCAGCTCTGTACCTTGGAAGTTACAGGAGAACAATTTAAAAAACCACCTGAGTCTCAGTTGCTAAGGAAACAGAAATGCAACAAATATCTAAAGCAAACTTGCTTGTTCCATTAATCTGTTCTCTATAACAGTTTCTTAACCTGGAACTATTGATACTTGGGACTGGACAGTGTTTTGCTAGGAGGAGGACATGAATTATTTAGTGCATTGGAGGAGGTTTAACAGCATCCACAGTTTCTGCTCATTATATAACCAACAGTTCCCCTTCCTCAATGGTTAGAACCAAAAATGTATCCAGACAAATGTCTACTAGAAGGCAAACTCATCTTTCTTTGACAGCCACTTCCTCAGATGGTACTCTACTGTAGGTTACACCCACTAGTGGGTACTGGGTACTGGTATCGATTTACCGGGCATTGAATAGTATTATTATTATTGAACTTGTGATCCTCCTGCCTCAACCTCCCAAGCCACTGTAATTAAAGGTGTGTGCCACCAAGATTGGCTGAACCATATATTTTTAATAAAATGAAATTGAATAGAAAATATCAAACCCCTTAGACTACAATAATAAGAGGAAGACAGAAAAAATGAATAAAATAGATCTTGTGAAAATAGAAGGGAGATCAGTAGAGTAGAAGCAGGGGACTAAGAGAGAGAGAGGTGGGGAGGGAAAAGGAAAGAACTGAGGAATGAAGTTGACCAAATCATACTATGTGCATGTATAAATAATCACAATACATTACTTGTACATATTGCTCTAATTAACTATTTAAAAATAAATAAAAGAAAGAACAATAGAGTAGAGGAAGGGGATGGGAGAGGGAGGATGGGAAGGAAAGAGGAAGTATTGGGAATTCAAATGAAACAAATTTTATTATATTCATTTATAAGCATGTCAAAAATGGACCCCAAAATTACTCATTAATTACAATACACAATAAAAAGGAAATGGCAGAATGTGATGTGGAATACAACAGGACCTCCTTCTGATGACCGTCACAGTATTCGTTGAATCATACCCAAAAATTGCTAAAAAATTACAAGCACATCTCATGTATATGCATAATTTCTTTATTCATTTATCTTTTCAAGGACATCTAGGCCAATTTCATTTCTTAGCTACTGTGAACAGAGCTGCAATAAACATAGATATGCAGGTGTTTCTTCTCTATGTTGACTTCATTTCATTTGGATGTATACCCAAGAGTGGAATAGCTGGATTCTACTGTACTTTTATTTCTAGTTTTCTGTGAAAACTCTATACTATTTTCCATAGTTGCTGAACTAATTTACATTCCCATCAACAGTATAGAAAGGTTCCCTTTTATCCACAACCTTGTCAGTATTTGCTATTTCATTTTATTTTACTGTATTTTTTGATAAATAGCCATTCTGACTTTGTGGAGAAGGAATCTCAATATAGTTTTTATTTGTATTTACCTAATATGTAAAGACATTGGGCATTTTTCATATATTCATTCTCCATTTGTATTTATTTCTTCTTTTGAAAAGTGTACAGAATACCATTTTTGGTTGAATGACTTGTTCTTTATTGTTAGCTTATTTTGAGTTCTTTGTATATTCTGGATATTAATCCTCTGCTGGCAAAGATTTTCTCCCATTTTGTAGGTTGTCTCTTCACTCTTGATTCTTTCCTTTGCTGGGCAGAAGCTTTCTGATTTGATGTAGTTCCATTTGTCAAATTTTGATTTTGTTTCCTGGGCTGTTAGAGTGTGCCAATACCTTGAAGTATTCCCCCTATGTTTTCTTCTAGTAGTTTCAAGTTTGAGGTCTTAGATTCAGGTCTTTGATCTATTTTGAGTTAGTTATTGCATAGAATGAGAGACAGGGTTCAATTTTTAACCTCCTGCATGAGAATAACAAGTTTTCCTAACACCATTTATTGAAGCAACTGTCCTTTCTCCAAAGTATGCAAAATCAGTTGACTGAAGATGCATTTATATTTGGTATTCTATTCTGTTCCATTCATCTAAGATCTGTTTTTATATCAATACCATACCGTTTTTGTTACTATGGCTCTATTTATGTTTTGAAATCCAGTATTGTGATGCTTCTGTTGCTATTTTTGCTCAGCATTGCTTAGACTATGTGGGGTCTTTTGTGCTTCCATATGAATTTTCTGATAATTTTTGTCTACTTCCATGAGAAACATCAGTGGTTTTTTTGATGAAGATTACATTGAGTTTGTAGACAACTTTGGTAGTATGGCCATTTTAACAATTTTAGTTTTCCAAATTCTTGAACATGGGAGATTTTCCCCTTTTGAATTTTTTTTTCTTTTTTTTTTTTTTGCTAGGTGCTAGGGATTGAACCCAGGGACTAATGCACACTAGGAAAGTGCTTTACCACTGAGCTAAATCTCCAGCCCTCTTGTAAAATTTATCCTTATTATTTGGATCCTTGGGGTTGAACCCAGGGGTGTATTACTACTAGACTCCATCCCCAGGTCTTTTAATTTTTATTTCATTAATTAATTAATTTTGGTACCAGGGATTGAACCAAGCTTAACCACTGAGCCACATCCCCAGTCCTTTTTATTTTTTATTTTCCCTAAATTGCTTATGGCCTCGCTAAATTGCTGAGGCTGGCTTTGAACTTGGAATCTTCCTGCCTCAACCTGCCATGGTGCTGGGAATACAGGTATACACCACAATACCTAGCAGTTTTTCCACTTTCTAATGTCTTCCTCATTTTCTTTCTTTGCTGTTTTGAATTGTAGTGATCTTTCAAATCACTTTCAAATCATTAGTCAAGTTTATTTCAAAGTGTTTTTTTTTCTGATGCAGTTATTGAGAAAGTGATTTCTTTCCTGATTTCTTTCTCAGATAATTCATTATTGGTGTACATAAAATCTACCAATTTTTGTGTGTTGATCCAATTGTAACCTGCTATTTTACTGAATTTATCAATTTAAAAAATCTCTCAGAGGTACCAGGTATGTCAGCACATGTCTGTAATACCAGAGACTGAATGGGTGAGGCAGGAGGATTGTGCAAGTTCAAGGCCAGCCTTGGCAATATAGTGATTACCTGTCTTAACAACCAAACAAACAAAAAAAACCCAAAAGAACCATAAAAACAAACGACACTAAAAATGGCTGGGATTGTAACTTGGTGATAGATTACCCCTGGGTTTAATCCCCATTACTGAAAAACAACAGTTTTTTGGTAGAATCTTTAGGATTTTCTACGCGTAGAATCATATCATCTGCAAACATGGATAATTTTATTTTCTTTCTTATTTGTATGCCTTTAATTTCTTTTTCTTGCCTGATTACTCCAGGTAAAATTTCTAGTACTATATTTGAATAAGAGTGGTGAGAGTGGGCACCATTTTATTGTACCTGATCTTGGAGAAAATGCTTTCATTTTTCCCCATTCAGTATGATATTTTCTATGGATTTATCATACATAGCTTTTATTATGTTGATGTATCATCCTTCTAGATTTAATCCTTTCAGAACTTTAATCATGAAGAGATGTTGAATTTCATCAAAGGAAGTTTTCTGCATCCATTGGGATGATCATGTGATTTTATTCTTTACTCTATTTGGGTGCTGTATCACATTTTAAAATCTGCATACGTTGCATCATTCTTGCACCTTTAGAGTAAAACCCACTTCATTGTGGCATGTGATTTTTTAACGTGCCATTGAATTAATATTGTTAATATATTGTCAAGAATTTTTGCATCTATGTTCATCATGGATCTAGTTTTTATTTGTTGTCAGGATTTGGTAGCAAGGTAATGCTGGTTTTTTAGAAAGAGTTTGGAAGGGTTCCTTTCTTTTCTATTTATGGAATACTTTGAGAGGCATTGGTACTAGTTCTTTTTTAAAAATTCAGCACGAATATTCAGCAGTGCAACCATTAGTCCTCGGCTTTTCTTTTTCAGGGAGTTTTTTTTTTTTAACTGCTTAAACTTCATTACCTGTTACTGATTTTTTTAAAACAAATTTCCACTTGGTTAAATTTTAGTAAGTTATATATTTCTAGAAATTTTCCCATTTCTTCTAGACTTTCGAATTTATTGGCATATAGTTTTATAAATGGTCCATAATAGCCCTTTGAATATCTGTGGTATCTTTTGTAATGTATCCTTTTTCTCCTCAAATTTTATTTCTTTGAAACTTCTCTCATTTTTAGTTAGGCTAGCTAAAGGTTTGTGAATTTTATTTATATTGTCAAAGAACCAACAGTTTCATCGATCCATTGTATTTTTATTTTATCCTCTATTTCATTTATTTCTACTCTGATATTTATCATTTCTTTTCTTCTCCTAATTTTTGGTTTGTTTTACTTTTGTTTTTCTAAGACCTTGATATGCATAATTATGTTATTTCTTTAAGATATTGCTATTTTTGGATGCAGATACTCAGTCTATAAACTTTTAGAACTGCTTTCACTAGCCTGGTGCAGTGGCACACACCTGTAGTTGCAGTGACTGTGGAGGCTGAAGCAGGAGGATTGCAAGTTTAAGGCCAACCTCAGCAACTTAGTGAACCCCTCAGTTACACAGCAAGACCCTATCTCAAAATCAAAAATTAAAAAAAAAAGGATTGGTGATGTAGCTCAGCAGTAAAGTGTTCCTGGGTTTGGTTTCAATTTTCAATCCAAAAACAACAACAAAAGAAGAAGGAGGAGGAAGAGGAGGAGGAGGAGGAGGAGGGAAAAGAAGAAGGAGGAGGAGGAGGAGGAAGAAGAAAAGAAAGAAAAGAAGTACTTCATTTGTTGTATTCCACAGGTTTTGGTTCATTGTGTTTCCATCTTCATTTGATTAAGTAGTTGTTATTATTCTCCTCTGATTTCTTTGGTGACTTATTGGTCATTGAATACTATGTTGATCAATTTCCATGTGTTTGTATAAATTCTGTTTTCTCTTGCTATTGATTTCTAATTTCATACCATTGTGATCTGATAAGATGGAAGAAATTACTTCAATTTTTTAAATTTGTTAAGGCATGCTTTGTGGTCTATTTGGGAATAAAGTTCCATGCGCTCATGAAAATAATTTATATTTTTTAGCTGTTGGATAGCATATTCTATAGATGTCTGTTAAGTCAATTTGATCTATAGAGTAATTAATTCTGGGGTCCGGAGGCGTGGCAAGTGTTAAGTCTCTTAGGGTGCAGAGAGCAATTGAACCACCCAGTTCTGTGCTGAAGGGGACATGGCAGGAATGCAGTGATGTGCTAAACTTGATCCTAGCATCTTCAGACAGGATCCCTGAACAAAAGCACATATGTTCTTTCCAGTCACAGAGGGCAGGTTCACTGGAAACACTGATTCAGAGTGCAATGTGCTCTGCACCCTGCAGCATACACCTCTCAGCAGATTTGTGTCAGAAACACTCTCCCAAGCCAAAATATCTCTTGTGGCTGCTACCTGCCCATTCAATGCAAACATGTAGCCAAGGAGACCCTGAGATATGCTTATGCTAGATTTGCTGATACCCAATGCAGTGTAGTCCCAGACAATATGATTCTATTAAAGAAGGCTCCTAGCCACAGTACTCAGAGATTCTGATGAGAGATACAGTGAAACCTCTTTGCTAAAACTAGCTTATTCTATAGAGTCATGATCACTTATTTATTTAAGCTTTTTTTCTGCTGGGTAAATCCTTCTGCACCCTGTCCTTTTCACCTTTATCCCCTTAAAGGGAAGAGTCCCCTTCCCCAGACTGAGGTACTCAGCAAAAGGTACTGGGTTTTTCACTTCTTGTTCTTTATTATTTCCCCCAGATTTTATCAGGTTTTGTTTTTTATGCTGTCAATTTCCAGCAGTCACCCATGGTCACTCATCTTCTAAAGTGGTTATATACATGTTGATTGATTTCTATCACACAGAGGAGATTAGTATTCAATGTTTCTATTGTGTCATATCTTTTTGAGGTGAAGTTTGTTTTGTTTTTGTTTTTTGTTTTGCAGTACTGTGAATTGAACCCATAGCCTCAGAGATGTTAGGCAAGTACTCTACCTTGAGCTACATCCCCACCTGTGAATTAATTGTTTTAAAAATTGGAATCAATTTGTAAAATACAGTTAATGATTGCTGGAAATGAATTGACAAAAAGACATATAATTAAAGTTCCAAGGATTTTTTATTTCTATTGACTTTATTAAGGTATAATTGACCAACAAAAATTATATATATGTATATATATACATAATTTAAGGTGTATGACATGATGTTTTGATATCTATATTCATTGTGAAATGATTCCATAAATCAAGCTAATTAGCACAATCATCACCTCACATATCTACCACTTTGAATATTGTTTTCTTTGTTTTGGTGAGAACAGTTAGGATCTACTTTCTTAGCAAATTTTAAGTATACTATACAGTATGTAGACTATAGTCACCATGTTTTACATTAGATCTCTAGAATGCATTCATTTTGTGTAACTGAACCTGGGAAATGAAAAATCATTATCTCAAAGAGATAATCTGCATTCATTATGTTCACTGCAGCATTATTCAATATAGGTAAAAGATGGAAACAACCTACATTTCTGTCAACAGATGAATGAAGAAAATATGGCGTACGCACAGAAATACAGACACAGAATGGGGTAGTTTTCAACCTTAAAAAAGGGGACCCTATGATCTGCAACAACATGGATGACCCTGAAAGACATCATGCTACATGAAATAAACCTGGCAAAAAAAGACAATTACTTATGACCTCATGTATGTATAATATAAAATAATAGAGCTCACTGAAGTACAAAGTAGAATGGTGGTTGTCAGTGTTTGTGGGTGGTGGTGAAGGAAATGGGGGGATTTGGTTTAAGCTCCAGTTTTTTATTATTATATTCAAAATACAAAAAATTATTCTGTTAAATTGCTATAAAAGTTTCTAAATGTTTACTTTCAATTTCTATTATCTACCTCATTCCAGACCAGAAAAAAGAACTAGTAATGCTCAAAGAACCTCAACTTGAGTAGACTTAAAATATAATGATAAGACCTCAGAGGAAGTTGAAAAATACACAGTTGAAAAAATTGGTAGTTAATATTCTGAAAAAGTAGTTTTTTTTTTCCATTTCCTCATTAATCCACCAATTAAAAATCACAGGCTCCACATCCATGCTGTAATCTTGCAAGTTCTGGCAAAAAAGGGGAGGAAATGTAGAGAGATGCCTTAGGTTTACCCAAGAGTCAACACATTGTTCATGTCAAGGCCTCATTAAAATCCTACTGTTATCTTCATCTACATTTCTTGCTTTAGGAATTGCTCCACAATACCTAAAGCTGATTAAATAGATTAAATAGTTGCTTCCTTAAATTCTTTTACTTTGACCAGGCATAGTGGTCCATTCCTGTAATCCCAGCAAATTGGGAGTCTGAGTAAGCAGCATCCCAGTTGGATGCCAACCTCAGCAACTTAGTGAGACACTTAGCAATTTAAGGAGAGCCTGTCTCAAAACTAAGGAAAAAAGGAGAGCTGAGGATGGGTGAGTGGGGGGATCCTGGGCATGTAGTTTAGTTGTAAAGTGCTCCAGTTTAAATTCCCAGTACAAAAACAAGTCACTCTGCATAAAAGAAAACAGGCTAGTGGCACAGGCCTGTAATCCAAGCAACTAGGGAGGCTGAGTCAGGAGGATCGCGAGTTCAAAGCCAACCTCAGCAACTTAGCGAGGCCCTAAGCAACTCAGTGAGACCCTGTCTCTAAATAAAATACAAAATAGGGCTGGGGATGTGGCTCAGTGGCCAAGTGCCCCTGAGTTCAATCCCCAGTTCAAAAAAAAAAAGGAAGGAAGGAAGGAAGGAAAGAAGGAAGGAAGGAAGGAAGGAAGGAAGAGAAAGAGAGAGAGAGAAAGAAGAAAGAAAGAAAGAAAGAAAGAAAGAAAGAAAGAAAGAAAGAAAGAAAGAAAGAAAGAAAGAAAGAGAAAGAGAGAGAGAAAGAAAGAGAAAGAAAGAAAGAAAGAAAGAAAGAAAGAAAGAAAGAAAGAAAGA
>JAJEJO010004709.1:98272-342933 GCA_020662805.1 Glaucomys volans | reverse complement strand
AAGAAAGAAAGAAAGAAAGAAAGAAAGAAAGAAAGAAAGAAAGAAAGGAAAAAACAGGCTAAACTAAGTCATGCTAAAAAGCTTTCTTAAAATCAACATGCATTGATTGACTCATTAGGAGAAAATGAAAATATCTTAACTATAGCATCTTTCCTTTAACTCTGTTTCCTCCCAGAGGAACAGATATAAATAATTTTCAAAATTACAATATTCCACTGAATTCTAGTTCTTATTAGGAATGTTCTTCATTATTTTGAGTTTTATAAAGATTCCATGCCTTTTGCTAATTCATTTACAGAATCACTCACATTTCAATTATTTCTTTTTTTATAATTATATAATCTCCAAGAAGGTAAGGACTATGTTTTCTGGTTGATAGCTGTATCCCTAGCATTGGCCACAATTCATGACAAGTGGCAAGTGCTCAATATGCTCAATGATTTTTGAAGAAATAATACCAAGTAATTTTTATAGGATAACTAATAATTGTATATGGAATGTAGGTTCTTTAAAGATGGGGTATGTGGGTTTTAGCATCTATGGAGCAGCTAACCTTATACATATTTCATCATTCAATCTCATTTATAGGCATTAGTGTACTGGTGAATTTATGTGATGTAATTCTTTCACCAAGGCCACTTTCAAGCACCCAAATTGACATCACTGAACTTGGAAGTTGGAATAAATGTGAACATTGACTCTTGGGAGCTGATAGGAGATCCCAGTGCACTATTGTTCAAATCTATATCCCTTCTTACTCTGCCATATCAAACTTTAGATATTGAAACCTTCAAATGTAGATTTTGTATCTTCTCTCCCCAAACAATGATGAGCAGGTCTGGAATTTTTCCAGGAGTTCTATTTCCACCAGAACATGGGAGTCTGCAATTGGTTGTGCTACCATGATGTACCTCTCAAAGTAAATACTGAAGGACAGAAGCATCAGCATTACCTGGGAACTTTTTTAAAAATCCAGGCAAATTCTCAGTGCCTATGACAATTTCATGAAATCAGGAACTGCAGAAATTCACAGAAGACTTTTAACAAATTTACAAGGTGATCATTATGCTCAAACTTGAGAACACTTTCCCTAAACCAAAATTCATTAGGCCTGTGGCAAAGTCTACAGGTACCTGTACTGTTTTGTATATATATATATTTTTTTTGTTTACCATCTACAGTCTTTTCCTCTTTCATCTACTTATAATTTCTGTCAATTTGACTTAGATTCTTCTGCCTTTACTGAATCTTATTCCACTCCTCTGAAGGGACTAGTGCCTTGGCCTAAACCACAATTTTGAGAATTAGATACAGATATAAGCTGAGATGAAACCAGTAAGCCGTACTAAGCACAGCAATGCTTGTCTTCTTAGCCCACTTGCTACTCTTCATGGTTGCCCTCTGGTAAACTATCTTCCTAGACCCCAACAATTTTGGCTCTAGGCTCAAAGGCCTGAAAAACTTAAGTAACAAACATGATAGTATTTTTCCTAATATCCATCTTTTCTCTTAAGCACTACAAAAAGGTGATTTATGTATGATTTTTGTTTCGAGAGCCTCCAAAACAAAATGCATGCTTAAAATGTATACCTTAAGGCAGTTTTAGAAAGGTTAAAATATGAAATGCTGTATCTCCACTGATGATTTTCTTAGTTGTCATGTTTTCTAAGCACTAAATCCTGAACCTTCTTCCAGGGATAGGCACTCCCCAAGGACTCCTTTCTTTTTCCTGTCCAATTCTACCATATTTATATAGGATATATGCTAACAGAATGTATGAATATAAAGTACCAAGCAAAAGCAAAGGTAAAGATTATATTTTCTTTTTTTATTGTTTGTTCTATTTAGTTATATATGACAGCAGACTGCGTTTTGATTCATTGTACATAAATGGAGTACTTTTCGTTTCTCTGGTTGTATACAACCAGAGTCACGCCATGTAGAGTCACACCATTCGTGAAATCATACATGCACATAGGGTAATGATTGTCACTTTCCACCAGCTTTTCTTCCCCTTGCCCCCTCCCCTTCCCTCATTTCCCTCCACACAATCGAATGTGTAGAATCCATTCTTCTCTTACCTCCCCCCCATTATGTATCAGCATAACTTATCAGAGAGAACATTTGGTCTTTGGCTTTTGGGGATTGGCTTATCTCACTTAGCATAATATTCTCCAACTCCATCCATTTTCCTGCAAATGGTAATTATTCTTCTTTATGGGTGACTAATGTTCCATTGAATATACATACCACAGTTTCTTTATCCATTCATCTATCGAATGGCATCTAGGTTGGTTCCAAAATCTAGCTATTGTGATTTGAGCTGCTATAAGCATTGATGTAGCTGTGTCACTGTCGTACACTGATTTTAAGTCCTTTGGGTATAAACCAAGGAGTGAGATACTGGGTCAAATGGTGGATCCATTCTAAGTTTTCTAAGGAATAGCCATACTGCTTTCCAGAGTAAGGTTATATTTTAAATCATTAGAAACCACACAAATAATGTAAATTTGTAATTCTTAAGTTCTGGGATGGGAAAGAAGTTATTAGGGTCCTAAAGAAAATGGACTATATACAAGTTTAAAATGTCAATAAAAACGGAAAATGTAGCCCAAAATATTTTTCCACTAAAAAAATTCTGTAGTGGACATCTATTACTTTTGTTATGAGAAATTATTCACCACTAGATTTATGACAAAAAGTTCTATAACTTTTCTTGGGGAAAAGTGCTTCCTGTTCTGTTCTCTGATTATGTGCTTAGTGTGAAGTTGAATCTGTTCAAAGCTCCAGGGGAATACACTGATATCATTTAATCCATGCCATTCAGAACTTCACGTTTCCATGACCATTGTGAGATGCGTTCAGAAGTGGGTACGTAGCCTAGCTGGTGCTAGAGAGACTTTTAATGGGTTGATTAGAAAAAAAGCAAGTGATCTTTCCTATTGAAAGCTTGTTTATCTGAGAGAATCAAGATTTTTCAATCTGTTGCAACCATCCTGCAAGTATAAGAGAAGAGCCTAGCATCACTGGGGTCTACCAGATTCTGAAAAAGAAGTGTACACAGAAGATATACAGCTAAAAATATGAAGTAGAATTGAAAAAGATGGAGTAGAGTTTAGAGCTCTAGATGTTGTTTGGGCCATACTTCTTCATTTTCAGTTGAACCAGTCAGTAAATTCTCTTTTAGACTTTAAAGAGTTCGAGTTTGATTTTCTGTCTGATAGAAATGCATCACCATGAAGTCTGTGAGGAATAGTTAGTTGTGAGCTTACATTTTTACCCTACTCATTGTAACATGCTAAAGAAAAGTCCCAGAAAAGTTCAACAGCACTCAGTAAAGTATGTAGAACAAAGTATGATGCCTCAACAGAACAAGCTGAACAAATAAGCTGACAGATTAAGGAGCTGAAAGAAACTGGGGGCAGGTGATGTATGACTCTTCTGAGGAAAATCATTTGGGGGAGTAAGTGGACAACCTGTTCTCTGCTTATTTGAAGAACTGCTTTATTCTGAAAGCTTAGCTAGTTGAGAATATTTAAAATGATTAAGAAGTCCTATTGGCATATAATGGAGATTCTTTTGTGGATTTGTAAATCCTTATATGGGAATCTTATTTTTACTTTTGGGAAAGAAATTTTATTCTTTGAGTTTTCAAAATTAATAAATATGAAATTTGATAAAACAAACATTCGATGATAAAGTATTTGTTTCTTCTGTTGCAGAATACATAGATATTTCAAAATAAGGTTATTAAATATGTGTGTATGTATGAATGAAATGAAATAAAAGGTTTAAGAGGTGATCATAAACTTATACTACAGAGGTTAAGTACAAAATATAAATAAATGGGAATGAGCTATTCATGAAGAAAGATCAATGGGGACTGTGGTGAACTATAAAGCAAATGTGAAACTCAATTTAATTACCACATGGAAATATGGACCCAGTATTACCATATGCTCAGAGATGTGAACAAATACTCACACTAATTGTGTTAGTTCATTTGGTGTTGCTAGAACAATATATCTGAGGTTGGGCACATTATAAAGAAAATAGTTTTCATTAGCTTACAGTTCTAGAGATGCAAGAGTGTGGTGTTGACATCTGCTTGACTCTAGGGAAGGTCTCATGGAGGATGGCACCACAGTGGCAGAAGCATGTGAAAGAGTGGTGAGTGGAAGTTACAGAAGAGAGATTCAGGACAGGTGCCAGGCTTACTTATAACAACTTGCTCTCAAGGGACTTTCTTAGAGGTTGAGAAGATACTCCTGTAAGAAAAGCATTAATCTCTCTTAAAGACCTAATCATTTCTTACTAGACATACCACTTAAAGGCTCTGTTACCTCTAGATATTGTTACTTTGAGGATTGACCAAGTTTACAACACATGAACCTTTGAGGACATACTCAAACCATATCCAAACTATAGCAGTAACACTTCTTGTGTTTCTTTCATAATAATTGTCAAGTTCAGAGATTCAATAGAATACATATGGAAATGTATGTTTCCAAACATACATTTAGTAAATGAATAGTGATTAATTTCTTTAGTAAATGAATATTAATTCATCTCATATCTTAATATTATTATTTTATTATTGTGTAACAGGAACAATTTTTTTTTAAGTTTCAAGCTCTTTCTAGGGAGGGTAGATACTGAATTTAGGGACCTTTGTTTGTTAAGGTCGTGTGTATGTGTATGTCAAATAATATGAGCTAATATTTAAGACCTTACATGTTTACTGATCCTCTTCCTTGTATCCATTATCCTTTCCCAATAATCTAGCAACAGAATTTTCTGTGTGACCTGCCATTGGTTGCAGGATGACCCTGTCTTCAAAGAAGTCAATTGTGTTGCTGAATGGATTTTGAAACATGGAAGACATAATAATCTAAAAGACAAAGCATTTTGATTTAAAAGGACCAAGTATGGAGCTGGGGATGTAGCTCAGTGGTAGAGTACTTGCCTAACACATGAGAGTCACTGGTTTTGATCCTCAGCACCATATAAAAATAAATATATAAATAAAGATATTATTATCATCTATAACTAAAAATGTTTTAAAATAAAAGGACCAAATATTGTTGATAAAGAAAACTTCCTTGTAATCCTAATATAGACATAATATATATATTAGAGAGAGAGAAATATATATATATTAATATATGTATATTAGAGAGAGAAACAGCCAAAGGCAAAAGTTTGGAACATTTGACATGAAGTGTCCTTTTCTGATGGGGGAGTGGGGAAGGAAGAGTGAGAGAATATGATACTATTATGTAGTTTCCTTAGATGTACTGTCCTGAAAACTAAGTCTCATAGGGACGGACTCTGGTAATAGATTAGCAATGGTGATGGGAGGTGTTCAGTGCAACCTGAATTCCCCATGCCTAGCTAAAAAATGGTCATGAAAGCAGTTAAGTTTTCCAGAGACCTCAAAAGGGGGTTGGGAAAATGCTGATGGAATCAGTTTTAATGATAAAAGGAAGATGATATAAAATTGAACTATGCACTAAACACATTCAGATTTAAAGGAATATTCTTCCTAACTCCTATGATTCCCCCTTCTCTCATGTGGGCACATAGAGATTTTGCAATCAGGAATTCTTGGAAGAAGACATATGTCCACTGGGGATTTTTTCTTGTTAAATTCTGTGCAATGTGCAATGTGATCCTTCCTATTTTCATACATTCTCTGTAAAACTCAAAACAAAAAGGTGAATAAAAACAAACAATGATATGTCTCATATAATTGGAATTCTTTTATTTATTTATTTATTTACTATTTTTTTTTTACAGACTTCATTTTGATTCATTGTACACATATGGGGTACAAATTTTCATTTCAGTGGTTGTGCATGATGTACATTCATATCATTCTTGTTAATCATACATGCACATAGGGTAATGATGTCTATCTCATTCCACCATTTTTCATAAACTAGTCAAGGTATCAAATTATATGCTTAGGTTTATGGGAGACCAAAATACAGTCACTCTGTACAAATGTGCTATGTAGCCATTAAGTGAGCTTTTAAAAGATATGAGTGACAAAACTCAATTTAGAAATTGTGCCTCAAATGGCTTTTTACTTCTCTGAGTCCCATATACCTTTCTGTAAAATGAAGATGAAGGTATGTAACCTGTACAGTTGCTTAAATGATTAGAGATAATATATTTAGCATAGCTAACAGTGTCTGGCACAGTAACCCTTTAAAAATAGTGACAAAGTGGGTCAAGGATGTAGCTAAGTGGTAGAGCATATCCTTAGCATGTGTGTTGCTTTGGGTTCGATCCCCAGAAACACCAAAGGGGAGAGAGAGAGAGAGAGAGAGAGAGAGAGAGAGAGAGAGAGAGAGAGAGAACTGGTGGTAATTACAATAATATTATTAAAGTTTCACTGCCTTTAGTTTTTAAAACAATACATATTCAAAATTAGACATTTTTCTACCATTAGAAAACTTTATATTTAACCTATATGTTATAAAAGAGCTAGTTTAAATCTACCTTTGTGTCTTTTCTTATTTCGTGTGAAAGTTTTTAGTGAATCGCATGATAATTCAGATATTAACTACATTGGGCAGGGCTAATTTTATCACCTAGCAATTATAAAGATATCCAGAATATATATTTTATTACACAAAACATCTTTAATGAAGAAATAAATTCAGACTTGTGTTTGTTTAGATACAGCTGCAAACACCTCTTTCTGTTTTTCAAACATACCCTGACTTTTCTGATTTAACCTCTTTAAAGACTTCTCCCAGGCCACGCAGCAGAAGGAAGAGTTCCTTCCTTTGCATGTCAATGACAATGTGTTTATTCTTTTGTAATTGTAATGGCATTTATCACCTAATGTCTGGTATTATAAACCATTAATATAACTCTCCTTTCAAAGAATATATCAAATTCTTATACATCTTAACACAGTCTGGTAGTGTCCTGTACATAGTGCATCTACTCAATATAAGTTTAAATTTTACAAATTTCCATACATTTCTCACTTGCATATCCAAAGAAATAGTGCAAATATATTTTAAAATAAACTGACCTCAAGATTAAAAAAAATAAAAACCTCAAACATTTGCTTTGTCCAAAATCTTAGGATATTATTTTGAAAACCTGCTATTAGCTTCAAACAGTTAATCATTAGGGGACTACAAATCAAAAACACAGTGAGATGCCATCACACAAACTCTGAAGGCTAGTATTAAACACTCATATATGGAGAAATCTGAACCCTTATACACAGCCAGTGAGAATGTAAAACAAAGTGCAGTTGCTTAGGAAAATATCCTGGCAGTTTCTCAAGCTGTTGAACATAGAGTTGAGTTGCCACATGCTCCATCAATTCCAATCCCTAACAGAAATAAAAACAGAATGAGTACTCAAAAATCTTGTACAAAAATATTTATAGCAGCACTAATCATTATAGCCAAAATATGGAGACAACCCGAATGTACACCAGCTGATGAGCAAGATAAGTAAACTGTGGTATATCCATGCAGTGGAATATTGTGCAGACATAAAAATTACTGAAGCAGCCAGGTGCAGTGATGCATACTAGTAATCCCGGTGACTTGGGGAAGCTGAGGTGGACAGATTGCGAGTTCAAAGCTATCCTTAGCAATTTAGCAAAGCCTTAAGCAACTCAGTGAGACCCTGTCTCTAAACAAAATACAAAAAGACTGGGGATGTGGCTGAGTGGTCAAGTGCCCCTGAGTTCAATCTCTGGGAACAACAAGAACAACAGCAAGAACAACAACTATATATATATATATATATATATATATATATATATATATATATATATCATATATATGTAAATATATAAATAATATATATATTATTTTTCCAGTAGCAAAAGAACACATGTTCTATGATTCTATTTATATGAAATGTCCAGAACAGGGGAATCTACAGAGACAGAAAACAGACTAGTGGTTACCAGGGGCTGGTGGAGGGCACTGAGAGGGGAAATGAGGTGATAAAGGGAATGAAGCTTCTTTTATGGGTGAAAACATTCTAAATCTGCACATGTTGAAAAGTATTAAAAACCATGAATTGTACTCTTAAATGGGTGAACTATATGATATGTGAGCTATATCTCAATAAAGTTAGTAAGACAAATTCTGCTTTATCCTAAACCCTAGGCACAGTAGCTTCAATGCCTGCTATTATTCCTAAACAACTGTTGATTCTTACAATAATACAAATTAAATGGTGTGATAAAGTAATGTATAAGTAAAATTTAAATATGCATCCCTAGTCACTTTGCTGCATTTGTTATTCAAATTTATGTGATTAATTGTTGGTACCTAAATTTTATTCTCAATCTTTCTTTAGTATATGGGTTGCTTGTTTTCTCAGAAACCACTCACAGTAAAATTTCTATTGGTAAGCAATAGGAAATTGATACTCTCTATTACAGTAAAAAATCAGAAGCCAGGATCCTTCCTTTTGGTTTTGAAGGCTGTGTAGCCTATGTGCTGCACAACTCCAGGCACTAGCATTTACATAGAGTGTGAATAGTGCATTCTATAGCAAGGCAATGTGGTAATCTTGATCACAGCTACTTTACTGTTATTGCCATTTTCCAACTATTCAAGGTGGTTTGATTGCTCACTTATTCTTCTATCCACTCTTCAATATAATTATTGGCTTGATACTTCCATTGATGAGTTTCTTGTATTTATTCTCATTCCATTCCTACTGAGCTTACTTAGCTTCATCACTTACTTTCCCCATAAATTATTGTAGTAGCCTCCCAACTGATATTTCTTCCTGTCACTTCTTCTCTATTATATCCTTTAAATTGCCAACAGAATTTTCTTCTACAAGTACAATTATGTCTTTCCCTATGCACAAACCTCTCAGTGCTTCCACTTGCTTGTAATGTCCAAAATTCTTAGGCTATCATCCAAGATCCCTCATGATCTCCCAGTAACCTACTTTGCAAAGTTCATCTTTGAGCAAATTTCCCCTGTTCTGTACTAAAACCACATTGGTCTATTCTCTATTCCTCAAAACCACCAACACACTTTTATGCTTCAATAATTCAGATCAAATTTCCCCTCTTATTTATAATGCCCTTTCTATTAATCTCTGTTTAAATTCCACTCTTTCCTTTTAGCCAAAGCCAAATGCCTTCATCTCCTAGATGCCTTCCTCTTACTCTTGGCAGAGTGAGTAGATCTTTATTCTGCAATGCCATACTAATTTATTTTTATTTTTCTTATCATACTCATTTTATGGATGGCATTATTAAACATCACTGTGCAAGTTTCCATTTTTTCACCATCATTCCTCATCATTTAGTCTCCTTTGCATATAATGGGTTCTTGAAAATGTTCAATAAATGATAGGAGAAAGACATAGCACATGAGATTGGCAAAAGATAAGATGAGAAGCAGAGGAAAAGAAAGGGCTGTATAAAAACGCTACTATTGAAAAAGGCTGCCAGAAATAAGAAAAGCTGTGAGTTTGTATCATAGGAAAAATATGATTGATAATTGAAGGATCAAATTAGAATATTTGTAAAAACTGAGGTTTCTGTATTAGAGTTCTGCAGAGAAACTGAACTGATAAGAGATTTCTTAGTTATTAATTTATTATAAGGTGGTACCAGATTATACAATTAAACAGAGTAAACCCCACTATCAGCTGTTTGTAAGCTAAAGATCCAGGAAACTTGGTGGTGTCATTCAAAGGTTGGATACAGTTAAACCTAGAAAAAATGTTTCATCAGATATCAAGGCATCACACAACCAGTCAAGTTAACATATAAGGTCAACCATCATAGTTTCTCAAACAGAAATAAAAGGTTTACAACAAAAAATATAATAGAGGCCTATATGCACGTGTGAAATTGGGAATACGTAAAGAACAACAATTGAATTTCTAAACTGAAGACTGTTACTTTCTTTACCTTTGTTGTCATGGCAAATTCAAAGTTAGGATCATTCTATTATCCATGTTTCATTCAATAGCATATTATTTAGTCTCCAGGTGGTGGAGTAGTTCTGTTCTTTATTTTGTCCTTTATTTCTAATTTCATTCCATTATGATCTGATAGAATACAAGGTAGTATCTCTACTTTTTTTCCATTTACTAAGGGCTGCTTTGTGGCATAACATATGGTCTATTTTAGAGAAGGAGCCACGTGCTGCTGAGAAGAAAGTGTATTCACTCGTTGATGGATGGAATATTCTATATATGTCTGTTAAGTCTAAGTTATTGATTGTGTTAGTGAGTTCTATGGTTTCTTTGTTTGGTTTTTGTTTGGTAAATCTGTCCAGTGGTGACAGTGGTGTGTTAAAGTCACCCAGTACTATTGTATTTTGGTCTACTTGGTTCCAGGAATTAGGAAGGATTTGAAGGACATACATGGATGCACCATTGTTTGGGGCATAAATATTTATGATTGTTATGTCTTCTTGATTTATGCTTCCCTTAAGCACTATGAAATGTCCTTCTTTATTCCTTCTCACTAACTTCGGCTTGAAGTCCACTTTATCTGATATACGGATGGAAACTCCTGCTTTTTTACTAAGTCCATGTGCATGGTAGGTTTTTTCCCATCCTTTCACCTTTAGTCTGTGGATGTCCTTTTCTATGAGATGAGTCTCTTGAAGGCAACATATTGTGGGGTCTTTCTTTTTAATCCAGTCTGCCAGTCTATGTCTTTTGATTGAAGAGTTTAGGCCGTTAACATTCAGGGCTATTATTGAGATATGATTTGTATTCCCAGTCATTTTGGCTTATTTTTGGTTTTTAACTTGACTTGGTTTCTCCTTTAATTGGCTTTTCTTTTAGGATAGTTCCTCTCTTTGATGACTTACATTATTGTGTTTGTTTCTTCCTCATAGAATATCTTGCTGAGAATTTTCTGTAGGGCAGGCTTTCTATGTGTAAATTCCTTTAACTTTTGTTTGTCATGGAAGGATTTTATTTCGTCTTCAAATCTGAAGGTTAGCTTTGCTGGATATAGGATTCTTGGTTGGCAGCCATGTTCTTTCAGAGCTTGAAATGTATTGTTCCAGGCCCTTCTAGCTTTTAAGGTCTGGGCTGAGAAATCTGCTGATATCCATATTGGTTTTCCCCTATATGTAATCTCTTTCTTTTCTCTCACAGCCTTTAAAATCCTATCTTTATTTTGTACATTAGGCATTTTCATTATAATGTGTCTTGGTGTGGATCTGCTGTAATTTTGTGCATTTGGTGTTCTGTAAGCCTCCTGCAGTTGAGTTTCCATTTCATTCTTCATGTTTAGGAAATTTTCTGATATTATTTCATTGAATAGGTTGTTCATTCCTTTGGTTTGTATCTCTGTGCCTTCCTCAATCCCGATAATTCTTAAATTTGTTCTTTCCATGATATCCCATAGTTCTTGTAGGTTCCATTCATGATTTCTTACCATCTTCTCTGTTTGGGCAACTTTATTTTCAAGATTCAATATTTTGTCTTCATTGTCTGAGGTTCTGTCTTCTAAGTGATCTAGTCTGTTGGAGATGCTTTCCATTGAGTGTTTAATTTGGTTTATTGTTTCCTTCATTTCAAGGATTTCTGTTTGGTCCTTTTTCAGAATGTCTATCTCTTTGTTGAGGTGATCTTTTGTTTCCTGTGGTTGCTCTTTCATCTGCTTATTGGAATGGTCAATCATTGCCTGCATTTGCTCTCTTAACTCATCATTTGCTTCTCTGATCATTTTATTCATGCATATTCTGAACTCCTTTTCTGGCATTTCTTCTACCATGCTGTCATTGGATTCTATTAGTGTAGAATCTTGGTTTGTTTGGAACACTTTCCTTCCTTATTTTTCATGTTGTTCATGTATCTTCCCCTCTAGCAATGCAGACCTAGGGTATTATTATAGTTTCTGCCCTATAGGTTTATAGTGACCCTATAGTTTTCCGAAACCTCTTCTTTAAGGGAGGGGGGGGGGTCAATATTAGCAACACCCAGTACAGACAATATGCAGCTGTAAACCAAATAGCTCCTATGAAGACTATGGTTACAGTAGTCTTTTTGTTACAATATTGTTACAATATTGTCATAGTAAACAGAGAGGATGAGTTCTATTATTATCTACAGCATAACAAACAGATTTGCAATGAGGACTGCAGTTTCTAATGGAGGACAAAGAGGATGGGGAGGGGTGTAGGATGTAACTGTTAACCGTGTGAGAAAAGAGTATGAAGAAGTTCTAGATCATTGGAAGAGTGAAAGTGTAGTCAAAAGAAGTTGGTTGTTAGCATGAGAAAAGTGAGAAAAAGCCCTTGAGGAAACAGGTAAACAAAAGGAAACTAGAGTACAAGAAAAGTAAAGAAATAAAAATTTAAAAGCTTTCACAAAGGAGAAAAAAAATCTACACTATAACAGTCATATACTATTCAAACCTCCCAGTCTTTAGTAGCCAGAGGCATGAGAGGTACCTGACAATGAGCTTCCAGACTCCAGCAGGCGTCTCAGGATGGGATTTGCCCCACCTAATGACAGTTCCCCTTCGCGGATAATCCAAGATGGCCGCACTGGCTTCCAAATGTGCTGGCAAATGAGGAGATGCAGTGCAGGGCGTGGGCACTGAGTCTGTATTGGGTGCAGTCGGTCAGGTGGGGCCCCTGGAGGTGGGGTGCTGTCAGTCGCGCGGCAGTCCTACAGCTCCTGGTTTTTTATTCCCAAAATGGTGGTAGTCACGTGTAACCAAACCTGCAGGTACTATGATGGTGGACTTCCAGGCAACAGCAGGCAGCTGGGGATCCACTGACGGTCTGCAGGCTCTGCAGGCTACTGGTGGATGATGGCAGATGAACCTGGGTTGTTGGGTGATGAGTAGGTGAAAGGCAGGCGATGGGTAGGCCAGAAACAGGCAGACAAGCAAGTGAGGGATGATAGGCAGCGGTCAGTGAGCAATCTGAACTCAAATGTAGTCCATACACTGGTAGACTGCAGGTGATCGAGGTAGACACATGTGGTTACCAGCAGGGGATCAATGAGGAGTAAAGACTGCTTCACGGAGAAATAGGTTTACCTCTGTTTGAATCCTGAGTTACAGAACGGCAAGGAATGCAGCCTTCCTCTAGTCCACCATCTTGGATCCTATTCCTAGGATCATTCTATATCTGTGTTTGTACTTCTGTCAACTATAACATGCAAGATAATGATCACCAATATTTCCTACATTATTCAGGCCTCAACTAACATAACATTATTTCTTATTCTAAGTCTAATATAGTCAGGAAGTTTACAAAGGAAAAGTAATGAACAACTTACAATTTTATTTTCAGTGGATGCCCTCCCTTGGTGATTTTAAGTTAAATTTCATTATATTATATGCAAAATTCTGTCAGCATCACGTTTCAGCAAGGCAAACCATGCCACCAATCTAAAATCTGCCAAGATCTGTTATTTTATTGAAATAAAGCTGGGCGCGGCGGCGCACGCCTGTAATCCCAGCACTTGGGAGGCTGAGTCAAGACGATCGCAAGTTCAAAGCCAGCCTCGGCAACTTAGCGAGGCCCTAAGCAACTCAGTGAGACCCTGTCTCTAAATAAAGTACAAAATAGGGCTGGGGATGTGGCTCAGTGGTGGAGTGTCCCTGGGATCAATCCCCGGTTCCAAAAAAAAAAGAAAAAAAAGAAAAAAAAAAGAAAATTGGCTTTAGTTGATTTATTTTCAATAATTTCATGATGTGATGTTAATTCGATACTAATACATCACTTCAAACTCCAAACTTAAAAAAATATTATAGAGGGCCTTAAATTATGTTACAGAGCTACTGTAACAAAACAGCAAGGTACTGACACCAAATCAGCAAGAACACCAATGGAACAGATTAGAAGGCACAGAGATAAACCCACATAAATACAATTACCTCATATTATACAAAGATGCTAAAAATATACATCAGAGATAAATAGCCTCTTCAACAAATGGTGCTGGGAAAACTGGAAATCCATATGTAGTAGATTGAAATTTAATCCCTTTCTTTCAATCTGCACAAAAATCAACACAAAATGGATCAAAAATGTAGAAATTAGACCAGAAATCCTGAACATACTTAAGAAATATTGGCCCTACACTCCACTGTGTTGATGTAGGAACCAACTTCCTTAAGAAGACTCTTAATGTGCAAGAAGTAAAATCAAGAATCAACAAATGGGATGACATCAAAATAAAAAACTACTTCCCAGCAACGGAAACAATCAATAGTGTGAAGAGAGAGCCTAAAGAATGGGAGAAAATCTTTGCCACCTGTACCTCAGGGAGTTAATTTTTAGGATACATAAAGAACTCAAAAAAAAACACCACCAAAAGATCAAATAACCCAATTAATAAATGGGCAAAGGAACTGAACAGACACTTATCAAAAGAAGAAATACAAATGGTCAACAAATATAGGAAAAAATGTTCAACATCTCTAGCAATTAGAAAGATGGAAATTAAAACTAAATTGAGATTTCATGTTACTCCAGTCATAATGGCATTTGTGAAGAATACAAATAACAGTAAATATGGCAAGGATGTGAGGAAAAAGGTACATTCATACATTATTGTGGTAGTGCAAATTGGTGCAAGCACTCAGGAAGGCAATATGGAGTTTCCTCAAAACACTAGGAATGGATCCATCATTTGACCCAGCTATCCCACTCCTCAGTAAATATCCAAAGGCTTTAAAATCAGTATAATATGGTGATATAGCCACATCAATTTTTATAGCAGCTCAATTCACAATAGCTAAGCTATGGAGCCAACCTAAGTGCCCTCCAACAGATGAATGGATAAAGAAATTGTGGTACATTTACACAATGGAGTGATATTACTCAGCCATTAAGAAGAATGACATTATGATATTTACCAGGAAATGAATGAATCTGGAGATTATCATGCTAAGGAAAATAAGCCAGTCCCAGTAGTATGTGAAAGCTATTGCACAATAAGTGGGGGGGGGCAGGAATAGTAGTTCAATAGATAAGACAAAGCAGAATGAAGGGAAGGGAGGGGGATCAGGAAAGACAGTGGAATGAATCAGGCATAATTTTCCTATGTATATATATGAATACACCACAGTGAATCTCACCATCCTTTATATTCAATAGAATGGAATCCTAATTAGAATAAAATTTATTCCATGCTTGTATAATTATATTAAAATGGATTCTATTATCATGTATAATTTAAAAGAATCAATAAAAATAAATTAGAAAAAAAGAAAAAAATTATAGAGTGGTCTGGGGTGTATTTTAGTGGTGCAATACACATTTAGTGTGTTTGAGGCCCTGGGTTCAATACACAACACTAGATAAACAAAAAAAATCATAAAACAAATATTGTTGTACTGTACCTTCTAGCTAAGTCATTTATTTAGAAACTTCCTGGAAAGAACATCTTACAGGCAAAGGTTACTTTTTTGAAACAGGCCAAAAGTTGAGGCATAAATTTTTGAAAACTGTGGCTCTTGTGGTGGCTTCATTCTCTGTCCTCCAGTCAGCTATGGTTGGAAACTTACAGTCATGTAATATTGAAAAAGTACCTGATGCCATTTGTTGGGTCTCTGGGTAGGTAGCTTCTATGAGAAGTAGATTTGGCAATAGTAGACACTGATATTAAAGATACAATACTTGCTGTTTAGTAGATCTTTCATTTCTCTCCAAACTCCTTTTTACCTCTGCATAGTATCAAACAGGGTTCAAGTTACCTCATTACATTCAGATTTATTAGTGTTTGTCTGAATATGAAGTGATAGTTTCTATTATTAATGGGTTAAGTCACACATAGACTTAATAAAACATTATTGTGTACTGGAGAGAATATAAAGCTCTGTATATTGATTTATTTAGTCATTTCCTGATAACTAATTCAAATTTTCCATTGAATTAAAACATGAATATATTCTAATAAAACTAATAGAATAAATGAAACACAAATAATACAAGAGACTATACAGAATAGTAGACTCTTAAAATTTTAATCTGAATAGCCATGTAAAATTGTCTTGAGTTTTTGTCAGCAAATTTTGGGGTGAATAGTTCACTTTTTTGAGATTAAAATATATCTTTAAATAAGAATGCATCATGTTGAAAATAAAAAATCAAATTCAATTAAATGTGAAACCACCTCATATTACAGACTTCATGTATTTGAACTTTTTACTTTGTGCAACCATACAGAAAATTTCCTCGGTTCAAACTTTGGGGATAATGAAAGAGAAGAGAACAAATTAATTTACTGAATGAAATGCAAATGAATAGTGTTTATACTTAATCTTTTCAATGCGTGTGCTTGAATATATTTAGGCAATTCTAATTAAATGGATGTTAGTTCGATAAAATATTGGGAAACTTTGCAATCAGGCCACTGAATATTCAGTTTAATTATGTTGGTGTGCACTTCTATTTGCTTCTAATGCCAAGGATCCATTGGCAAAATGAATGCCCATTTTGTGGTCTGTTATGCAGAAAATGTTTAATCCAGTATTTGATTTACTCTGTCAAATCTTCCTTATTGAATGTGCTTATTCGTTCATGCAGAATTGGGTATGCTGCTTTCTGTTACTATGACATTACAATTAAACAGATAAAAGAAGAATAGCAAGAATTTCTGTAAAGGTTCATAAAATTCCCACAAAATTATTCATAGTCATTTCTTGTTTTGTTTTGCTTTGCAAGGACTATGAAAAATGCAAATGTGTTTTGAATATTTCTGTATTGAACAAGTTGACAAATACAATAGTTAGTCAAATGATCATTTGCTACTAAAACTAGCACTTAAAAATTTCGGATATAGTGGAAATTACTTATGTCATGCCATTGCTTATCTTTTAAAGATGGCAATAAAATGAACTCAAAGAACTGGAATTCCATAAATAGAAAATGCATAATGGCATAGTTTTTACACAAATTTGAAATGGAAAACTTTAAGTTGACTTCATCTGAGTATACTGGAAATTCCTCAAGGAGTTTGTAGGCTCACCAAAGTACTACATCATGTAATTTGAAGTTATTCTTCAGTAGACTAGGCTCTGTACATTTTTAGATGTTTTATTGCCCAGAGTATTTGTGCTCATGAATTTTTAGCACCACTGCAGCCACAGACTTTGAGACACAGAAACTTTAATTCAAAGCAAGCTCTGATACTAGTTCTACATTTAGAAGAACAACTTACTCTACAAGTCTGGAACTTGAAATGTAGAGTAAGTTGTTCTGTTAAATGTAGAACTAGTATCAGTAGTATCAGTTTCAAGTCTAGAACCTGAAATAAGGTGTTAATAAGCTCATGAACTGATATTATGTTTCATGGTGTTAAGGGATACATATTCCTACAGGCATAACTGTTTTCTGAGAAGCTTCCTTAAACTTTAAGAACTCAGGTTGTCAATGGTTCATCTGATGCTGTAGCTTTTGTTTATGCTACAAAATCAGTGCTTGGTTAATTTGGTTGTTTACAACATGGTGACAATGAGATTCTTGTAGTACATTCAATTTGTGTGTGTGTGTGTGTGTGTGTGTGTGTGTAAAATTATGTAAATACAGGATCATAAGCTGCATTACCAACATTGACAACTGAGAAGAGCATGTAATAATTCTGCTTCATCTGACTCATTACCACTCCCAGAAATTATTTTGCTATGTATGTCCTACTAATGGTAGGGAAATAATATCATGTATGTAAACATAAGGAATATTCTGGATTATACCAAAAGTCTCAGTGTGTGTTCTATGTTTTAAAAGTTATTATGAAATCCTCATAGTTCACACATAAGTCTATTATAAAATACTTGAGGAATATTATAGTAAAGAAACCATTTAAGTTTGATGGCTTCCTATAAATATTTGGTCATGAAATCCCTGTTAATGTCATGCAGAATTTCTTTCCCTCAGAACAGGTTTTGGGAAAATGTCCCTGGGGAGAAAAGTGACCACAGTATTTGAAAAAGGATTCATAGAGACAGATTATGAATCTCTAGATCTTTGATATTTTAGAAATACTTATTAAGCTTACATTCTATTACAGACTCTCTTTTAGATTCTTGTTCAGTAAACAAACATCTAGTTCAGTAAACAAATTCTAATTCAGTAAACAAATATCTCTGCCTTCCTACTGCTAACTCTCATGATCCTTGAACTATTATAAGCTTTTCTCAAATATGTTTACATGCTTAATTTCCAGGCCATCTTGGGAGGAATAAATTTGTATTTTATTTAAGAAAATATTATCCACATTATGCCATTACATGAAGAAATAATTATAAACCTTGAAAAATTATTTCTTGTTTATATGAATTTAAAACCCAAAGGTAAGTAAAATATTGTAGTGGTGTATAGTATTATATCCTTGAAAACACTGCCAAACCAAAATCATTGGCCTATAGGATAAATTCCAAATGAGGAAGTGCTAAATCACTAAGTACATATATTTGATATGTTGACGGATATTGCCAAATTGCCATTCAAAGAAACTGTACCAATTTACAGTTCTATTACCACTGTATAAGTGTGCCTGCTTCCCCATACCTTTACCAATGCAGTGTTATCAAATATTTTCATTTTTGCCTATATGATTGGTAAAAATTGATATATTCCATAGACTTATAATGACCATTACTAAAAATAATGATTACAACATTCTTAAGTGCTTACTACCAAATCTAGTTCTAAGTACCTTATTTAACTTATATATACCTTACAGATAAATAATAAGATTGCTACCATTTTACAGTTGAGAAAAATGAGGTTCATGAAGGTTAAATGACTTGCTAGTGGCCATTCACTTGGTAAATGATAGAACTGGGACTCAAACCTAGAAAGTCTGTACAAGAAACCTGAGTTCAGAACAATTATCTTATACTGCCTCTCCAAAAGAAGCATGTTCATTGCAGTATCACTTGTAGTTTAAAAAGACTAAAAAAATACTAACTATGCATCAGTAGAGAAAGATGAAATAAATCATGGTATATATCTATATATCTATATATATATGCATATGTATATATTATATGTATATATATATATAAAATGGAATTACAGGAAGATATTAAAAAGAAGGAAGAATCCTCATATGTACTATGATTTCCAAGATAAAATCAGATTAAAAAGGTATAAGGAAAATAATACTATTAATAGCATACTACCATTTGTAGCACATAAATGCTCTTTATATTATTATATTATCTCTAGCAGGTCACAATAAATTGGTAATAAATAATGTTTATCTCTAGGGAGAAAAATTAGGGGTCAGGAAGGATATGGAGACTTGTTAATCTTACTAGGCTTGTCGTTTTTGCTGATTTGATTTTGTATTAAACACGTGTAATATTCATTCAATTATGAACAAAAGATCAGAGGTTGAAATAAATGTCCTGGGAAACCGACTCATATTATTCCCATTATCACAGTATTAACTATTATAACTCGTGTTTTTTCCCTCAAGAATTCATATAATTTATCATTCATCTATTCATTCAGAAATTTTTTTGGAATGCCACTCTGTACCAGGCACTGGATTATGTACAGGGAATATAATGATGAACAATACCGACACTGTCTTTTTCTATGTGGAGCTTACCTTCTAGCAGGATGAAACAAATGATTACATAAGTAATTGGATATTTCCAACAGTAAGTTCAACAAAGGAGGTGTACAAGGTGATAGGATAATTAAACTAGAAATGGGACTCAGCAAAGACTCTCAGAGTACATGAGTTTTCGAAGTAACTGTAAAGGATGAGCAGGATTAAACTAGGAGAAATGGGTGGAGAAGGATAAAGGTGCACTTCAGACACTTGTAAGGGAATGTGGGAAAGCCTTAAAGCAGGAAGAAGTATAGGCTTTTAGAAGAAATGAAGAAGAGTTAATATGGCTGGATTTTGCAGAGTGAAGGGGAAAAACTATGAGATGAGACTGGACAGTTAAGCAGGGTCTTTTAGATCATGTTTAAGATTTTTGGAAATTCTATTAATAGCAATGGGAAGTCATAAAGGGTTTAAGGGTAGAAAAGAACATGATCAGATTTTAATTTTAAGACATTTACTCCACTTGTAGTGTGGAGAGTAGACTGGAGACTAGCAAGCATGAATAAGAGGTACAGCTAGGACCTATTGTAGTAGTCCGGCAAAGATATTATGGGGCAGTCTAGACTGAGAGAAGTGGATGTCTTTACAATTCTTCTTTAGACAAATCTGGCATGAGTTGCTGAGGAATTTTTTAAAAATTTTTTTAGTTGTTGATTGGTCCTTTATTATATTCATTTATATGTGGTGCTGAGAATCGAACCCAGTCCCTCACCCATGCTAGGTAAGAACTCTACCACTGAGCCACAACCCCAGCCCCAGAAATGTTTTAAGAATGAAAAAAGTGATTCATCAAGGAATACTCTTGGTTTTTTTTTTTTTTACTTCAGAGAGTACAAAGTGTTACCATTTCTAAGGCAGAGAACACTGGATAAAGAGAAAGTTTGGGAATGTGATTGAAATGTTCAGGAGCTCATTAGTAAACATTCATAGAAGAGTTGTTGAGTAAAGGGTTAGATAGTTGGTTCTGAAGCTCAATAGAAAGGCCCCAGGGATAAAGATTACTTAAATTACTGGTTGTAAACAAAATACCAGTCATCTCACAGTTGACTAAACTTCTGAATACAAAATAAATGTTCAGAGAATGTTATAATTTCAAATCAGGAAACCATTAAGTAAAAAATTAGTGTCACAGTGATTTAATAGGGTGGTCATTTCTTAGTTATCTATTATCTTCTAGTACTGTGACTTCAAATACAATATTTCAGTTCTCAAAAATAGGTGTTCTTAGAATAATAGAAAATAATTCAATTGTTTTGTTTTTTCTCACTGATAGTATCAATGCATACTTTCACCTAAGAAAGCATATTTGAAAAAAAAGGTATTTTGAACTTCTTCTGCATGCAGAGGGTTCAAATTTTCTTCATGTAATAATTGTTTGTATGTCCAGTGAGGGTGTGAATGAGTCATATAACTTTGGAGAAAGGATATCTAAATTTGGGTTGGTAATATTATCTTTCTGAGGAATGAACTTTCTGTCAGCAGGGAGAAAGAAATGGTTTTCAAATTTGGGGCAGGCTGGAATGGAAAGTTAGCTCCACAGAGTAATTACTTATTTATTTTGTTTTACTTCACAAGATGCAAACTTCATGAAGATAGGAATTTTCCTCTATTGTTGTTCATTGATGTAGTCCCAGCTTCTAAACTAGTGCTTTGTAAAAAGTAGGTGCTTAATGAATATTTGAGGGATAAATTATTAGTGAGTTCTATCTTCATAGTGTAATTGTTAGAAAAGTTTATGTAAATTAGAAATTTAGATACCCATATTGAAAAGGATATATGTGATACATATTACATATACATGCATTTATATACATAAATCTCCAAAGTAAGATAAAAATACTTTAATTTTCATGTTTTTAACCATCCATATGAGCATTTGTGGCATTTCACTTTTTTTCCTGGTACTGGGGATCTAACTCAGGGCCTCACACATGTGAGGCAAGCACTCTACCATTCAGTGACAGTACCAGTCATGGCTTCTAAGTTTTAGAGATGATTTTGGGAAGTTTACTTGGGGAAATCTATTAATTTTCATTTCCGTTGCTATTTCAAGAGTCTCACAGATAAGATGTGTTTCATATCTGATGATACTCAAAACTTTCTTTTCATTCCAAAGCAAATGGCACAGGGATTTACTGAACAATACATTATACTTCTCTGGGGAATCACTGATCAGTTGACCATATTGCAAGAGAATTAACACAACAGGATAATGTCTAAAGGAAATTAATAAACTTCTACAATATTGCTAATGATTCTGGGAAAATGTGATAGAAATATGGTCAAAGAAACCCACAGAAAAAAACATTTTAAAGGGGTTTCATGAAATATTTCAAAATTAACAAATGTTTGAAGCATCTTAAAAATACAAGATACAGCTTCATGCCTGTATTCCCAGCACTTGGGAGGCTGAGGCAGGAGAATCGTGAGTTCAAAGCCAGCCTTAGCAACTTAGCGAGGTCCTAAGCAACTCAGTGAGATCCTGTCTCTAAATAAAATACAAAATAGGTCTGGAGATGTGGCTGAGTGGTGGAGTGCCCCTGGGTTCAATCCCCAGTACCAAAAAAAAAAAAATACAAGACACAATTGTGTTGAGCAGATGTAAAGTAGAAGATGGCTAAGTTCATGTTCTCTTTGGGTTTATCATTTGTTATGATAGCTAAGTTCAGTTCAGCCAATATTATTTAAATTCCTAGTATGAATACAGGGGATTATACTTTATAGTGTCATATGTTAGGGTTTGTGTTTTTGTATGTGTGGGGATGTGTGTACCTTATAGGAATCTAAATGCAAATGATTTCAGCTTAATATGGTAGGTTATGACAAGTAATAGCACCACGTAGGGAAACTGGGCCCAATATATGGTGGAGATGAAAGGAGGAGGAGCCAGAAGCTGAGCCAAACTTAAAAAAATTATCCCCCCAAATTTTGTTATTCTCCAATAATCTTCTTTGCTATTTTATTTTATTTTATTTTATTTATTTTAATTTTAATTTTATTTTTTTGAACCGGGGATTGAACTCAGGGGCACTTGGCCACTGAGCCACATCCCCAGCCCTATTTTGTATTTTTATTTAGAGACAGGGTCTCACTGAGGTGCTTAGGGCTGAGGCTGGCTTTGAACTCGTGATCCTCCTGACTCAGCCTCCTGAGTCGCTTGGATTACAGGCATGTGCCACCACGCCCAGCTTATTTTATTATTTTTAACTGACATAAAAATTGAACATATTTATGGGGCATGATGTGATCTTTTGCAATTGTATACATTGTGTAATATTAAATCAGGTTAAATATATCTCCTCCTTAATCTTAAGGATAGATGTTTGCTGTATCATTCTTTGCTAAAGGAACAGGAGTTTGAGCACCATCACAAAGACTTGCAAGTAGTCAACGTGCCTTGGGGGAGTACTAACAGCTCAGAGAACAGGTGATGTAGGGGAAGTCCCACTACTGAAAATTCTTGTGGGTTTATTTTGAAAGTTGTCTAAAATAATTTCAGAAGTAATTCCCCTCACTTCAATGCACCCTACCACATTTTTTTTTTTTTTTTTTTTTTTTTACTTTGGGGTTTGTCAGATAGGAAAGCATTTTAAATAAGGGCGAGTAGGAAGTGACAGAACTTGAGAATACTCAAGAAAGCCATCCTAGCTGCTTGGTATAGAAAACCTAAAACTCCTCATCAAATACAATCTTTTTAATATAAAGGTCATTTTACCTTTTTTATTATTTTTTTATTTTTATTTTTTTTGGTGCTGGGGATTGAACCCAGGGCCTTGTTCTTGCAAGGCAATCACTCTACCAACTAAGCTATATCCCCAGCCCACCTTTATTTTTTTTGCAGTAGCTTAGTGGGAGGATTTTGCATGGACTTTTCTTATTTGGGTGGAAAATCAGATTCTGTTAAATGCATAACAAGCATCTACTATGCTTTCATATCTCTTTCCTCCACTCTTGTAGAACAAGGCTAATTTTGCAAATATATATATTGCTAGAGCACCTGCTTGTATTAACTAGAACATACGGGCACCTTTAGAGTTCAATCCTGGCTAAAATAGGACAAGGTTTTTTGTGGCTTTTCATTGGAGATACAGAGATGAAAAAGACGCTGACTATAGATTGAAAGTTATTGATGAGAAAACCCATAACTCAGGGGTCACAGTGAAAAGTACGGACATGCTGGGAAAAGATTTTTGGGCTGGAATGCAAATTTCCTTTAAGAGAGCATGTTAGCGAAGCATGAACCTTTCATGTTCACCCCGCCATCCGTGTCTCCTAATGATTCTTGCTGTTCTCTTTTTGTTGAGAGGTACCCAAATTTTCCCACACTCATCCTAGTCAGTCACAAAACATTCTACATTTCTAACTCAAACCTCCACGTTAGATGAGCTACTGCACTCAGCCTGGAAAATGAATTGAGCTTTTAACATTCGCGTAAACACCTCCAATAGAATGCTGCATTTGTTTACCTGGAACCTCCATCCAAGAACTACAATACCCAGAAAGCACTATTTTCCCTTCCGCCTCTTACCGAGGGAATACCTAACTTGATCTCATTTCCACGAGCAATAGTCACATGACCCGTTTCCTGTCAAGATGGCGGATAATCTCCCTTCGGAGTTTGATGTGATCGTAATAGGGACGGGTATGTGTGGCCCTGCTACTCCCCAGACAAAGTGTACGAAGTCTGTCTTGTTTCTACTTTCTCTGTCAGTGGCAAGGGTTGGCGAGAAATGCCGAGGGTCGCGCAGGAGAGGGAGAACGAAAAGGAAGTGAGGTAGTCTGGAGTCAGCGCGGGACTTGGCAGCTCCCGGGAGGGGCTTGGACCCGCGGTGTTTAACGCCATTTGAGTAGGGGTCGATCTGGTCGATGCCGATTGCTGAGGTTGGTTGCTGTGGTGATTCCTGTTCATTTCCTTAGAGGGAGGTGGGTTTGCAGTTTCATGAGAGCAGACGATCGGGATTTTATCAGTAGAGATGCCTTTGGCATGACATGGTTCCCTCGTTGATTTCAAGGTGATAGTCCTCATCATTTTGTCTCGCCATTTCATAGAACGTTTTCATAAATTTGTATGATCCTGTGGTACTGAGCAGCTCAAACAGCTTGATCTGCAGTTTTACAAGAACGATGATCAGTTGTGACCCGTGTGCATATTTACTAAGGGAAAGGAAACAAATTCTTTCGTATTTTGTTGAGAAGCCTAGGGAATTGTATTTTGTTGAAGTAGCCATTATTCGTGCCTTATGAAGCTGGAAGAAAGCATCTTGCTTTCTACCACCCGCCTATCCACCAACAACTAAAATGTGCTGAGAACAAGCTCCAGAGTTGTGTGACCTTATTTTCCCCTTATTTTTCCATCGTTTGTTCTCCATGGTTTGGGTGGAGCCATTATCCGTACCCCCCCCCCCCACGATTTCTAGTTGACAAATTAAACATACAACATGTAGCAGAAGACATTTTTCACAATTAGTATTTTTGTCTTAACCGTGTAAGGGGGATAAATTTTGGATGGAATGAAATCTGTTGTTGGGTGGGGTTTTCTCCTGTAAGTATAACGTGTTAGGCCTGAATGTAGAGAAGCTTTGGTGGATGGAAATCTGTCCATTGTGTTAGTGAATTCACTTTGTTCTCCAAAACACTAAGAGTAGCCATATTTCCAGGATCAGACTAAAAATAATAGCCACATGTTTTCAAATGCTTAATATTTCCTAATCAGTGGGCTAAGCACATAGCACGTCAGGTGTAATCCTCACAACAATCTTATTGGAATAAGTATTCTCAACATTTTACAGAATGGAAAAAAGGGGGCTTGGAAGTCCAACTTCCATCACATAGCTGGTAAATTTTCAAAGGCCCTTTCTTTCACAGAAAGAGAAGCAGTTTTTCTGACTCTCAGAGTTGACCTATATTAGTAGAAATAATTGGGAAAACATGGTTGTAGATCTTGCTTGTCCATTAGCTATATGAATTGGAAGGACCAGACAGTTTCTCAGAGCCTTGGCTTCCTCCTTTTCAAAGTAGGGAGGACACATTAGGTAGGTTTTAAGGTGTTGCCCAACCAAAAATTCTCTTATGCTACTTGTGCCTGGGTAACTTTTCTCAGAACAGCAAAGGCATGTTTATTCCCAGGCTAAAAATAACTGCATGGCTCCAGATAGCCTGGCTGTATCTGCTATAAAGAAATGTTGGATAAGGGCTGGAAAGAGCCCATTTTTTTTTTTTTTAATTTTAGTCTGCCCTAAAACTGAAAACAGCATCTATTCTACTGTAATTCTTTTAAAAATAGTACTTGAGCTCTGTATTCTTGCTTTTTTTGTTACTTTGGAACATTTTTTTTTTTAATTTCACATCAAGATAATTTTTTTCCTATTGGTTTCAAATTCTAATTAATGAGTGTTAATTTGTATTGTTAAATGCTGTTAATTCTTCTGATAAATATTTTGCCTTCTAGTACAGTTAAAATATGGAATATGCCTATCCTTTTGGAGTCTGTTCTGGTAGAGAGAGGAAGATACTACAAGTGATCCAGAAAACTGCATCAGGAGGCTTCTTTTGTACTTGGAAAAAAATATTTATTTTACACTTATTCTACTGAGTATAATATTAATTCTCAGTGTATGAGAACACCTTATGGGAAACTAATCTTAAAAGTTAAGTTTCATATTGCCCAATAATGACTCATATCTGTTTTTTTTTTCAAGCATGGTGCTTAAATTTATGATATGGGGCAGACATGGTGGTGCATGCCTGGAATCCCAGAAGCTCTAGAGGCTGAGGCAAGAGGATCAAAAGTTCAAAGTCAGCCTCAGCAACTTAGTGAGGCCAAGCAACTTAGGGAGACCCTGCCTCAGAATAAAAAAAGGGCTGGGGATGTGGCTCAGTGGGAAAGTGCCCCTGGGTTCAATCCCTGATGCACTCCCAAACCCCCCAAAAAACCCCTATGGTATAAAACTTTGGTTTTAGGTACATCAAAATAGAAATACTGGATAAAAGTCATTTCCCAAGTAAAACAATTTCAATAATTCCTATCATTGCCTTTAATGGGAATTATTTGTAATGCATTTGGACTGTTTCTTTTCTAAAATAGTTTCCTAAAGTAGCCTTGTTGCTTTTTGTTTGCATTATTAAATGTACTATTAGTGTAAATAGTAGGAAAAGTAGTGTATTGTTATTTCAGTTTTATTAACAAAGGAAAATTACCGTATATGTATCAGAAACACGAAGAAATAGGCTATGAGATAATTTTTCTATTTATACTTCTAGTTAAAATGCGGTCGAGAAAATGGCTTCAAGTACAATTATCTGAGGATATTTTTAAACTCCCTTTAACCTTGACTAATTTGTATTATTTTCTTTAAGATGAGGTGAAAGTTTTCCTTAAGATCACATTTTCAAAGAGATCATGGGAAAAATAAATTTTGTATGTACTTTTAAGCCCATTTCCTTTTAATCAGGAAGTATCTCTTGAGTAACCAAAGACAAAAGAATAAGATAAAGTATCTGAACTGTGAGAAAATAGAAAGGAAAAAAAAAACAAAATAAAGAAGGAGATTAAAATAGGCCTTGTAATATAACATCTCATTGGAGGTGATTTATCTGTATAATCTAGGAGAGAGCCTATTTAATCTAGCAGAGAGCAGAACTGAACAGAGTAGTCAGGATCTAAGTTATAAGAGCTAAGTGATAATATTGACATGCCTCATATATAGGGAAATTCTTCAAGGCTTAGAATTTACTCATTATTTTGGAAATACTTCTAGCATGCTCAGCATATTAGAACTATCCTCTTTGAAGATACAGTGTTATCAACTTCTGCAAAAATTGTTGGGGATATTAGTAGATGTATAAGTGACAGTTGGTATCTGTATAGAAAAGGGAAGATGCAGACCACATGAAATAGCACAATGGTTTGTCCCCATTTAGTGTTGGAGCAAGCACTAATTTCTTAGGGTGTTCAACCCATATTTATTGGCACCCTGCTCTTGTGAAGTTTACCTATTGAATTTTCTTAGAAACTTTGTAGACTTCTAGACAGTTACATCCTTCAAGTTATTCTTAAGACAACATGGGCTTTTCATTTTATCATTGCTTTCTGAAGATCATACAGAGGTTTAGTCTACATCACTTTTTTTTTTTTTTTGTGGTGCTGGGGATTCAAACCCAGGGTCTTGTGCATGCGAGGCAAGCACTCTACCAACTGAGCTATATCCCCAGCCCTGTATCTTTTCTTTTTTTAAAAGTATACTACATTATCTTGCAGAGTTCTTCCTCTGAGATGGTGTATGGAGTAAGCTGGCTTATCATTGTCTTGCAGAATATAAAAAAAAATAGGTACATTTAAAGAACTTTATTGCTAAAGGTTATGGAAAAAGAGAAGGGATAGCAAAAATAATAAACATAATGGAAATTACAAGGGGAACTGTGCCCCTGAATCCTGATTTTCTTGCAAGATAGTGTTCGGCATAGTACAATAATAAATGTTTAGATGTGGCAGCCTGGCTTGTGGTAATCACATGACCTTCCTATCCTATGACTTCCTACTGTATGACTTTGGGGGAATTGCATAACCTATTGGGGCATCAGTTTGCTCATCTGTAAAGTGAGAAATTGAGGTAGGTTATATTTAACGTTAGGGGTCTACCAGCTCTACAGTTACCACTGTATGTGCTTAATCATAACCCTGGGTCCTTGAGAAAATAAGTCAAGTCAGTGTTTAATATACTTTAGAAATTTTTCCATCAAAAACCATTTTCTTGATATGATAAGCTGTTTTCTCAGGAGAGTTCATGTATATATTGCAGTTCCATTCCTTGATGTTTTTGAATTGAAATGTTAAAATAGTTAACCTTCATTGGCAGGTCATTCATTAACCATTGTTATGGTTTAGATATTAGGTGTCTCCTAAAAGCTCATATGTGAGATGTTAGAGGTGAAATGATTGAGTTATGTGAGTCTTAACCAATCAGTGAATTAATCCTCTGATAGGAATTCACTGATTGGTTTCTGAAAGCAGGGAGGGTGTTATTGGAGGAGGTGGGCATTGGGGGAGTGCCTTTGGGATATATATTTTGTATCTGACAAGTGGAGTCTGTTTCTCTTCACTTCCTGATATGATTTCTTGAGCCACTTCCCTCTGCCACACTCTTCCACCATTATGTCTGTTTCACTCAAGCCCTGAAGAATGGAGCCAGCTGTCTATGGACTGAGACCTGTGAAACTGGGAGCCACCACATAAACTTTTCCTCCTCTAAATTTGTTCTGGTCAGATCTTTTAGTTAGAGAAGTGAAAAAGCTGACTAAGACAACCATGATGGTTTTGAAGATAGTTGAGTAACTTCATTTCCCTAAACCTTGGGAAGTAGTAATGTTGCACCAAATGCTTTGAAAAGTGATATTTGCTAAATATCAATTTGTGCCAGACTTAACATTTGTGATTTCCCATATTTGTATCTCACTTAATCCTCTCAGGATGCCTGTTTGTGGTTCTAACTTTCCATGATGTGTATGCTCTTCCTCATATATTTCCAAATATCTATATCCCTATTGTCTAGAGCAGTGTTTTTTTTTTTTTTAATTCCAAGATGCCACCTACTTGTTGGTCATGAAATGGATTATAGCTTACAGTAAAGGCATACCATATCAGCATACTTGTAAGGATGATTTTTAATTCATATACACAGTTTTTTGTAGGGCACTATGGCAAAACCTTCAAAATCTATAGAATATCAGAATAACAGATGGTATGAGGGAAAATAGTATATTAGAAGTCATTTAGTTTTGCAAATGTTATACCATATATTTTACTTAATTTGGCATGCATATAATCTCATGAGCAGTATAATGTAGCAATTGACAGTGTGGCTCTGGAATCAGACAAACTAAGTTTGAATCCCAGCTATGCTTCTTGTACCATTTTATGCATGTACCTTAACCTCTTTCAGCTTTATCTTTCTTATTTCTCAATACAATAAATTTTACAGAGCAGTGTTAAGGATTGAATTAAATAATTCATATAAAATGCTTAGTGCTCAGAAAATATAGTTGATTTTTATGGTCCCTTAAACCGTACTGAGATGCTTTTAGTACCATTACTATTGCCTGGATGCTTTTCAGGAAGGACTCATCATTTCCATGCACAGTAGTGAAAGTATTCCTGTCTGATTTATCTTCTTCGTCTTCCCATTTTCTGCTTGGTGGGAAAGAACTTTATGTATTCATTACCACTATTTCATTCATATTACTAACCTGGTATTTTATAGATTTTCTTACCTTTCTTTTTTGTTTATGTCCTTGCATTACTTATTTTTGTCTTTAATATTTTTTACGTATTTGTTTTGAAACAGAGTTAGTGTTACTTTTTGGGGGTGCATAGTTATGAAACACTTCCTTTTTGGTGTAAGAAATGTTGAAGGAGCTAAAGAAAGCCTCCAGATTTTGCTGTTCTGAAAAATGCTTAGCATTTCTCCAGGCATTTATTGATGGAAAAGTATATCTTTTTTGCTTTCAATACCTAGAAAAGTAAAGGGAGTTATCTAACTCTGGAGAAGACTCTCTCAGTACTGATTACACTTCTCTGTGAATCATAAATTTGAGGCAGTTCTTTAGAGAGAGCCACATCTGTTACCAGTTCCCTCAGCAGGATCATTTTCATCTCCCATGCCTCTTGTCATTTTCTCCTCTGTTCTCATGATGTTTTGGATAACTCAGGCTGCAGCAATTAAAATCAAATGTGGCTGCTCACCCTCAGATTCTCATGTTTTACATAAATCCCAATGCACAGAAACAATTATAATTCAATATAATTGACCTGTTACTCATGCTAAATCATCTGTTACTTCATTTTAGTGTAAAGACCTTGAACTGAAAAGTTAGCCTGTGCCTGTTACATATGCAAATGGATTTAAATATAAAGTAGACTAAAAGTCACTCAGTGCCCATGTAGAGAGATTGGAGATAATTTGGGAACATTTAACTGTGACCAGGAAATTAGAGATACTTATTGAAAGTTGATTTATTGTTTTTTTGCTTTTCATTAATTTCATTAAAGGGCAGTGTAAAAAGAAGACAATAACTCATCACAGATGTTGATTAATTAGAGCATGATTATGTATGGGGGTTAACATATTATCATACTGAGGTTGCAAAGAAAGTTTTCAAGTAGACGTGACCAAGGGATCTTGGCCAGTGTAATGCTTAATGTGTTTCATCTTTTATTGGATTTTACCAAGAGCTTTAAGTTGGAAATGTTGTACTACTTGACTGATTTGGGACTTTTTTAAATCACATTTAGAAAGGTATGAACATACTTTTTTAAAATAGTGTTCTCATATACTTTGCATTGTCCCTTTTGAGTCTCACAGTTTTCCTGTTGGTGGTTAATTTTTTTTTTGGAACCAGGGATTGAACTCAGGGACACTGGGCCACTGAGCCACATCCCCAGCCCTATTTTGTATTTTGTTTAGAGACAGGGTCTCACTGAGTTGCTTAGGGCCTCGCTAAGTTGCTGAGGCTGGCTTTGAACTCGAGATCCTCCTGACTCAGCCTCCCAAGTCGCTTGGATTACAGGTGTGCGCCACCACGTTGGTGGTTAATATTGTATCATCTCCTTTTTATAAATGTGGAGTCTGAGTTGTAGCTAAATTTGGCCTGTATCAAAACAGTTAAGACTTAAGTTGCTTTGACTAAAGCTGAGATATTAGATTGAGTTTGTTGGAATCCTCCAACTGAAAAAAAAATGATACAATCAAGATCAGAATAGTTGTGGAGTGTTAACATTGTTGTAATTAAAATCATGACACAACAATAGCCTCATGTCAACCCTTTTTTGAAAACATTGTAACATCTGTGTCAGCTTACAAATCTTTTTGATGAAAATGAACAGAATTCCCAGATTGTGTTTAACCCTTAAAACAGAAAAGGAAATTCAGCCACTAAATCAATGGCAAGACATGGGATCAGAGACTACATTAACATTTTAAGAAATAATTTGTAAGAATTCATCATTGATTCTAAGGTATATAATCTCCCACTGATATACTTTGTGCACATGCTAGGGTTTGCCATTTTTTGTTTTGGTGTTCTGCATGTGCAAATTCAGTATTTAAGGTCAAGTATGGAATTCATCGTTCAAATTTTAAAGGATTTTCTTCTTCTTTGTACTTGGAATTGAAGCCTGGGCCACTTTACCACTGAATGACGACGTCCCCAGCCCTTTTTGTTTTGTTTTGTTTTGTTTTGTTTTGTTTTGTTTTGAGACAGGGTCTTTGTTTAGAGCCTCTCAAAGTTGCTGAGGCTACCTCTAACCTGCGATTCTCATGCCTCAGTCTGTTGAGTTGCTGGGATTACAGGTATGTGCCTGCACACCTTGCTGAAAGTTTTTTCTTTTTCTTTTTTTAAATTTGATCTATTTGGGATCAAATCCAGCCCTTGAACATGCTGTGCAAGCACTATACCACAGAGTAAGATCCCCAGTCCTGACTTTCTTTTATTGTTCATTGGTTCTTCAAGTTTCCAATAGCTGTTAGCATTTACATTGGGTACATATTTCTTAATTGACAGCATATCTATGGTAATGTCTGTTTTCCTCCAACGGCCCTGTACTTAAAAAAATAAAAAAGAGTAATAACTGACACACATATGCATCAACTTTCAGACATTTTTTTTATGTTTGTGTACTTTTACAAAAATATACCTTATTGTAGATTCTATTTTGAAACCTGTTTTTTTCTTCACAATATGTCATGAACATCATTCCAGGTCAACCAAATGTTCTTCCTCAGTGCTCATTTAAAAAACTTTTCATTTGGAGCCAGGCACAGTGGGGCACACTTGTCATCTGAGTGGCTCAGGAGTCTGTGGCAGGAGGATCATAAGTTCAAAGCCAGCCTCCACAATTTAGTGAGACTCTGTCTCAAAATCAAAATATAAAAAGGACTGGGCATGTTGCTCAGTGGTTGAGTACCCCTCAGTTCAATCCTTGGTACTTACCCTCCCAAAACAAAACAACAAAAAAACCTTTTCATTTGGAAATAATGGTAAACTCATATACATTTGTAAGAAATAATATAGGAAGACCCTATAAAATGTTTTTTCCAGTGGTAAGATTTCATGTCACTGTCACAACCAGGAATTTCTTATACACTGATCTTATTAATATTTTACCATTTTACATGTACTCCTGTGTGTATTTGGTTATTTGCATTTTTGTCATATGTATAGATTTAATATGAATATCACCACAGTCAATCTACAGAATGCAAAATCTGTAGATTTAAAAAAGATCCTTTTTTAAAAAAACTTTTTAGTTGTAGATGGACACAATACCTGCATTTTATTTATTTATTTATTTATTTATTTAATATGGTGCAGAGGATCAAACCCAGCACCTCATGTGCTAGGCAAGCGCTCTACCACTGAGCCACAAACCCAGCCCGCAAAAGGATCTTTAATGGTACTTCTTTATACCTACAGACTTCTTCCTCCTTAGTTTATCCCTAATCCCTGGCAAATTCTAATCTGTTCCTCTTCTGTGGAATTATGCCATTTCAAAAATCTTACTAATACCATCTAAAATAGTTGCTTGTTAAATATTCTTTTTATGGATATAATGTCATTTATTTGAATAATCAACTTTTGTTGGAAATTTAAGCTTTCCATTTTATCACTTGTGCAAACTACTGATGTACCTGTTGTTTCGTACGTATTATTTCCTTAGGAAAAGTATCAGTAGTTACAGTTTTTGGATTGAATTTTTGACAGTGGTTCTATAATGCTTCTGATTTATATTGATGAGTTGCCTTAAAAGTTCCTCAATCTATTATCTCACTAGCTGAGTACTGGAATGCTTATTTTCTATAGCCTTTCAATATTGGCTATGATTGTCTTATTTTTAATTACTGTCATCCTGATAAACAGTGTTAATTTCTTGTTTGAATTTTAAGTTTAATATAATGTGAGGCTGAATATTTAATGTGTATCTTGGTCACCTACAATTCCTTTTTAAATTGCTTTAACCCATTTTCCATTGATCAATTTTTTCCTCTCAATGTGTAATACTTTGTTACACACTGAAGACTTCAGTTCTTTGTTATATGTAGTTTCTTTTGTTGATGTCTTTTAGTTTTTTTAAATGATCTTTTACCTCCTTGGTAAGTTTATTCTGAGAATTTGTTGTTGTTGTAAATGGGATTGTTTTCCTAATTTATTTTTCAGGTAGTTCACTATTAGCACATAGAAATATTGCTGATTTTTGTGTCTTGATTTTGTATCTTGTAACTTTGCTGAATTCCTTTATTATTCCCATTAGATTATTTTGGTGGAGGCCTAAAGGCTTACTGTATATAAGAGCATATAGTCTTCACACAAGGGCAGTTTGTCTTCTTCCTTTCTAATTTAGATGCCTTTATTTTTCCCCTTGCCCTTGCTCTGGCTGACACTTCTGATAATATATTAAATAAAAGTGTTGAAAGTGAACATACTTATCTTTTCCAAATGTTACTGGAACAACTTTCCATTTTTCCCTGTTCAGTATGATACTAACTGTGGTTTTATCATATAGCATTTTTATTGTCTTGAGATACATTCCTTCTATACCTAATTTGTTGAGTTTTTATCATGAAGGGATATTATTTTATCAGATGCTTTTTCTGCATATATTGAAATGATTGTATGATTTTTGTGCTTTATTCTGTTAGTGTGGCATATTGCATTTATTGATTTTTGTGTATTGAACGATTCTTGTATTGCTGGAATAAATCCTACTTGATTGTAGGATGTACTACAATGTTCTCTTTTTTTTTTTTTTTTTGGATCCAGGGATTGAACTCAGGGGCACTCAACCACAGAGCCACACCCCCAGCCCTATTTTGTATTTTATTTAGAGACAGGGTCTCACTGAATTGCTTAGGGACTTGCTAAGTTGCTGAGGCTGGCTTTGAACTTGCAATCCTCCTGCCTTAGCCTCCTGAGTCGCTGGGATTACAGGCACGCCCCACCACACCTGGCCAATGTTCTTTTTAATGTGCTTTTGATTTTGGTTTCCTAGTATTTTTGCAGACTTTTGAATATATGTACATCAAGCATATTGAATTGTAGTTTTCTTTTTTGTTTTTGTCCTTATTGCCATATAAATATATATATTATCAAATTTGCCTTCGAATTCTATGATACTTTCTAGTATGAAAACTCATAATTTTTATATTGTTAAATATATTAAAGATTTTTAAATGGTTTTTGCATTTGGAGATATGAATGGAAAGCCTTTCCTCCAAGATGGAGATTAAGTATATATTATAACTTATTTTCTTTTTTCAATATTTCTTTTCTTCTTTTTTTCCCCCTTGTACTGGGGATCATATCCAGGGTCTCACACATGCTCAGTATTTAAATGTTTAGATTTAAACATTAATTCATCTTATTCATTTTATTGTAGAGTATGAGTTTTTCCCCTTAAAACTTTAGCAAATTTGGGGTGGGGATTGTGGCTCAGTGGTACAGCACTCACCTAGCATGTGTGAGGCACTTGGTTTGATTTTCAGCACCACATATAAATAAAATAAAAATAGCAGTCCATCAACAACTAAAAAAAATTAGCAAATAATTCCAGCATCATTAAGCTAATAATCTATTCTTATGCCACAAAATTGAAATAGCTACCCTATTTTGTCCTGTATGATCCATGTTTGGGCTTTCTCTTCACCACTAATCTAGGTGTCTCTTTTAGTGTTGTGTGTATTATAGTGGGAAGTATGAGGCAGGAAGAGTAGAGTAGGTCATCAGATCTGTTGGGAAATGGTAACTTTTCCTCTTTGAAGCTATAGAAATTTTAAAAAAGAGAACATCTGAATGTGTAAAACATAGCATCTACTCTGAAAAATAGCAAACTAAAAATAAAATGAAGTCAGAGTGGAATTATTTGAAATTTATAACAAAGGACTAATAACATATAAAGTGTTCTTTCAAAATTTCTGTAAAACATACACTACTATCATACAGTATTCTAGTCTTGCAAATCTTCAACCTCAGTAGGTTATGCTGGTTTACCAAAGTTTATGTATTTGTTTGCCTGGTAGTTCTAGTTTTTTAAGCATCTCTCACAGGAAATATATATTGTCAGAAGCATACACATTTATGCTAAAATAAGAGAATACCATGCATGCCATTGTGCAAGTTTATCAGTTAATATTCCTCATCTTATGATCCATTCCAGTACAATTTTTTCTCGTCTAGTGCACAGACCATATTTTATTTTCTCCAGCACCACCCCCATACCCTTTTAGATAGTATATATAATGGAGTTCAATTCAGCATTGTGCATTTCTTCTTAATTATTGTCCTGTAAAATGTTTTATTCTAATGTTGTCCATCTTTTTCTTTTAAAAATGATAAATGTTGGAGATAGCAGGTCAGTGGCCCTACAGAGTATCCAATAATTGGGACTTGGATACTATCTTTCTTATAGTATCATTTACCTTATTCCTCTGTCCTGTGTTTTCCTCCTAAACTGGAAGTTACATCTAAAGGCTTGATGTACTCAAGGTTAATGTTTTTGGTTAGAATATATCTTAGGGGTTGTGAATGCCATGTTGGAGCATACTAGAAGAAGTGTAATAATCTGGTTGATCCATCATGAGTGTTGTTAAGATTGACCCTGGAATGGAATGGTGACAGTCTAATACCTCTATGGTATGGATATCCCCCCCAGTATTGAAAATAATCTGTATATTGTAAATTTGTTATTGTCCAAAATGTTCAGTTTGATGCCAGTTGTTATATAATTGTTTTAACATTAATTGCTAACCCTTGTATGAATAAGTATTTTTTTTTTTTACTTTTGAAGTAGATCTTTATTAAGGTGAATAAAAATCATGTTTGGAAAAGCTAGAAGGTAAAACCATAGCCTTTGGCTCCTTTTCAATATGAATAAATATATAAGCATCCTGTTGAAATGCAGAACCCTGGCAGGTAGACAGTTTTTCTTTTCTTAGGAGCTTAACTGGAATCTTCATTGATCTACTTCATAAGATAGGTTCCCATTGGAGTTAGACTGGCTTGTTCATTTTTATTTTATTGATATTTAAGGTTTTGAAAACATGAAAATTTACTTCTAAAATATGTTCTTTAAAATTAATAAGAACAGGCTGAGTAGGTTCAGATGTGGGTATTTTAACCCATGAGTATAAGCTTTTCTTTAAAATTTGTTTTGTTTAGTTATACCTGGCAGCAGAATGCATTTCGATTAATTGTACACAAATGTAATACAACTTTTAATTTTCCTCGTTGTGCAGGATTTGGAGTCACACCATTTGTGCAATCTCTTGTGAATCTACATGATGGTGACATTCACTGTGGTGCATTCATATATGCACATAGGAAATTTGTGTCAGATTCATTCTACTCTCTCTTATTCCTATCCCCCATCCCTTCACTTCATTCCCCTTTGTCTACTCCATTGAACTTCTGTCCCCCTGCCCCACTGCCCCATTGTGGGTTAGCTTCCACACGTCAGAGAAAACATTGGGCCTTTGGTTTATTGGGATTGGCTTGTTTTACTTAGTATGATTGTTTCCTGTTCCAGCCATTTACTGGCAAGTGCCAGAAAGTCATTCTTCTTTATGGCTGAGTAATTCTCCATTCTTTATCAACTCATGTGTTGAAGGGCACCTATGTTGGCTCCATAGCTAAGCTATTGTGAATTGTGCTGCTATAGACATTGATATGACTGTGTCAGTGTAGTATGTTTATTTTAAATCTTTTGGATATACATGTTGAGGAGTGGGATAACTGGGTCAAATGGTCGTTCCATTTCTAGTTTTTTGTTTTAATACTATTTTAGTTGTAGATGGCCACAATACCTTTATTTTATTTATTTTTATGTGATGCTAAGGGTTGTATATACTGCTTCATTACATGCTAGGCAAGTGCTCTACCATTGAGTTTCAAACCCAGCCCCCATATGTGGTTTTTTGAGGAATCTCTATACTACTTTACAGGGTGGTTCTTATTATGGAAAATTTCAAACATAAAAATATATTAAGATTAAGATAATCTCCCACTTACCAATCTTATATGTTCAACGGTTATCAGTTTATAGCTACTCTTGTTCTCTGTATATTCTTTACCTCCTCTCTCATTTCACTATCCCACCCTGGATTATGTTGAATAATTCAGTTATCATTCTATCTGTAAATATTTCAATATCTGTCTAGAAGATAAAGGCTCTCTCTGTTTTAAGCATAATTGCAGAACCTCCATCACCTGCCCTTCATCATGTCCACTGTTTTTATTGTTTCTTTTCTCTTGTACAGTTTGCAGCTTAGTTTTCATTACTGAATTGATTTTAAAAAGCAATTTCTTACCTCATTTTATTCTTTTTCAAATGACAGGTCTCTAATCACTTCACTTTTGAGCTTTTGTAATTGTGATTTATGATGTTCTCTCAGAGCTGGTGCCATATTCTTAATTTCTTTTAGTTCATATTACCACAATTACGTTAAAAATGTTTTCATCGAATTTGTGAGGGTGTCTTTCTGACATGCTTTCATTGTCTGTGAAATGTTATCTTTCTCTGTATTCCCTTTGTTCTTAAAGTACCTTGAATGGAATTTCAGCAAGATCTTTTTGTGTTGCTCATTTTTAAGTGAAATGAGCTTTTCCTATTCTTTTTTTTTTTTTTCCCCTGGGGATTGAACTCAGAGGCACTGGAGCAATGAGCCATATCCCCAGCCCCATTTTGCATTTTGTATGTTATTTAGAGACAGGGCCTCCTGAGTTGCCTAGTGCCTTGCTTTTGCTGAGGCTGGCTTTGAACTGACTCATCATCCTCCTGCCTCAGCCTCTCTAGCAGCTGGGATTGCAGGTGTTTGCCACCAGGACTGGCTCATGCAGTCTTTTAATATTCCAGCGAGTACCTGATAACAGTTTTGGAGATTTTCTGGCTCTCCGGGATATCACACATTTCTTTGTCTTCATTTCCTTTTGCATGCTTTCTGATACAATGTGGGTTTTATAGTTATTGGTGGTTTGTAATAACCCATTTGTATTTTGGGGTTCATGATGGTATTTTATCACCTAATTTTGTAGATGTTGTCCCTGAGTTTGTGGATTTGGTATTCTGGTTGTACTGTCTGCTTTTCAAAAGTGTTTTTCATGTATATCCAGATGACACTAATAAAAAATATAAATACATACCAGAAAGATCAGTAAAGGGAAGATAACTTGGGGAGGGAGGAAGTGAAGGAAAGGGGAAGGACTGGGGACTGAGTTAGAACAAACTGTATTCCATGCTTTTATAATTGTGTCAGAATGAACCATATCATCATGTATAATTAAAAATAATCAATAAAAATAATTTAAAGTGTTTTTATTAATGTCTTATACATAATAGTGGATCCATATTGACATATTTATAAATGCATATAACATTTTAATCTCCAGTTCTTTCTCTTTCCCTCCTCTTTTCCTCTGATCCCCTTCCTCTATTCTATTCAACTTCCTTCTATTTATTAATTTTTAATTGATACGTTATAGTTATATAATAGTGGAATGCATTGTGTTATATTCATATCTGCATATAGCATAATTTGGTTAACTTCATCCCCCAGTCCTTCCCCTTACCCTCCTTTCCTCCTTTTCCCTTGGCCCCCTGACTCTTCTACTGATCTCCCTTCTATTGTCCAAGTTCTTCTTTATTCCTTTTTTTTCTCTCTACCTTCCACATATGAGAGAATGAGGGAACTTGGGGGAGATCCAGCAATTCTTTATTCCTAGAATCCTGATTTTATTTTCCAGTTCATGTCATTTGCCCAAAAATAGAGGTCAAGTTGTTGTTGATCTAATATTAATATTCACCTTTCAGAACCTATAACAATATTTTTGGTCACTTACTCCAAGCCCTTCATTTTATCTAATATCTATAAGGAAGCTGAATTCCAGAGAGGTAAGTATTATGATTTGGATATGAGGCATCCCCCAAAAGCTCCTATGTTAATACAGGAGTATTTGGAATTAAAATGATTAGGTTGTGAGAGCTGGAACTTAATCAGTCCATCTTAATTGAATGAACTCAGTGGTAACTGCAGGCAGGTGTGGTGTAGCTGCAGGAGATGGATGGGTCACTGGGAGCATGCCCTAGAAGGGTTCATCTTGCCTGTTGTCCCTTTCACTTATCCCTTTTCCTGACTGCCATGAATGGAGCAGCACTCCTCTGCCACATACTCCTGCCATGTTGTTGTACTTTATCTTGGGTCCAACTAAATGGACTTGGCCAGCTGACCTTTACCTGAAGTTCTAGAACCACGAGCCACAATAAATTTTTCTCTCCTTCAAGTTCTTCTTGTCACCTGTTTTGGTCAGAGCAGCACAAATCTAACACAGTATGTGACTTTCCTGATGTCACAGCATTTAGTATAAACCTGAAAATGAGAAGCCAGTCCTCCTGACTCTTAGTTCAGTACTTAGAATACTCAAACAATATTCTTATTCCTAAGAGCTTACGTTATATTGAATTTTTTTAAAGAAACATAAATTCTACATTAATATTAATACATATTGGTAGTACATTTTTCTAAAACTGTATAAACAGTTCATAAATTTTAAAATTACATTTATTAATATGTTTGATATTTTATGAGAAGTAAAAGTGAATTGAAATGATTGTTGATTTAAAAACAATGCTTTTCTTTATTCTTGGTGGTTCCCAAGGCTACTACCTTGGAAGTTTTATTTTTCTTTTTAATAAGGTAGCTACTAAAAAGTAGACTTAAGATATAAACTTTGATTTTAAAATTCAAGATGGGAATCAGCAAAACTACTTGAACCTGACTTGAAACTCATTTTTTGCCTTATTTTGTGATGTCTTCTTTTTTCAATGGTCTTCAACATGAGTGAAGTATGCAGTCTTACATTTGCAATTGCTCTCTAGTTATTTCTGTATCTAATGTTGTTTATGTTTTGTTTATAATAGTGCAGAAGATCTCTATTTAGGGTTCAGTAGTAAAATAAAGGACATGGTTCACTAAAAGCTTTTTGTGCTTTTTTCACAAGTTTTTCCTTACTGGTAATTCTGTGTTGTTGTTGTTTTTTTTCTTCCCCTAAAAAAGAAGTTATTCTTTATAAAAGCAGTCACAGTAAATTTTCAGGTTCTATGTAATTTTCTTTCCAGTCTGGTCTTCACTAGTTATAAATAACACATGAAATGACTTTCAAGGTAGAAAACAAGAATCCATTTTGAAATGTTCTATAAAATAAAGAGTGATTTATGGTTTCATATGATTTGGGCTGAAAACACTCGGGCTTTGCCAGGTCATCAAAGTCCTGTCAGGGGAATCTATTATTTATTGTTCGATGTGATAGGAGTGGTGTAAGTACTTTATTTTATGTTTATCTTATGTAATGTAGTGTTAGGAAAAATCAATTCCAAATACTAATACAATTTTAAGAGTATATCATGGAGAATTAATCTGAATATCATAGTTGTAAATGATGAGGTACAACATTAAGGATATGGATTAAAGGAGAATTTTGAAAAATAATGGGCAATGTTCTCATTCCTAGAAAATATTTTAGGTAAGATTCTTGACACTGTTAATTTCATTTCTTTTTGGCCTTGATTTTAGCCTAGGCCTTTATTTGATAATGAAATATTTTTATTTTATCTAGATAAGTTTTAGAAAATGGCAGAAAATTAAGACTACACACGATGGTATATGATCATGCAACATTCCATAAACTTCAAATATGTATATTTTGCTAGCTGCCAACTTAAAACAGAACCTCAACTGAGAAGGATGTGATGAAGCAAATCTCAATTTCCTCCCATTATAATTCTTATGACTTGCTAATTTCATATCTTATATTTACCTATGTTTAATAAAATGACTTACCCAAGTCATTAGTATTATATCAGAATTATGTGTGTTTTCTCTGATTCTGTTGTAAGACCAAGTTCTTTGGTACAGCTTTGCTAATATATTTAATAATATGAAATATTTAAATGATAACAAATGTTTGCTGATTTTATACAGTGTATATACAGAAAAAGAACTTTTAAAAGAATAATTTTAAGTTGTTAGATTTTTGAAGATAAGTAAATTATAAGCATGTGATAATCTTTTTCCTTCCTCAAATAATTAATCTTCCTGAAGGAGTAGGAGGAAGAGGGAAGAGACTCTACATTTATCACATTTTAGCAACATGCCAAGAGGTTCTGTGTAAGGCATTTCATATCATTTTAGACCTGTTCTTCCCATTTTTACAGTTGAAAACATTGCACTTGTATATTTGTACTCACATATTTTATGGAATTTTATGGAATGTTTCCAGTGGAATGCTGTGATTTCACTCTGATCTATTTGTTTATACTCACGTTTGACTTTTCTTTGTGGGAGAGACTGTATAATTCATTATAAACCTGTGTATGTTCTATATAAGTGCCTCAAGGACTTTTTGTGATTTCGAGAAGTGATTCAGACATTGTTTACTTTTTAAGCATTGAAAGTTGTTTTACTTTTAAATCAATCATTTAAGTGCTACTATTTAAGCTTACAAATATTTAAAACATGCTGTCATATTGCTTATTTTATCAAATTAATTACAAAACCAAAGGCTTAATTGTGTTACTTTTTCCAAAATAAGAATTTATTTTTAAACTTAAAGTTCCAATTTTGTGCAAGTTTATTCTCCATACTGTGAATAGAGTTTTTCCCCCAAATACATTGATTTGACTATGACATCCTTTTCAAGACTGTCATGTGCTTAGAGGATCAAGTGGCTTCAGCCACTTCAAAAAAAAGAAGCATTTTAGTGTAGTAAGAACATTTAACATGATCTCTACTCAAAGTTTTTATTGTATAGAACATCGTTAACTATAATTACGATGTTGTACAACAGATCTCTAGAACTTATACCTCTTGGGTAACTGTTACTTTTTAATACCCATTTATTAACAACTTCCTGTTTTCTTCTCCCCATGGCAACCCCCATTCTATTCTTTGATTCTATAAATTTTCTGTTTTACATACCTCATATAGGTAGACTCATGCATTATATGTCCTTCTTTGACTCACTTTGTTTTCTGTAGTAATATTCATAATAACTAAGAAGTGAGAATGATGTAAATGTTCAGCATAGGAAAAATTGATAAAGTGTGATATACCCATGTGATGGGATAATATTCATTAAAAAAATAATGACGCTCCAACATAGATGACCCTTGAAAACATTATGCTAAGTGAAATAGGCCAGTCCAACCACTCTTTTTTTTTTAGCATCACCTTTTGATTCTTCCTTCCTTTACTTCTTGCCAAGAATTTTCCTTTGCACTTTCTTTTTCCCTTTTACACCCTTCAATTTAGGTGGTTACAGATCTTGAAAGATCCAGGTAGCATCTGTTCTTTGGAGCTTTCCTTCACTTCCCTCCACCGTGGGAATGTTTCCTTCCATTGTGTTCCTGTAACAATTTGAAATAGACCCATTATTTTAATCTCTTTAAATTACTGGTCTTTAGACTCAGAGCTTTTTCAGGTTAGGAATTTTTCCCCTCATCACCTATGAGTCTGCTCTAGCCTTTTTGCCCTCTCCCTTTCCCCAATTTTCTTTTTTTCCTTTACTTTAGCAAGTAGCTGAAGAGAATCTACTGCATACCTTCTTCCTTTGTTTATTGAATGGATGGGAATATGAGAATTTGGCTAGGAAGACCTTGGTGTCTGTATTCTTAATTGTCATTTTAATTATTCTTAGCATGGAGATAATATGCCCTTGCCATTTAACATTGGGGCAGTCTATTGATTTGAAAAACTTATGGGGATATCTAGATGGAAGTATTACGGAAGAACAAATGATAGTCATTTTGGTTTTATATAATCTGGACTCAAATCACATTCAGAATTGAAATCTGTTTTTGGCATTGCTTCATCAGCAGAGACTTGACTTCTGACAGTGTTGATTATAGGTATGAATATAACCACATACATATCTGCCTACCCAAAGTCATAGGTATTTTGGGCTAAATAAAGAAGAGTAATATAATATTATTGTCTGACACTGGAGTTGGCATCTGGTGAAAATGTGTATATGTTTGGAGTAGTGTTAGATGAAAGTAGCACTTCTAAAATATTTTCTGAAAGATAAGAATAGATGGTATTCATTTGGCAACTACCCTTGCCAGCAACTAAACAGTACTATAAGGTAGATGGTAATACTCCCATTGATGAAAAAACAAAGGCTCAGAGAAGTCAAGTGACTTGTCTGAGGTTGCATAGCATGTTGATCAACAAATCTAAGATTCAAAGCAAGGTCTGTCAGATTGAGACCATGTCCATTTTATTGTGTTGCCAGTACTGCCCTTATATACTTAGTCTCAAACTTCTGTCCGAGTTTGAGATAGTAAATTCCCGTGGTTTTTGCATGGATGATTCTGAATTGGTTGGTATTTGGCCACATGCCCAAGCCTATTTCCTCACATGGCTATTACTTCCTGCCTCACATTATTATAATGAGAAATACATGAGCTGATATACACTAAAATATGATGTGAAGAGTAAAACCCTATGATGTTAAGTGGATTTGTTAATGCTATTATTACATGTAAAAGTATTGATCTTTAACTTGCTAATTCTTCTAAGTATTTTTTTTGCTGTTGTCCTTTCAACTAAGCCATGTATTGGTTTTTAAAGGTTAATAGTGATTACATTTCATTAATAAGAAAAGTTATTTCTTTAAACAGAATAAAAAGTTCAGGTAGTCTTAACATGAAATATATTAGTTTTAACTAATTAAGCTTCCTTTCTCTCATTTCTTTCTACTCAGAATTCTTGTTTTTTTTTTTAATTATATCCAAAGTTAATGTTGGAACTTTATGATTTTTTTTTCTGATAATTGATATTTAATGGTTATATTCAGTGCATTTGATCAGAACTTCTTTTTTTGAACTAAATATTATATGCCCACATAGTGGGCACACTGGAAGACTAGTTCCGGAAGGTAGATTGACCTTTTGTTTAATGTGGTTTTTAAGTAGAGATTGTGGCAATTCCTTCCATTTGCCCATTACTTTTTACATAAAGAAGATAACCTTTCTCTTTTCCTAAAATTCTTGACCATTAGTATATAGTTTATACTCATGCCAAAAGAATGGTGGTATCTTTTCTACCATGTAAAAATGCAAGAGAATCAGGATGTTTCATGGTAGTGGTAGCTCTGTAGAGTTGCACTAAACTTTAAAAACATGCTTTATTTGTATGAATGATATAAAGGATTTAATATCCTCTATTGAAATGGCAGATCTTATGATACAATCTTATGGAAGGATCTTGCAGCATAGAACATTAACTATCTAATGTAATAGAAAATCTGAATTTCTTTTATTAGAAAAGCATTATCTTTGGTAGTTTTTAATTTTTTTTGTTCATACTGGTAGTAGTAATATATATTTCATTATATGATAATTAGCTTTATAGCATGATTACATTTGACTGCAGAGCAGTAATGTTTTCTTCTCAAACTGATGTCCTGATCAAAAAGGAAAATAATGCATATTTTAAGTGGCCTCTTTAAAAACCAACATATTTCTCTAACTAAAAAATGTGAACCATTCTGCATCAGAAGCACTGTGGCTTTGGATTTAGATCTAAGTTCAGATTTCAACTCTAGAACTTTTTATTTTTAAGCTGTGAGCAACAAAGTTAACATATTTGAACCCCAGGTTCTTTTCCCTTTCTAGACTACATTAGATTCTTATCTCTCAGTGCAGTTTTATCAGATAATCTAGTGTGTTAACATGTTTTCTAAATAACAAATCTCTATGTGAACAGTCAGTACACTTCTAATTGCTCATTATGATAATTTTCAGGTAAAAAGAATTTAAGTTCTTTTTTTATAGAACATTTCTTCCACATAATAATAATTTAAGTATTATTCATATCTGTTTAAGAAATATGTAACTGTAATTAATACAGATTTTACAAATTTCAAGTACAAGGATGGGCCTCTTGTTAAGCTGTTCTGTACAATCATAGCATGAACTGAGCATTTTATGTAAAATATATATATTTCTATATTCTAAATGATATAGGTGTGTGTTTTTATAGGTTTGCCTGAATCCATCATTGCAGCTGCATGTTCAAGGAGTGGCCAGAGGGTTCTGCATGTTGATTCGTAAGTTTTATGAATGGTAGCATTTAATACTTCCTAAATTTCTCTATACAAGATTGAAATTCAGTAAGACACACACACCTATATATGCCTGTAGATGTGTCGGTGTATTTATGTAATGTGTGAATTTCTTAAGTTAAAAAATGGGTTAGAATTTTTACCAAAAATATGTGATATATATAGCACATTTTATTATAATAATATGTTAAGAGTATATTATGTCTTTAACTTTTAATATAAATTCAATGTAAATTTAGCATAATTATATTCTTTAAAATAGGGATCTACTGCTTTTGAGGGGAAGCCTAATGTATCACTTTATTTTCTTTAAATGTGATTTTGTTTTCTAAATAATAATTAATTCTCCAAGAGGCTTGTAAAGCTCACATCTGTCCTTTCTCATATATATATGAAAACACATATGCATGCAGCCCATATGTGTATTATTTTTTTTTCCTGGTATGAGGGATTGAACCCAAGGGCATTTAAACACTGAGGTACATCCCCAGCCCTTTTTCTTTTTTAAATTTTGAGACAGGGTCTTGTTAATTTGCTTAGGACTTCATTAAGTTGCTGAGGCTGGATTTGAACTTAAAATCCTCCTTCCTCACTCTCCTGAACTGCTGGGATTTCGGGCATGTGCCACCACACCTGGCTGTGTACACTTGTGTTTATGCTTCATAATTGATTGCTCTAAAATTCGGCCAAGAGATTTGAGTATGTGGTTTTCTTCATCAAAATTTAAACGTAGAGATACCTTAACTAGGAAAAAATGTCTAAGCTGAGTGCCATGGCACACAATTCTGAAGTCCCAGTATTTCAGAACACCTGTTGTTGCCTGTATTCTTAATAAAAGACATTCTAATTGGGGTAAGATAAAATCTTAAGATGGTTTTGATTTGCATTCTCTTATAACTAGGGATGGTGAATGTTTTTTCATATATCTGTTGACTGCTTGTAGATCTTCTTGTGTAAAGTGTCTGTTCATTTCCTTGGCCCATTTCTTGACTGGGTTATTAGTATTCTTGGTGTAAAGATTTTTGAGTACTTTGTAGATTCTGGAGATTAGTGCTCTATCTGAAGTGTGTGTGGCAAAGATTTTTCTCCCACTCCGAAGGTTCTCTTCACATTCCTGATTGTTTCCTTTGCTGAGAAAAAGCATTTTAGTTTGATTCTATTCCAATCATTGATTCCTTCTTTTATTTCTTGTGCTTTGGGAGTCATGTTAAGGAAATCTGGTCCTAAGCCAATGTGATGAAGATTTGGACCTATTTTCTCTTCTATTAGGTGTAGGGTCTCTGATCTAATTCCTAGGTCCTTGATCCATTTGAGTTGAGTTTTGTACAGAGTGAGAGATAGGGGTTTAGTTTCATTTTGCTGCATATGGATTTCCAGTTTTCCTAGCACCATTTGTTGAAGAGTCTATCTTTTCTCCATTGTATGTTTTTGACTCCTTTGTCAAGTATGAGATACCTGTATTTATGTGGTTTTGTCTGTGTGTCCTCTATTCTGTACCATTGATCTACCTATCTATTTTGGTGCCAATACCATGCTGTTTTTGTTACTATTGCTCTGTAATATAGTTGAAGGTCCGTTATTGTGATACCCCCTGTTTCGCTCTTCTTGCTAAGGATTGCTTTAGCTATTCTGGGTCTCTTATTCCTCCAAATGAATTTCATGATTGCTTGCTCTATTTCTATGAGGTCCGTCATTGGAATTTTAATTGGAACTGCATTGAATTTGTATAGCGCTTTTGGTAGTATGGCCATTTTGACAATATTAATTCTGCCTATTCAATAACATGGGAGTACGTTCCATCCTCTCAGACTTTTCTTTAATTTCTTTCTTTAGTGTTCTGTAGTTCTCATTGTAGAGGTCTTTCACCTCTTTTGTTAGATTGATTCCCAAGTATTTTATTTTTTTTGAGACTATTGAGAATGACATAGTTTTCCTAATTTCTCTCTCAGAGGATGCATCATTTAGAAATAAAAATGCATTAGATTTATGAGTATTAATTTTATATCCTGCTACTTTACTGAATTCATTTATGAGTTCCAGAAGATTTCAGGTGGAATTTTTAGGCTCTTCTAAATACAGAATCATGTCATCAGCAAATAGGGCTAGTTTGAGCTCTTTTCCTATTTGTATTCCTCTAATTTCTTTGGTCTGTCTAATTGCTCTGGCTAGACTTTCAAGGACGATGTTGAATAGAAGTGGAGAAAGAGGGCATCCTGCCTTTTACCAGTTCTCAGGGGGAATGCTTTCAATTTTTCTCCATTTAGAATGATGTTATCTGTGGACTTAGCATAGATAGCCATTACAATGTTAAGGAATGTTCCTAGTATCCCTAGTTTTTCTAGTGTTTTGAGCACGAAGGGTACTGTATTTTATCAAATGCTTTTTCTGTGTCTATTGAAATAATCATGTGGTTCTTGACTTTAAGTCTGTTGATTTGGTGAATTACATTTACTGATTTTTGGATGTTGAACCAACCTTGCATTCCAGGGAAGGAACCCACTTGATCATGGTGCACTATCTTTTTAATATGCTTTTGTATCCATTTTGCTGAAATTTTGTTAAGAATTTTTGCATCTGTGTTCATTAGGGATATTGGTCTGAAATTTTCTTTCTTTGATGTGTCCTTCTCTGGTTTTGGTATCAGGGTGATATTAGCTTCATAGAATGAGTTTGGAAGGGTTCCCTCCTCCTCTATTTCATGAAATACTCCTAGGAGTTTTGGAATGCCTTCTTCTTTTAAGGTCTTGTAGAACTCAGCGTGAATCCATCTAGTCCTGGACTTTTCTTTGTTAGTAGGCTCTTGATGACTTCTTGTATTTCCTTGCTTGAAGTTGATCTATTTAAGTTGTGTATGTCCTCTAGATTCAGTTTGGGTGGCTCATATGCCTCTAGGAACCTGTTGATGTCTTCCAGGTTTTCTATTTTGTTGGAGCATAAATTTTCAAAATAGCTTGTAATTATGTTTTGTATTTCATTAGAATCTGTTGTGATATTTCCTTTTTCATCACGAATTTTAGAAATTTGAGTTTTCTCTTTCCTTCTCTTCGTTAGTGTGGCTAAGGGTTTATCAGTTTTGTTTATTTTTCAAAGAACCAACTTTTTGTTTCTTCAGCTTTTTTGAATTGTTTCTTTTGTTTTAATTTCATTGATTTTAGCTCTGATTTTAATTATTTCCTGTCTTCTACTACTTTTGGTGAAATACTGTTCTTTTTCTAGGACTTTAAGTTGTAATGGTAGGTCTTTTATTTGTTTACTTTTCATTCTTTTATTGAATGCACTCCATGCAATGAATTTTCCTCTTAGCACTGCTTTCCTAGTATCCCAGAGATTTTGATATTTTGTATCATTGTTCTCGCTGATCTCTAAGAATTTTTTTTATTTCCCCCGATGTCTTCTGTTATCCATGCATCATTCAACAGCATATTATTTAATCTCAAGGTGTTGGAGTATTTTCTGTTTTCTATTTTATCATTTATTTGTAATTTCATTCCATTATGGTCTGATACAATACAAGGAAGTATCTCTATGTTTTTGTATTTGCTAAGAGTAGCTTTGTGGTATAACATATGGTCTATTTTAGAAAAGGATCCATGTGCTGCTGAGACGTAAGTGTATTCACTTCTTGATGGATGAAATATTCTATATATATCTGTTAAGTCTAAATTAGCGATTGTGTTATTGAGTTCTATAGTTTCATTGTTCAGTTTTTGCTTGGAAGATCTGTCCAATGGTGAGAGAGGTGTGTTAAAGTTACCCAGTATTATTGTGTTTTGGTCTGTTTGGTTCCTGGAGTTGAGAAGGATTTGATTGACATACATGGATGTGCCGTTGTTTGGGGTATAAATTTTTATGATTGTTATGTCTTGCTGATTTATGCTTCCCTTAAGGAGAATGAAATGTCTTTCACTATCCTGTGTAACTAATTTTGGCTTGAAGTCCACTTTATTTGATATGAGGATGGAAACCCTTGCTTTTTGACTGAGTCTGTGTGCATGGTATGTTTTTCCCCATCATTTTACCTTTGGTCTGTGGGCATCTTTTTCTATGAGATGTGCCTTTTGGAGGCAGCATATTGTTGAGTCTTTCTTTTTAATCCAGTCCACCAGTCTATGTCTTTTGATTCATGAGTTCAGGCGATTAACATTCAGGGTATTATTGAGATATGATTTGTATTACCAATCATTGTGGCTTATTTTTGGTTTTTACCTTAACTTGGTTTCTGCTTTATTTGGCTATTCCTTTAGGGTAGTTCCTCCCTATGTTGGTTTACATTGTTGATCTTCATTTCTTCCTCATGGAATATTTTGCTGAGAATGTTCTGTAGTGCTGGCTTTCTATTTGTAAATTCTTTTAGCTTTTGTTTATCATGGAAGGATTTTATTTCATCTTCAAATCTGAAGGTGAGTTTTGCTGGGTATAAGATTCTTGGTTGGCATCCATTTTCTTTCAGGGCTTGGAATACATTATTCCAGGCCCTTCTTGCTTTTAGGGTCTGTGTTGAGAAATCTGCTGATAATCGTATTGGTTTCCTCCTGAATATAATCTGATTTTTTTCTCTCCAAGCCTTTAAAATTGTATCTTTATTTTGCATGTTAGGTACTTTCATTATAATGTGCCTTGGTGTTGACCTGTTGTAGTTTTGTACATTTGGTGTCCTGTAAGCCTCTTGTATTTGATTTTTCCATTTCATTCTTCAGATGTGGGAAATTTTCTGACACTATTTCATTGAATAGATTATTCATTCCTTTGTGTATCTCTGTGACTTCCTCAATCCCAATAATTCTTAAATTTGGTCTTTTCATGATGTCCCATAATTCTTGTAGGCTTCGTTCATGAATTCTTACCATCTTCTCTGTTTGGTCAACTTTGTTTTCAAGATTAAATATTTTGTCTTCAATGTCTGATGTTCTATCCTCCAGGTGATATAACCTGCTGCTTATGCTGTCTATTGAGTTTTTAATTTGGTTTATTGTTTCCTTCATTTCAAGGATTTCTGTTTGGTTTGTTTTAAGCATCCCTATCTCCTTATTGAAATGATCTTCTGCTTTCTGCAGCTGTTGTTTAAACTGTTGATTGGTGCACTCATTAATTTCCTGCATTTTCTCTCTCATCTCATCGTTTGCTTCTCTGTTCATTTTAATTATGTACATTCTAAACTCCCTTTCTGACATTTCTTCTACCATGTTATCACTGGATTCTGTTGATGAAGTTTCTAGGTTTGTTTGTGATACTTTCTTCCCCTGTCTTCTCATGTTGTTCATGTTTCTTCCCTTCTGTCTGTGAGAATCTGAGGTATAGTAGCTTTGCCCCTTAAAACAAGTGGATTCCCTGAAGGTTTCCAATTTCTCACCTCCTCGTCTTCAGTAGCACTATACCGCGGGCCGGGGCCAGGCTGGAGTAAGACTTGGCCTCTGGGCTCGGCCTCCCAGTGTGGCAGCCTCAAGTGTGCTCTCTGCTTGCTTCCCCCACGCTGAAGGCTCCTGCCTCTGCACTGTGCCTCCTGCCCCTCAGAGGTCTCACGGGAGCACTCTGGGCCCACGTTCTGGGTGGGGAACTCTCACCCATCTGCGCTGGGCTGCGCCTGATGTCTGTCTCTGTGTCTGCCTCCCTGGACCTGGAATTCTCACAGGACTTGGCTGAGCTGAACACAGGTCTCTGAGCTGGGCCCACGGAGAGGATGACCCAAGTGTCCTCTCCTCAGTGTCCACTTCCTGCGCTGAAGACTCTCGCCTCCAGGCTGTGCCGGCGGCCCCGGTGGAGGACCCACAGGAGTGCTCTGGGCCAGCGTCCGCGTGGGGAACTCTCACCCCTCTGCGCTGGGCTGTGCCTGATGTCTGTTGCTGGGTCCGCCTCGCCTCTATTTTGTTTTTTAAATTTAGTTTTCATATGATGCCTGCTTTTGAAATTCTCTTCTCACTATTGTATGCACAACTGCTTGTGTTGTCCTTTCAGTTGAGTCTTTCAAAATTATTATTGTGGATTCATATGCCAAAATATCTGCAATCTTAAAAGCTCAGGTACAGGACTAGTATGCTTTAAATTACTATATATTACTATATATGTGTGTGTGTGTGTACACACACACACACATACATACACACACACTTATATACAGAAATTTATTTATGCTAGCCTTAGTTAATTTAAAATTCAAAATAAAATGGTTCCTGTTAATTTGTTGATTCTAGAGGTAGTAAAAGTTATTAATCGTTGAGCTCATATTATATGCCAGTTACCATATTAGTTTCTTCACATATGTAATTTAATTCCCATCATAGCCAAGTAAAAGTAGATGGTATTATCCAAATTTGACAAGTGGAGAATGTGAGGCAATTATAGGTGAAGTAATTTGTTGAATTTTATCAAGAAAGCATGTGTTTAACTTTAGATTTAAATTTGTTTTCTTCTTTTCAAATCCTGAAGTTTTCTCTGAATGAATAATATTTTAGAAAACACATAGGGTTTATTGATATTCTAAAAGTAGAGTTTGATTTGGAGTATAAGAAGCTAGATCTTACTGTGAGAAACAGTGACTCAGTTAAAGAAGCTCCATACTGTGATTGTCTTAAAGCCTTAGAACTTAACAAAGATGAAATTTCAAATTGCCATAACTCTTTTTTTCTTCTCTTGTAAATCCTCAAGCTTGTTGATTTTTAGGAGCTTAGATACATGTAAATACTAGATTCTCTCAGGTCTATTCTTTTGTTTAACATTTTAAAATTTAAATTAAATTTATTTTAACTGATACATAAAACAGGAAAATTATATACTTTTGCAGTATACCATGTGATCATGTGTGTTGGTGTGCTGGAGATGGAACCCAGGGCCTCACACATGTGAGACAAGTGATCTTCCACTGAGCTCTACACCCAGCCTTCCAACTGATGTTTTGATACATGTGTACATTGATTAGTATTTTAACCAGGGTAAACATATCTATCTTCTCAAACATTCATCATTTCTTTATGTTGAGAACATTAATCCTTTCTTTTAGCTTTTTGAATTATACCATACTTATCATTGTAATAATTAATATAACGTAATTATTATTTTCTTTTACCACATCAGAATTTTTTAGCTGCCTTTAACTTAGTATCCTGTGATCAACTTCTCGTCCCTCCCTCTACTCTCCCTGGTCTCAGAGCTACCATTTTATTCTCAACTTCAATTTTTTTTAATTCTACATGAAGGAGATCATATAGTAGATTTCTTTTTGTGCCTGGCTTATTTCTCTTAACATAATTGGTCTTCAGTTCCATCCATGTTGTTGCAAATGAGGATTTCATTTTCCTTTATTGCCCCAAAATACTTAATTGTTTCTGCATATCACATTTTATTCATCCGTTTATCAGTTGACCACAGTTAGGTTGTTTTCATTTCTTGGCTGCCATCAACATGGAATCGCAGATATCCCTTTGACATCCTGATTTCCATTGAATATACATTCTGTAGTAGGATTGCTAGAACACATGGTAATTGTGTTTTCAAAAATTTGAGGAAACTCCATATTGTTTTCCATTATGACTTTACCTGTTTACATTCCCACTAAGAGTATGCAGGGATTCTCTTTTCTTTACATCCTTGTCAGCATTCATTTATCTTTTTTTGTTTTTTTGTTTTTGTACTGGGGATTGAACCCAGGGGTACTCCACCACTGAGCTATATCCCCAGCCCTATTTTGTATTTTATTTAGAGACAGGGTGTCACTGAGTTTCTTAGGGCCTTGCTAAGTTGCTGAGGCTGGCTTTGAAGTCACGATCCTCCTGACTCAGCCTCCCAAGTGCTGGGATTACAGGTGTGCACCACTGCGCCCCGCTTCATTTATCTTTAATCTTTTTGAAAATAGCCATTCTTACTAGAGTGAAGGGATACCTCATTATGCTTTCAATTTTTATTTTTCCTGAGCATTGGTGATATGAAACTTACTTTTTCATACACCTGTTGGCCATTTATGTCTTCTTTCGAGACATGTTTATTTAGGTCAATTGCCCATTTTTAATCAGTTTATTTTTATTTATTTTTTGCTAATGAGCTTTTGGAGTTTCATATACATTCTCAATATTAATATATATTTTTTCAGTTATTTTCTTCTATTCAGTAGAGTTGCTTTGCACTCTGTTCATTGTTTTCTTTGCTGTGCAGAAACTTTTCATTTGATGTAATCCATTTTGTCTATATATGCTTTTGTTTCCTGTGCTTTTGGAGTCTTACCCAGAAAATTATTGCATATTCTAATATCCTAAAGGGTTTCCCCTATTTTTCTTGTAGTAGTTTCATAATTTTAGATATTACAAGTAAGTATTTAAACAATTTTGAGTTGATTTTTGTAACTAGTGGGAGATGGGGATCTCTGATTCTCCTGGAATAAAGTTTAGATTGAGTTGCCCAAATGGGCACCATTATTTGAGGGTAATGGTTGCTCTCTATATTATTGATATCTCCTAATCTGGATTTTTCCTCAGCTCCAGGTCCATACATCCTGCTGTCTTACATCTTCATCGAGTGGTTCCACAGCACCTTAAAGTTAGCATGGTTAATGCTGGATTTATATTCCCCATCCTTGCCTCAAAATGCACAGTACCCACCAAAGAGCATTATGTTTCTAATTTTTTGGAATGGCAATATTATCTACCAGACACTTGGAAACTTCTGTTGATTTTCTCTTCTTTACCCTCCACATTTATTCAGCCACCAGGTTACGTAGATGATGACAATGATGATTACAATGATGATGATAGCTAACATTTATTGAGCTATCCCAGGCACTGTGTTCTATAGTTTGAAAACAAAATTTCACTGACCTCCCTTAAATTTAATATCTTTCTGCGATATCCACTTCTCTTCATCTCAGTGTCACTTCCTTAGTTCAATCTCTCCCTTGTCATTTCTCTGCTAGCTAAGCTTAGAACCTCTTAATATCCAGCCCTCCAGTACCATTTATCATGTTGTAGCCAGTCACATCATTCTGTATGAAATCCATCAGTGTCTCTCTGCTGTCTATTTTAGTGATTTTCGAACTTAAAAGTCTTATATGGAAATATAAGTAACTGGAATAGATGAAAGCAGAGCTCCTGTTGTTGAGATGAGTTTGTCTGTGTCAGTTTAAACGTAACTAGCTTACAGGAGAAAGTCTAAATTTTCTGTATGTCATATAGTACCCTCTATGATCTGGACTTATTCATACTTCAGCCTCTTGCCCCTTTTGCCTTCCACTGTACACAATAGTGATTCTGAAATTTCCGGTAACCAAGCATGTCATAGTCCTTTCCATCTTCCTGCTTTCTATTTGAAGTTCATGTAAGCTTCCCTCTGCCTGGATTATTATTCTCTACTTCTTAGCCTGTCTAACTTCTATTTGTTTTTTTTTTTTTTTACCATTCAGCTAATATGCCACCTCCTTAGGGAATTCGTGTTTCCTTAAAGGATCCTTGGTATATGTCACAGATTAGACTGGGTTTTCATAACACTATATGAGTATATGATAGCACTTATCACATTCTTAATCATTCACTTCCCTTTCTCCTGGAGCCTGAATTCTTCTAAATAACAGGATTTACTCATTTTTGTATATCCAACACTTAGCTTTGTTGCTATTATACAATTAGATACTTGCCAAACGGATGGATAAATATTAGTTTGTGTAATTGTATGTGTAATTTTTTTCTGGTAATGGTCAATTTGGTCATGGATAACTTTTATCAATTACACACAAATTTTGGACAAATGGCTGTTGTTAGAGATATAATTTATGGATAAAATTTAGAGGATACAGTTAATAATCTTGGCCTTTATTCTCAACTGGCTTTTGTATTCTCTAGTCATTTGCTTTTATTGAGTATTTACTTTGTGCAAGGAATTGTGCTAAATGTTAAGGGTGCAGAGATGAATTCTATTACTCAAAAGAATGTGGGTCTTGTAAGGAAAATGAACACATGTACAGACAATTGTACATGCTGTGTAAATTATATATGTGTGTATGTGCACATATATATGTATGTATGTATGTGTGTGTGTGTGTATAATATAGCTATGGAGGACACCTGGCTCATGTAGAGGGCTTCTCATATGAGTCAGTACCAAAACTAAGTCTAGACAAACAAGTTGCATAGGATGAAATGGTGTAGATTGGTGCTACAAAGGATATTTTACACAAGTGGAGCAATATGTGCAAAGATTTAGATAAAAGAGAACATGGTATGTTTGGAAGACAATAGGTAGTTTAGTATGACTGGCACAGAGAATATATGATTGAGTGTTTGGATTGGCTGGGAGTGAAATACAAACATGAGGCTGCAGGTAATGCGCAGGTCAAGGAATTACTTCATCTCATAGACATTAGGGAACTATTGAATGACCTTAAGTAGAAAAATTAAACCATCAGATGTATGTTTTAGGACTACACAGTGGAGAGTGGGTTGGAAAAGTTGAAGCAGAGAGCAGTGATATAGTTGAGAGATAATTACCTTAAATAAGATGGATAAAAGGTAAAAATATTTGAGTTTATATCAAGAATTTTAGTGGTTAATCACATATAGTAGGTGAGGGAATGGAAAGAATTATAATGGGGCATTTTTGTGAATGGTGATGTCACCAAATTGCCAATTCATTTACCAATGTTTAGAATTTAGGCTTAAGAATCCTGCTGAAGAAGGCAAGGTAAATGTGTTCAAAATTGGAAGTGTTGAGTTTGAAGTGCCATATCTAAGTGAGGCGATTCTGTCAGATATATTAGGAACCTGAGTCAGAGATGTCAAGCTGGAGATAAGAGATTTGGGCACTCTCTGTAAATAGATAGTGTTAGAACCAAAGAAGTAAATATAATCACCCTGAATATGTATGTAATGTAACACAAAAGAGATAAGGATAGAAACCTGGCAAGGTCAACTTTTAAGACATGGGCAAATGAAGAGAGTCCATCAATCAAGATTGAGAAGAAACACTCAGATATTTAGGAGGAAAGCAGGAGGATGGGGAATTTTATAAATATGGTAAATTTCTCCTGGAAAACCTTAATATCTATACATAATGTAGAAGAGGAGGTCTGATGTTATATTGTGGTCTGGTCATTCTCAGGATCTTAGGTTGCTGTGGTCTCCATTATCTGATCAATAGATATTGCTGGAAAGTCCCCTCAATTATAAGTTTCTGAAAATATCATATTGCTCTTTGCTTAATCTGTTAGTTTTCTAGACTAATTAATAGCTACAGAGTAATTTTCATAGGTGAGTGAGTTTTTGGTAATACTAAGATTTACAGATTTCCCAGACATTTTGGAATGACAGGCTTGGAAGAACTAACCTGGGGAGTGATAGTCCTGAAAAGGTATTTTTGGATTAAAATTATGTTTCCTTGTCCTTCTTTTCATCTCCTTTCATCTACCTTTCTAAGATAGGTATCTTTTATTTCTTCTACCTCAAATCTAGAATTAGACTGGAGCTGCATTGTGAAAAATTTGTTTACTGAGGTAGGAAGTATGGACATTTATTATTATTTTTTGCAGTGTTGGAGATTGAACGCAGGATCTCATGCATGCTATGCAAATGCTTTCTTAAGAATTAATGTCTTTGTCTTTTCCTCAAACCCATATTTAGTCCTTCAGCATATCCTGTCAGTTCTACTTCTAAGACAACCCAAATCTAACTAGTTTACTCCTTTACTCTTCCTTCCAGTTCATTCCACCATCATTTACCATTGAACTACTCAAATAACATCCTTACTGTTCTGTTTCCACTGTGGCCCCCAGTAATTGGCCTTTCCCTGCTTCCTAAGTTCATCGTATTTGACTGTCTTCCTTGTTCACTGTACTCTACTATAACTATGATTATATACTATTTTTTATTATTTATTATATTGTTTGTACCTTTTGTCTTTTTTTTCCTTTGTCTTTTTTTTGCCAGAAATTTGTAATTTTATTAGTCTTATCAGAGAACCAGCTTTTGCTTTGTTAACTCCTTTAGCAGTGACTTTGTTTTCTATCTAATTTATCTTTATTATTTCCTTCCTTCTACTTTCTTTGGCTTTGATTCACTCTTATTCGTTTTCTAACTTCTTAAATTAAATTCTTATCACTTGATTTTTAAGCTTTTTTTTTCACTTTTTGTAATCATTTACAACCATATGGATCCTTCTCGGGACCACAATAACTATTTTCAATGAATTCTAAGTATTTTCTAATAGCCATCAGAACATTGAATTTTTGCTATAAGTTTTTTAGAGATATGTTTTTAAGTTCTCAAAAATTTTTTTTCAAATCTTTATTGAGATTTTAATTCCAACAAACATGACAAAATATACAAATGATACAAAATAGAGAAAGGAAATAGTTCTAATGTGCTTTCTTCCAAACTGTATCCTACCCTCTTTACCCCCAGTCCTCCTTAGAGAAGCATTAACTATACTTTTTATATATCCCATAATACACTATTTAGATATCTAAGTTGCAGAAAAATGTGTATTTATAGTGTGTATATTAGGTTCAGTGTAGGACAATTTATAAGATATGGAATAGTTTAAGTCCAACGATCCCTTATTTTGCCTTTTTATAATCATATCTACCTCCTTTGTTGTGCTCTTATCATTGTTTCTGATTCTGGTGAAAACTACTAATCTGTTTATCATTGCTGTAATTTTGTAATTTCAAGTATGTAACTATACATTATGTAAACTTTTGGCATTATTTTTTTTCACTCTGTGATTACATGGAGATTCCTCCATGTTGTTGCATGTATCATTAGTGTGTTTGCTTTAACTGCTAAGTAGTATTATTCCATATTACTTACATAGCATACTTTGTTTAAACATTCAACTATTGAAGAGCATCTGAGCTGATTTCAGTTTTTGACTATTATAAATAAAATTGGTGTGTGAACATTCACATATAGGTTGTGTGTGTGTAAGTTTTTCTTTGTCTGGGATAAATTCCTAAGAGTCCAGTTACTGAGTCAAACAGTTATGAATGTGTTTAACTTTTTAGGAAATTGCCAAATTATTTCCTACTGTGCCTGTACCATTTTACATTTGCACTAGTATAATATGAGAGATCCAGTTCCTCAGCATAGAATTTAGTGTTGCCAATATTTTTTCTGATAATTTTTTACAGGTTTGCAGTGATCTCTCATTTTAGTTTTAATTCACATTTCGTTAGTGACTAATAATTTTTCATGTGCTAATTTGTCATCTGTATATCCTCTTCCATAAAATATATTCATGTTTTTTGCCCATTTTCTAATTGGATTGTTTCTTTTACTGTTGAATTTTTAGAGTTCTTTATAAGTTCTAACCAAACATACTTAACTTTATATTTTTGGTAAATGGTTTATAATTTAGTTACATTATTGTCACAGAATGAGCTCTGCATGATATTAATTGCTTGGTATTTTGGGGAATTGCTTAATGATTTGGAGCCATATGGTACCCTGTGACTTAGTAAGAAAGTTTTTTTTTTCTGAATTCTTGGATATGGTGTTTTATATGTTCAGTTGATCAATCTCGTAATTTTATTATACAAAACTAATGTTATTCAATTGATCTGTTAATCATAGAGGAGTTAATTAAAAATATCCTGATTATTGAATTCTTATTTTCCTTGCAATTCTAATTTTTGCTTCATATATTCTGAGTGTTTATTAAGGGCACATAAGTTTGGAATTATAATATCCTTGTGTGGTTACACTTTTTCCCCAAATAATATTTTTTTTGCTTTAAGGATTATTTTTCATGACATTAACACAATAACATTAGGTTCCCTTGTTTTCTCCCTGATAATTTTTTTGCCCTTTTATTTCTAGCCTTTCTATATTTTCATCTTATAGGTCTGCCTCTTGAAAAGAGCATATAACTGAACATGATTGTCCTCTCTTTTTCCCTCATGGTGCTGGGGATCAAACCCAGGGCCTCATGAATGCTAGACAAGTGCTCTTCCACTGAGCTATATATCCAAACCTGAATTTTGTTATTTTAATTCTGTCTGGCAATTCGTTTTTAACTGAATTTAGTTGTTTATATTCATTGTTATTCACTGACATTTGTGTATATTTCACCCCTCTCATTTTCTACTTTATCTTTACCCCTTTGCTTTTCTTTTCTTCCCTCTCCTGTTTTTTTAATATACAGAAGGATGCTTATGCCCTTTCTTCTCCCTGCACATTGATTTGGATTTAATAATATGAAATTTCTATTCTACATTAGAAAAACCTTAACATTTTCATTTACATTTTCAAATTAAGTTCCTAAGCTAATTAAAGTATTCTCTCTTTACAAGCCATACAATGATTACCCCTCTATCATACTTCTTGTTGTCTGGTATTTTATTGACACTTTGATTTTATACCCCTTTGGTCATTGTTGTTTAATTTTTTTATCAGTTAATGCTTATTTAGATCTGCCTTCATGTTAACAAGTTTCTTTGCTTGCTCTCCACTTTGTGGCCATCACCTGCTTCTTGAAGTTTTTTCTGCCAGAGCTCATTGGTGATAAACTCTGATAATGCTTTTATTTTACTGTCAGTCTCGACTTATAATTTAGTAGGTTCTGTTATTACACATTAACAGTGTTTTTCTCTCAGTACATTATCCCCTGCCTTCTTTGTGGCTTTTAAGAATTTGCTATTAGTCTAATGCTATTCTATTACAGGGAATTCTCTTTTCTTTGTGATTGTTTTAACAGTTTTTTGTTTGCATTTATAGTTACATGGTCTCATTCTTGTCTAAGTGTGGACTTTGTTTCCATTTTTCTTGCTCTAGAATTGTTTGGTTTCTTGAAACCAGATATTTATACCTATTTTCATGAAAATTTCCAGATATTTCTTCAAATATTACCTCTCATTCTTCTTTTTGGAAATTCTCTTACAGATATGTGGGATCTTTTTCTTCCTTTTCTTCTTCTCCCTCCTCCTCTTTTTCTTCTTTTGCTGGTTACTTTGAGTGTATTTTTCTATTGATGCAAGACAAATAATTGTGAATGTTATGAACTTTGTGTGAAACTTGGGTAGTAAATAATGAGCTCTCTCAACTTCTTTGTTTGGTGTTTGCTGTTTTGATATGGAAAAATTCTCTGTGTTTGCTGCAGTCTGTCTAGTTTACAGGGTGGGATGGAGAGGGCCTGGGACTTCTGGAAGGCTGAAACTGGTGATTACTACTCAGGTCAAGATGGGGCCTGACTTTTTCTGTGGTGGGCTGGCAGCCTGGTCACACATTGTTGTGATCATGTTTCTGGAGGCCTTGGGGTCCAGGTATCCATGTGCTCTGGGGATTTGAACACTGTGGATATGAGGAAAAAGTGGATGTCCCCAGAAAGAAATTTGCCTACCAGTGTTCCTGGTGGGCCTTTTGGAGACCCAGCTGGTAGAGGATGGCTTGCCATAGAGCTTGACACTTATGTAGGAGTTGCTGGAAGTAAAACTCAGGTGGACTTGTAGTAATTTTGTGTCCATGACTGAGCTCCTGGAGAGGGTGACTGCCTGCCTGCAGGCTTTTGGAAACCTTTATGGCAACTGGGGATGGCGTGCAACAAGCCCATTTATAGAGGAAACCAAAGGTCTAGGGTCACTCTGTGATCTAGATACTTGGGCAGGCTTATTCTGTCGTTAATTCTTAACACCTCTTTCTCATTTCTTATCTTTTTAGTTTTGATGCTACATTTTTGTAATTTCTTCAGCTTTATCTTCTAGTTTCATGGTTGCAAACTCTAGTCTACAGGCAAACCACTTGTTTTTGTAAATTAAGTTGTCTTGTTACATAAAACTCATTTACATACTCACCATGGCTTCTTTCATACTACCAAGGCCAAGTTAAGTAGCTGCAACAGTGACTGTGTGGCCTGCAAAGACCAACATATTAACTAGCTCTTAGGAAAAAGTTTGCAGACCTCTTTTTTCTTCAGAGGTGTTTGATTTTCTATTTAATCTGCTTTTGTTTTTACTTTAATGAGTTTTACTTGCAGATGTTCTGTTTGTTTTGATTTTAAAAGTTGTCATGTTCATTTCCTGTGCTTCATTAATTTTTAAAAGAGAACTTAATTATATGAAGTTGTTGAAGGGCTTAATACTGTTTGTTATTGTTTTTCCTGTTTCAGGGTCAGTATTATTCCTTCTTTTTCCCACCTGAAATGTTTAATTTTGGATTTTATAAAGTGGGACATTATCTGTAGGGATCCTTTATTTCTGGTGAATGTTTTTGTATTTCCTTTTGCCTTTCACCCAGTGCTATTACTGGTGGTACTGGTTTCCTGTCACTGACATAACCAAGTATCACAAATGTAGTGTTTTAAAACAGATTTATTCTTTTACAGTTCTTATAGGTTATAAGTATCTAATGAGTCTTATGAGGCTGAAATTAAAATGAAGGTAATGCTGTATTCCTTTTGGAGGTTCCTGGAGAAAATCTGTTTCTTTGTGTCTATGTATCCACCCCCACACCCCTACCCTCACCCCCACCCTGGTTCTAGAAGTCATTTGCATTCCCTTCCTCCACCTTCAAAATACATCACATCAACCTCTGCTTCAGTTATCCCATCTCCACCTTCTTCCTTTGACTTTGTGATTATGCTGCTGTGGGCATGGATAATCCAGGATAATCTTTGCATCTCAGGATTCTTAATCTCATTAGCAAAATAATTTTGCTACCTAAAATAACACATTACAGTTTCTGGGGATTAGAACTTGAACATCTTTGGCAAGCTATTGTTCCGTGAACCACATTGGTCAAAGCCATTTTTATATTAATTTCTAGGTTTATGTGTTCCTGGTTTATGGAGCACTGTATTCACCTGTGGTATAAAATTTCAGTTATAAATTCTCAGAAAAAAATTCTCCCTTTACCTACAGTCATGCATTCCCATTATGCATTTTCTTGAAAATACAGTATTCTCTTATGTCTTTATGCCTTTTTTCATGCAGATCTCCATTCTTTGTGTATAATTTTTACTATTTCTGGACACACTACTTCCTAGTGGAGCCTTCCTTGATAATCCAAGTAATATCAGTTTTTCTATTTGTAATTTCAGGTATTGTGTACAGTTGGTAATATAATATATTTCACATTGTTATTGTTTATAGATCTGCACAGGCCATGATTTATTCATCTATATATCACCATTGCCAAAGAGTACATAGAATATAACAGTTCCTCAATAAATAATAAATAAAGTTTAATGATATTTTTATGTGCCAAGCCACTACACTCTTGATGGGAATTTACAGTTGCGTAACATGCTCATTGAAGCCTTGATCCCATATTGATAATCTGTGAATTTATAAATTCATAGTAGCTTAGAAGGGAGTCATCTGTTGATGAAAAAGTTGATGTGTCCAGGGTCAAGCAAATAAATAATGACAGAATTGGGGCCAACACTGAGGTCTTCTTAATCCTATTCCAGCATTATTTGAAATAAAATGGCACTAACTTTTCTGTTGACAATGATTTGTGTTACTAACTAACTAATTTTAGACATAGTGTAAAATCATTACCTTCTATTTTTGGTTATTCCTCAATAAATTTCTGCTGTTAAATGCGTTAGACACATGTTTCTCAAATTGTATTGGTGTTCTGACACTTGGTGGAGTGGTGGTGGTTGATTTTGAAATTATAGGATAAACACTGGGCTATATTAGCACTGGTGTATAAATTTTATTAAGTTAAAATATTAAGACTATCTTTGAACTAATTTTAGACTCCTGGAAAAGTTGCAAAATCAATAGAATTTTCTATATATACTTCATTGAGTGCCCCCAGTGTTAATATTTTAAGTATGTTTATAGTTTGAATTAAAAGCATTCCCCAGTTTTTCATTTGTTAAAGGCTTGGCCACCAGCCTGTAATGCTTTTGGGAGGTGGTACAACATTAGGAGGTGGGGACTAGTGGAAGGAAGTTATGTCATGTGGGGCATGCCCTTCAAGGGAAGATCGGGAACTCAACCCTTTCTACCCTCTCTTTGTTTCCTGGCCAACATAAGGTGAGTAGCTTTGCCACACCATGTGCTTCCCACTGTAATAATTGGCTGCACCATAGGCCCAAAGGCAAGAAAACCAAGTGACTGTGGACTGAAACTTGTGAAACTCTGAGCCATAATAAACGTTTTCTCCCTTCAAGTTGTTCATCTCAGGTATTCTGTGTCAGTGATGGACAACTGGCTAACTCTGATCCATAGAATAATTATTAAAACTCAGAAATTTATATTGGTGAAATACTATTAACTAAACCGTAGACCTTGTTTAAATTCCACCAGTTTTTCCAAAAGTATTATATTTTGTTCTAGGATCTAGTCCAGGATTCCATATTACTTTTACATGTTAACAATCTTAAATTATCTCCCCCAAGATACATTGTGTTGTCTAATGGTGATTTTTCTCCTTTCCTTTACCTGTCTTCATATATTTGTTGTAATTTTTCTGTAAATAAAAGTTGTGTCTTCCCTCCTATTTATTTAATCATTTACATAATTATGGGTTCATGGATATTTATTTTGTTCTCTGGGTTGTAATCCAGTATTGCCATTGAATATGGTTGCTTATATTGTCCAGCTTTGGCCATTGTGAGTTCCTGCTAGTTGGGTCTAGTATGCTTTTGAAATTCTCCATTTTTATTTGAGTACTTTCTTTTTCACCCCACAAGCACCTCAGGCTCATATTGTATTTTCCCTCCTCTAGCCCCAGAGTCAACCACTTATCTAGGAGTCCTACATTTAGAAACCAAGATCTGAGCAGTACATGAGCTCATTTCATCTGGGCTATTGTTATTGCTTCTAGGCTCTTTAAGTGGAAGGGACTGATTAATATATTTATGTATATTGACCTGTTGACACATATACATCTATATTTCTGTATCTGTGTATGTATATATATGTATATATGTGTGTGTTTTAAAAACCGTATATCCAAGATGTTACTTTAAATTGCATATATTTAAAATATTATTTAAAAATGAATATATAATCAAATAAGTTCCAAAGTTAACTGATTTTAAGATGGCCCATGAAAATTTAACAATATTTTGTGTTTATGTAGGGCTACTTTCCTAGTTTTTCCTAATTTCTTAAGGCATGAGAGCAGGTTCAAAGGAAATGTTGAGAAGTCTTATATTAGTGTATACTTTATTGGCTTCATGATGCTTGGCACGTACTAGGTGCTCAGTAAATACTTTTTGGATGTATGACTCAGTATGGAAGTATAAGAATGTGGAGGGGCCAGGAATTTACATAGATTGATCTATGATCATGGTCAGAATTTATAACTTTAGCTATCTTGTCGGATGTATATCATTGACCATATAGGACATTAGATAAAGTAAATTGATGCTTGTAATTCATCAGCAAAGTTAAAGGAAAAAGAGCACATATCCTGGCATCATCTTGGCATTTGAAGTGCCTTTTTTGTCTTTGTTACTTGGTAGAGCACCAGATGTGCATAGATACTCATAATTTCATTTGGTAACAATGTAGGGTTTAGAGCTTGCTTTTAGTTTCTTGAAAGTTTATCATGATAAAGTCTCTAGAACACATGTGGTTTGCTTTTCAGCTTTCAGATTTTTAATATTTTTTAGATTTTTCCAGTCTTGGAGAATGAATACTACTATTTGTTGTCTTAAAAGTCTAAACTCTGTAACATGTGACAGTTAAGATGATATTCTAGGTTGCCAAACTACGGTCCATGGACCAGATACCTGTCTTTGTGGGTACTTTGGAACACATGTGTCCCTGTTCATTTCTGCATCATCTATGTCTGTTTTTGGTATATAATGACATCATTGTTTTGTTGCATGACAGAATGTGCTACCTGCAAAACCTAAACTATTTACTATCTGATGCTTTATAGGAAATGTGTGCTAATCTATGCTCTAGAGAATAACTTTAACATATATACATATGTATATATATATATATGTACATCTTTGTGAAATAGCTGTCTTGTATGAGAAGATAGCAAAGGGTAGATCAGAGAATTAAATAATGATTTACATTAAAAATGTATTAAAATCCCAATTTTTAAGTTTTCTTTATTAGTAAGTAATATACACCAAATCATGAAAGTAAAAATAAAAAAGCATACTGCTATCAATTTTTATAAATGCATAGATGTTAATGGACATTAATTCTGGCATTTTTCTTTGCCATAAAATATTAGAGTGAAAGAATGAGGGGCTTTAATAGAAAGATCTAAAACCACAGTGTCTTGAAGAACAGTAACTAAAAATATTTTATGATTCAAACATGCTCAAAGACTTTAGGGCTAGGGAATAGCTCTGTTCCTTAAGCACTCAAATTCCTTCGATTTTGGTTCTATAGAATTTCCTAGGGTTTTCTTTGCACCGTCTAAACTGGGTCACAGGTTAGCCTAGGTTCAACTTACAAGAAAGATATAAAAGTGAGAATATACCTCTGTTCTTTTAAGGCCTGGTTCCAGAGTGAAATATATCATCTCCTCTTATATTCCCTAGACAAAAACTTATTTATTCACATAATAGTTGTATGGATGGATAAAACAAATGCATAGCTTATGGCCTTCCTATGGGAGGAGGAGAGAGGGAGAGATTTTGCTAGACAGGTAGTAGACTCTGCATTCTCTAGGTCCATACCATTTTTTGCGAATGATGTACTTTTTGTAAACAACATTTTTACTTGTCAAAAATAGGCTTTTTCACTTAATTATAATGGACTGTATAGTATTTTTATGTTGCAAATACTATGATTCATTTAACATGTTCTCTATTGATGTGTATTAAGCTATTTTGAATTTTTCTATTATAAACAAAATGGGAACATCTGTGCATACTTATAAATTTGTAATATTTTGAAAGAAGGCATTGTTCTAAATTTTTTTTTTTGTCCTAAATTCATTTTATTCCCATCCTCTTTTTCTTTAGCAAGGAGAACTGAACAGGTAGGAAAGAGTCAATAATTTTTGAAAAGACAACTAATAAGTCTGCAGAGAGACAGGAAGCCCGACACATGATGCCACAGCAGAGCAGTGCTGCACCACTGGTTTGGGCTGCTTCAAGCTCAGACTTGTTTTGGGTTAAGTTACACATGGATCAAAAAAGACTAACCTGGCAACAAACTAAAAGCTTTGGCAGGGAAAGATCTCTTGTGAGTAAAATACTTTATTTTGGTGTAAAGATGGGAAGCTGGAAAATACACTGTATTTAAAATTTTTTGATTCCTCCTCACATTGTGGAAACCCCCTCCCCCCACCCTAAGTTAATCTGTTCAAACTCAAATACTTAAAAATTACAGCAGCAAAATGAAAACACAGAGAAAAGAAAACCAGACGAAGAAGGTAGCCTGGGCCAGTAGTATCACTTGGCGTGGACAACTGAGGTGCTGAACAGGAGCTTCTGTTTCTGTTTTTTCCTTTTCTTCCCTCCTTTCTCTTCAGAGAGGGGATCTGAAGTAGCTGGTATGTCCAGTTTCATGAAGGCTGCTTCTTTTTATCATATTTGTAAAATAGTTATATGTTCTTTTTTTTTCTTTTACTTTAAACAAGTGTCATGAAGTCAGTTTGACATATTGGGCTTGTACAAAAAAATTTAGTACCTCAGTAAAATTGAATATGTTGCTTACGAATTAAGTAAAATTCACCCTTTTTACAGGAAGATTTATTTAGTTAGCCAGTAGAATAGTAGCCTGAACTGACAAAATGTAATTTCATCCTGATGAACTGCCGAGTAGTGTTGTTTTTCTTAATTTGATTAAAGTCTTTTGTATTTTATTTATTTAATTATTATCATTATTATTTTGGTACTGAGAATTTAAACCAGGGCCACTCTACACTCAGCTACACCCCCATCCCTTTATTTATTTATTTTTATTTTGAGACAGGGTCTCATTAAGTTGCAGAGACAGCCTTGAATTTGCTATTCTCCTGCCTCTGCCTCCTGAGTTGCTGGCCACTGTGCTCAGTCTGATAGTATTTTTTATTTTGAAAAACTGAAAATTAAATGAGACAAAAGCTATAACAGTAAGCAAAAATGCACTCTGACATTTTTGTGTGTGTGTATTACATTCATGACTTCCTAAAGATCAACTTAGTATTTTTAGTCTTCTGCCATGGTTGGCATTTTATTTTATTCAAGTAGTGATGGTTGATGGTTCTGAAGTGGCCTATTATAACATGAGTTACAGCTTCTATTGATTTATAAATACTGTCCAAGTATCATTATCAACAATAGCTAATCTTATTCAAAATAGTCACTTAATTGTTATATTGCCATAGATTTCTGCAGGTTTTAAACTAGACTTCTGCCAAATTGAAATTGAAAGAGTTCTATTTTTATGTGAGAAGTCTCAAAAATGTCAAATCTGGTTCCTTTCAGAGAGCTACATTTACGGTAGGTATTAATGAGCTGTTGACATGTGAAAGTTCAAGAATAGATGTTGAGATTTAGAGCAATTTGCAATTCAAAATATAGAGATAGGCATTTACTTTAAACTTGAAGTTGCTAAAGGGAGATGCAAAAAGACCAGAAGTTTATACTTGAACAAAATCTACCTCTACCAATAATTGGTTATCTATACTGCCTGGCCAGGTTTTTTTTTTTTTCTGGTCATATATATTATATATATATTATTGGTTAGTTTTATTTTGTTTTCTGTCATTCTTCACTTTTACTGTATAGCATGTTAGGGAAAAAAGAAAGTAAATCAGTTGAAAACAATTATGTTACATCCCTGAATTTATTTAAATTCAATTTTTCTTGGAATCTTAGAGTGTACTCAATATTTGGAGTCTTTTTTGTTTTTGTTTGTACTAGGGATTGAACCCAGGCATGCCTTACCACTGAACTACATTCCCAGTCATTTTTATTTAATTTTTTTTTAAAATATTTGAGACAGGGTCTTGTTAAGTTGCTGAATCTGACCTCCAACTTGAGATCCTCCTCCCTCAGCCCACTGGATTACAGTCATCTGTCACCCCACCTGACAGTGTTTGGTGTCTTTAAATTTCATTACATTACTTATTTGGTGGATTTTTAATGGATTCAAATAATCATCAAAATATAGTTGTTGCTGGGTACAGTGGTGCACACCTGTAATCGCAGCAACTGGAAAATCTGAGGCATAAGGATCAAAGTTTGAGGCCAGCCTTGGCAACTTAGCAAGACCCTGTCTCAAAATAAAAAAATAAAAAGTTCTGGCATGTTGCCCAGTGCTAAGGGGTTCCTGGGTTCAATCCCCATTAAAAAATATATAGTGTTGATTGTTAGCATTAAAGTTCTGGGTATGTGGCTCAGCGGTCAAGTACCCCTTGGTTTAATCCCTGGTACCAAAACAAAACAACAAAAAAATGCTGATGTTAGTAGGCTAGGTTTCTCTTTGTTCTGATATATGAAAAAAGTTTTTTCTAGTTAGCAGTTGCATCCAGTTAGGAATTATTTTGGAATTGTGTTTAAGAGAAATGAACAGTTATCTTTGTGACATCTTTTTTTTTCTCTTTGAAAGAAATTATTTCCATTTAATCAAAATGCTTATCATAAGAATTTAAGCAACACATCTGTCAGTGTATCACATGTACATGCATATTCATATATTGAAAATATACCTATCAATCTTCCCATATACCACTCCCTAGAGTCTGATAATAGTTTTGTGTATTCTGTCCAGAGAACTTATGGGATAAAGTATGAAGAATAAAGAATGAAAAGATAAAATAAATTGTATTTGTGAAAATAAGCCATTATAGCATCTCAACATCACCACTATGTATTTGCTTGTTCTTTTTACATCTAATATCATTTAGTAATATAACATTAATAGTGAAAGAACAATTTAAAGAGCCTAACTTTTTTTTGCAAACAAATATGTGACCAAAACTAGACAGCTAAATGAAATCATATGGGAAGGTATAAGGAAAATTCATCTTAGATGATTTATTAAGTTGTAGAGGTATGGATAACAGTCATTTCAGTGTGTAGCTTGAATCTCCATTGTGCCATTAAAGATTGTCAGGATTTCTGGTAGATTCTCCACATTTAAGACAAAGTTAGAATGTCTTCCTGCAGGGCATTCTCTAAGGTAGTATAGAATGAATAATAGTGGTAGGTGGGAGAGGTTTTATGCTCCCTGTTTTTCCACCATGGACTTGACATTGTATTAACTTCCCATTTCTTCTATCTTATTTTTTATTATATTCTGGCACCAAGACAAGAGACTGGAATTGTCACTTTTCAAGAAATTCTTTCATTATAATTAGAAACCAGTTGTAAAACTAAATGATGTGCTTTGCTTGTTCCTGGGTATCAATAGGTTAACAACCAAACAGACACCCCTGTCCTTGTGGTGAGCCTTGGACCCTAATCCTGGTTGTAGATATTAAAGATGCTTAAGTTTAAATTGTAAATTGTATTATGAAGAAAAAAGGGAGTACCATAAAAGAATAAAAGGGGCATCATTTAGAGTTGGTGGTAGGAGTGTGGGGTGAGTGGGAGTGGTCATAATAATCCCTGTTTACTTCTCTCCTTGGATATGAGAGTCTATAAAACTCTTTGAGAGCTAGCATCATTTCCTCCCTTAATCCTCTTATAGGAATCAATTGATTTCTTGATACAGGCAGATTTTTGTGGCTTAATAAAGCTTTAACTCATTGAGTCATCTCAGAAATCACATATGCAGTTGTCTGTCAAATTAATCTTAAGGTATTTTCTGCCCTGTAAATTAATTTTACATATGTTGAATTAAGTGAAAAATTTGTTTCTGATGTACTGATTCTGTAACCAAAGGAGAGAAATACTCTGTTCAATGATTATTAGCAGTGTTGATTTAACAGTTATTCTCACTGGAAAGTTTTGTTTTAGTGGTTTTTAGTTTGTGGAAATTGAGGTTGTCTTGTTTGGTTTTTATAAGGCAAAAATGAAGGAACAATCTATTTCCTCTTCTATCAAAATATTCACATGTGTATGTGACTAAGATAGCTCAGAAATGTGTTTTAATCATTTTAAAGATTTAAGACTGCCATAAAGGAATTGGGAAATAATGAAAATCTCACGTAGAAGAAAATTGTCTTGTATGGGTATTATACTAGTTTCTCCTTATTTTCCCTGGATTTCATGATGTCTGTCAAACTATTTTTTGAATGAAGGTGATTTTCATTAGTCGATGCTCATCTAGTGTTCAAGGTGTTATGTTATTAGAGACAATGTGATGTAGTAATAGTTGCCATTAGTTATTTTCTTGGTTCTGTGCTAGATACTTTGTAAATGGTAAGCTATTTAATTTCTACACTTTTCTAAAACAGTGTAATTTCCCATCTTCTGTAGATGAGGAAACAAACTCAGATAATTAAAATAACTTGTCCAGTGTCGTGACTATTAAGGGAAAGAAATAGGTTTTAAACCTAGATTCTATTTTTTTTTTTCTACAAAGTCTTTGCTCTTTCCACTTCTATTTATCTTTTCACTAAGATAATCTGTAGTGTTGGGAAAAAGAGAGACAAATACTGGATTTGATGGTCAGGAGACTTGGTACAAGTCAGGACTTTGTTACTGATATAAAGTGACTAATGTTTTCCTTGACTGTGAAATGAGCCTCGTACACAACCTACTAAGTACCTGTCCCCTGTGAGGGACCAACAAGGTTTACAACAAAATGTGGAAAGTTCATCAAAATCTTTTTTTTATGGAATAATAAGGAACATGTTCAGCTTCCAATTTGGAGAATGGAGCAAGGAAAAATACTTGGAAACAATCTATGAATTTGTATGGTCTCCAAAGAGAAATGTCATTTTATGTTTTGTACATGAAAAGTTGTAGGGTAGGAGTTTCATTTGCAAATGACATTTCTTGCCTAAGCAAGATTTTTCCCCTGTAGAGCCCAAACAGGAGCTAGCTTTATTGAGATAACTCTTTGCAGAATTTATGAAACATCACCTTTTCTCTAGATATTACTAACTTTAAAATTTTTTTATGGTACTGGACATTGAACCCATGGGTTTTCTACCACTGATTTACATCCCTAGCTCTTTTTAAAAACATTTGTATTAGTTCATTATAGTTACATATAATTTTGGGATTCATTTTAATATAATCATAGATGCATGGAATATAATTTGCTCCACTTCAGTGCCCACTACTTCCTCTTTCCCTCCACTTCTCCCTCCATCTATTGCTCCTCCTCTTCTCTACTGGTTTTCCTTCTGTTCATGCTGTCTAAAATTGGTTCTTTATAGATTCACATAAAGGTGAAGTTCACTGTGGTATATTTGTGTACGTACATAGCATAATTTGGTCAATTTTATTTCTACAGTTCCTTCATTTTCCCAGCCCTTTTTTTATTTTTTATGTTGAGAAAGGGTCTTGCTAAGTTGCCCAAGTTTGCTTTGAATTTGTGATTTTCCTGTTGCAGCCTCCTCAGTTGCTGGGAATTCAGGCCTAAGGCACTGGGCCTGACTACATATTATTAATTTTGACTTGCTTTATTCGGTGTCTTTGAATCAAGGTAACTTTCACATAAAGTAGAAAACTGCAAGTAAAGATATTTGAATGTTCATATGCATTTTTCCTTCTGCCTTCTCCATCTTCTTCCCCTTGAACTTTTTAAAAGGATGATCCTCTTTTGAAAACAAAGAATGTTTTTCTTATATTTTTCTTCTACCTTATTTTGTTTTTTTTATTTTCTTTTACTTTGAAATGATGAATATCTCTACCAGCTTCTTGTGAGTTTGAAGAATATTAATGAGTGCCACAGCTGAAAGCAGAGTGATCTACAGCAGCAAAGCTTTAAACTTTTTCTTGTTGATCTAATTTCTCTTTTTCCCCCATAAATGAAAATGACTTTAGTTTGCCTTTCCATGACAAGGAAGGGTTAAATATTGGGAGCCATTAAGACTCTGAAGTAAATAATCAGGGAGAGGAAATCAGTAGTACTCAATCCTTTCATCTGTCAGCTCTGTGCTCTGAGCTGTGTTCCTATTCTGGTGTATTTCTCTTCTTCCTAGGGTTGTCAGTGAACCTAACAATGCATGGCTGGCACTGGACTGTATTAATTGCCTGCAAAAGGGCACTGGAGACAATTGTGAATATGTTCTCCTGTGCCCACACTTTGCAAGGAAAAAAAGTTAATGATGATAGGGACATCTCTTTCCAGGCCTAATGAGTGGGAATATAGCTTGGTATTTCTTGCCAGTAGACAGGTCCGATTGCCAACACAAATTTCTATAGTTCCGTGGGTCTCTATTAAAGCCAGGTAACATTTTAAAACATGTTTTACGTACTAAATATGTACGATTTTTCTTTGCTAATAAAAATGCCCACCAAGAGCCTAGTCATTGTCTTTGACATTAGAATTACATCAGTATTCTTTTTCATGGAGACACACCTTCCTTTGTTTTGGAGTGAAGGGATGGTAAAAGGAGCTTAGTTTTCTTTTGTATTGGGTATGTGGAACTTTTACTAAATGAAAACTTATGTAGGGGCCAAGTCTGAAAATTTTTGTAACTTGTCCTGTTATTTGTCTCCAGGAAGTAGTGGCATGTCATAACTCATGGTATTCCAAAAAAATTTAAATGGAATAGAGTCTTTGTAAATGTGCACAGTATATAGTACTGTAGAACAGTCAGCAAACCAATATTAGTAGACATGCCTGACTTCTACTTTCTCATTCTGCCATATCCATGAAGATATTTTACACATTTGAATGTGAGACATGCAGTGATATTGGTTGTATTCTAGGTCCTAGACACGAATAGTCCTCTTAGCTCAAACATTGGAGTAGACCTACTCATGAAATTATTATCCCATTATACAAATGAATCGGGTCAGCAAAACAAAACTTAGACTTTATTCCATGTAGTGTTCGTAAACAGATTCTACTGCCTTTACTTACAGTAATTGAGATTCAAGGGTTTGTGTATGTTTATAAATTAAGATTCTAAGCATATGAGTTATAGTATAAAATGTTTTAGTGTGGGGAGAGTGTAGGCTTTGGAGACTGATATGCCCTGAGCTTTTTGCCATTTCCTGTCTGAGTGAATTAGACATGATACTCAGCTTCAACAGTTGTTCTTTTCCCCTGTTGTGTAATGGGGATAATTATAGCACCAGTCTTTGAGGATTTGCATGAAGCCTAAGTTAAATAGTAAATGTAAAATGCCAAACTTATTGTGTGTGTTTGTGTGTGTGTGTGTGTATTTAGTATATATTATTTATAAACATATATTTATATATATATTTTTCCTTCCCCTTTATATGAATTAAGCCAGCATTTCACAAAATATGTTCTGTTAAGACCTAATACTGCAACATTATTTTTGAAAAAAAGTGCTCATTGGTCCACTGAAATTTTGAAGTGGTACATACTTCTGTATTCCCTCTTGAAGAGCTACAACAAACATTACTGTATTTACCGGTGCTGAGAAGAAGCCATACCACAAATAAACCATTTTTTGTTGTTGTTTAACTTTTAAAACCCAAATCTATTTTGTCATTGTGCTTTATTTCTTTTTAATTTTTGGACACATTAACAGTCCATGTTATTGGTGGGGAATGCATTTTGGAAAAGGTGAATTTAGTTTATCAGGGCCTGGTGCTATTCAACATCTGAGTGATTGGCTTCATTGAACCACAGCTACTATTATCTTGTGTCTATGTGGGCAAGTCTCAGTGTCCTTACTTACAAAATTGCATCCTTTCTATCTATTCCACCTCATTTCTGGAAAACCATTAGAAAATGTTTGTGCAAACAGCTTCAAAGATTAAAAATATCATTAGTGGAAGGTGGTCTTTGCTTCTACTCTAGGAAAAGGAACTGAAGGAGCAGTGAATGTAAAATATGGTCATCTGGAGGATGAGCTCTGCTGCTTTCCTTTCTCACTGAGCAATCTTGGACCCCATTGACTACCTGCCTGAAAACATTTTCAACTCTGAGTTTCTTAGTAATTAAAATGATTCCCAGATGAATGTGCTAGAATGTCAATAACTCCACCTTTTGTCAATGTTCTTGGACTTGCTTACAGAAGCCATTTTACAACACAATATGTAATTTGGAATCATTTATACCTGCTGCTGAATGTTGAGCAATGAATTGAAATTATGATGTACAATGAAAATAACATTGTTAAGATTGAATTAATAGGCTCGAGTTAATGGATTTAATGTTCAGCCTTCTCATTCAGTTCAAATTTTTGTGTCCACCTGTGGTATATTTCTTTTCTGGTAGGAAACATTAAGCATGGTGATTTTGAACAAACATTATATAAAGGATGAGAAATATCTTGAATTACTGTTTCACTACAGTATTTTCTGTTGTTTTATTGATTGGTGTTAATGGAGATAGTTGTTAACACTTTTCCTTACTGTGCCCAGAAAAACTTAGTGGTACTTAAGTAAGCTATGGTAAAACATACAAAGATTAAAACTCTGTTTTCTGCAGTTATAAAGTCAACATTTCACATAATGGAGAACTATACCTTGGTAATATAATTATTAAGGCTTTATTTAAAATATAACTGCCACATAAGATTTTTACTATTTTGGCTGAAAATTTTAGGTCACTTCTCCATCCTAAACCATTAGAGGGCTTTAGATGTTAGTTTTCATGTTTGGTTAAATACTGTGAATTCTTGTTTCTAGTTCTACAAAGAGACAGTAATTTTGAGGAAGTCTTTTTCATCCTTCATCAAAAAGTACTTATTCCTTTACTTGATATACAGAGGCAGTTGTGACACAAAATTGGCAGAAAACATGACAAATTTTTTTCCTTATTTTTTTCTCATTCAGGAAGTTCTCACTTTGTCCATAAAATAAATCATATCTTTGAGGTTTGAAAAACAAAACCAACAACCTAGCCTTATTTTTCTTTACAGATGTAGTTTTAAAGACAGTAGAAATAATATTTTATAGATTGAATTTAAATGTCAGAGTTCAAAAGCCATATCTTTATAGATAAAATTGAGAAAAATATTTTGTGGGCTTTAATTTTTATTATTTCTATTATAGTATTGCTCCAGAGAGCATATTAAAATGTCATATTGATTTTTCCTTTTTCTTTTCATCATATTGATTTTGATATGTCAAATCTTTGTCTTTGTCTTGAAGGGATATTTTAAACCATATTTACAACTATACAAGTATCAAAATGAATTTCATCAAAATCTGTGCTGGCGTTATAGTGAGTTTACTAATAATTATGTTACCATTTTTGTCAGAAAGCCCACAGTAATGAAAACCGTGTTTCACCTTTTATATACATAATTGGATGAGATCACCAGATGGTGATGTTAAGAGCACATCAATAGGAAAAGTTGAAAATGGGAACTGCATGGAAAAATACCAGAACCAATTAGCTTTGTCAAAAACCATATGACCAAGCATAGGAGAGAAAAAATAGATTTTGACCATGAACTGACCTCAGGTAACTTAATCATGGAAAGAAACAGCAAGATGGCCCTTCTTAAGAGTTTTATTAGGCTTTTGATAATAGATGCAAATACCTTGGAATTGATACATCATATTCAGTGCTTGAAAACTCATGTTAGCTTAGTTTTGTTTTTCTACTATTTTATGATAATTTTCAAACAGAGAAAAGTTGAAAAATTCGATTTGTGAACACCTGTGTATCTACTACCTAGATTGTACAATTAACATTTTGGTGTATTTGCTTTACTACATAACTCTCCATGTATTCATTCTGTTACCCATCCAGCACTCCATCTTATTAGTTTATGCATTTCAAAGTAAGTTGTGCACACCAATAATTTCAGATCTGAATACTTCAACATACATATCAAAAATAGTTCAATACTTGTTTACTTTTTTAGGTAAAATTTAGATACTGTACCATTTAATAAGTTTGACAAATATGTATACTTAAAATTCTTATTAATTCAGTTAAATAATTAAAATCTTAACAAGATAAAGAATATTACTGTTATTCTACAAAGTATCTTTGTGCTTCTTCATAGTCTAGTCCTGCCCTCATTCCCACACTTAGAGGCTACCATTGTCATAATATTTTCATCATAGATTAATTAATTTAGCTTGTTCTGGAACTTCATATAAATGGAAACATATAGTATATATTTTTTTGGCTGATGCTTTCTCAACAATTTTGATATTCATCTATGTTATTGTCTATATAAGTAGTTTATTCCTTTGTTGGTGAATAGTAGCTATCCTATGAATATATGCTACAGCTTGTTTACCTGTTCTGTTGATGGATATTTGGATTATTACTACCATGGGCTATTAAAGAATAGGGCTGTTGTGAAAAACTTGTGTTAAGTATTTTTATGTGCCTAAACTTTTCTTCTGTGTAATCCTGGGAATATAATTATTATTCATAGGATAGATATGTGTTTAGTTTTATAAGAAACTGCCAGGTATTTTCTGAAAGTGTTTATACCGTTTTTTTCCTTCCACCAAAAAAAAAATTCCAAGAATGCATCCTGAGCGTCCTACTAATGCCCAATATTATGAATCATTTTAACTGTTTTGGTGGGTGTGTTCTGGATCTTATTATACGCGCCACCTCCCCACCTTTTCTTGGGCGATTGGATATTTTTGTGCTGCCCAGGCTGGCCTTGAATTCCTGAGCTTAAGCAATCATCTTGCTTCAGCCTACTGAAGTAGCTAGAATACCTGGGACTGCAAGTGTATGCTACTGTACCTGGCTCTTGTTATGTTCATTTTAATGTGTACATGCCTAACGATAATGAACACTTTTTCATATACTCATTAATCACTTTCTTTGTGAAATATTTGTTCAAACCCTTTGCCCATTTTTAAGTTGGTATATCCATTCAAATAAATTTACATCAATCCTGAAACTTGCACCCCTTAGATAAAAAGTGAAACTTATATATGACCTTATAGGTAGTTCAAAGTCTAAATATATTTCAACAAGAAGACAGGGGACCTAGGATCTTTTGTGATTTCCGTTGAATGTTACATTTGGAGGATAGAAAGAGGTAGCAGAAGTATATTCTTCTTAGGTAAGGGAGAAAAAGGTATGAATTGGTATGGGAAAACTACCATTGCTAACATTATTCTCTTTTCCTTTCTCTTCTCCATGCTTGCCATATCCCACCTGCTCCTTCCAACAGGCTCTCTGATTCAGGGTCAGCTTATAGTTTTCCTGATCCCAACATTTTAGCACAGTTTGGTCATTTAGAATTGTTTGTATAGCTGAAATTCTATCTAAATTAAAGCCTATTGGAGATTCTGGATACGGTATGAATTTACATTATCCCTGTGAGAACCATAAGATATGACTAAAGTGATGATCTATATTAATAGACCTTCTTTAACAGGTGATTGATTTAACCCTTTGTTAGAGAAAATCAGTGATTATTTGTTAAAATATTCTTGGGCCCATGTTAACAGTTGATTGAGGAGAAATATATCAGAATTTTGAGATGACATTCATTAGCATCATGGAAGAGTAATTTTGTATGTAATATTGGTGGTTTAAATTTTTAATGGTTTAATTTTCAATAGAGCTTTTATGGATTTTTATTTTATTAGAGAAAGATACAGAGGAACAAATATGTATTTGAAACAGAGGCAAGAATCCATCCCACCCAGAACTGGAATGCTTATTGTAGGTTGGATTAGTGTACTTTGTAGTTCATCATACAGAGTGACTGAATGTAAATAGCCTTGCAAGGACTGAAAGATCATTATTCAATGCAGAATTAGAGAAGTGTGGTTATTAAAAATCTCCACATACATTCATTGTGTACAAAATTGACCTGATCTTTGGAGATCTCTGTGTTCTCTAAAACAGTGATCCCTTCATAGGAGTTTGACATGAACAATAATAATAACTCACCCAAATATCTGTGGAAATTTTGTTTCTATTTAATTTATTACACATCTTGGTGTGAATAACTGTGTCTCAGGATCTACTTTTATTTTATCTAAAGTAACCACTTCAGCGGGGAGTGTTGGTGCTTGCCTATAATTCCAGCAACTCTGGAGGCTGAGGCAGAAGGATCAAACGTTTGAGAACAGTCTCAGCAACTTAGTGAGACCCTGTCTCAAAACAAAAAGGGCTAGGAATGTACAGCTCAGTGGTAAAGTGCCCCTGGGTTCAATCCCCAGTATCACCCCCAGAAGAAAATCATGAAGTAACCACCTCATCTGCTTTATTAGAATAGCCAATTATCATTCATTTTTTCTCATTCTCTCTTGCTCTCTTTCTCTCTCTCTCTCTCTCTCTCTCTCTCTCTCTCTCTCTCTGTGCTTGATAGAGTTGTTGGTGGTGGTAGAGATATAATTGCTCACAGAAAACTTTGCACTTTTTCTGTGTCTTTCTTGGAAATCTATCCAGGTTTTCTTCCTAGCCATTTGTTAACCTGGAAGTCATATATATGTGTCTTATCTGTTTAATTCCATGTCACAGTATTCAAGTGATCAGGGAAGAAAACTCTATGAAGGCCAAACATATTTTTTATTTTTTATATAATAAGTTTCCTTTGGCCTCTGAGTGCTCCAGATTTATTTCAGCCTATTACTTCTTCTTATCTCAGCATCCTGATACTTAGGCTTTTGATTTCTTGAGGCAGCAATATTAAAAAATGAAGTAAGTTTAATGATCAGGAGATTTGGTTGATGAAGATCACTGACTTGATTTTTTTACCCCCTTCTTTACTTTTATTATTGTTACAGAAGAAGCTACTATGGAGGAAACTGGGCCAGTTTTAGCTTTTCAGGGCTGTTGTCCTGGCTAAAGGAATATCAGGTAAAATTCTTATTTGATCATTTTTTATTTGCTAGACTGTATTTTGTGCCACATAATAATCCAGCATTGAAGAAAACCCTAGATGTCATCTATAGTATATAATTGATTCTTTATTATTCACTTATTTGTCAAAAATTATGTGTTGCTTGAAGAGTAAATCATATACTCTTAATACTATTTCCTATATACTCTCTATGACCAAATATAAAGGAAGATATTTCGCCAAAAAATTATCTTTCACAAAAATATACCAGTTCTTATAACTTTTCACATATTAGTAGTTGCTCTTTTAGTTAATACATTTAAAACAGAAAACAACCAAATAAAACATGACTAATAAGGGAAGATACATTGATTTGAAATAATCTCTGTTAGTGGTGGTTTTGTATTTTCATATAAGATACCTGACAACCAGTAAAAAGAAAATAGTGAGGAAAAAGAGTTAATATAAATAAATTAATTTTTATTAAGGGTAGGGTTTTACTACTACACCTGTTAAATGAGTGCCATTATAAATAAATTAGAGATTATTTGCAGCATAGTATGGAATTGGTTAATGTCTACCAATTTATATGATAGACTTAAAAACAACTGAAATTCCTGCTGAGAACATCTTATATGGAATCATTAACTGCTACATATAAAAAGAGTTTAGATTGTTGGGAAAGGAGAATGATATATTCCAAAAAATGGTATTCAGTTAGCTAAGAATAACATTTAAAAAGTCGCTTATATGCTAGCTACCATACTAAGCACTATAGTCGTATTGATTGGTTTAATGGTGTACATGACTCAAAGGATGTCTCTCATAATAATAGACTTTAATGTTAAAGGTGCAAGATATAGTTTGAATATCATTTCATGAAATAAGTGGAGAAACAAACATTTGTAAAGCAATATTTAATATAATAATTCAAACTATAAGTCAAGATAATAAATGTTAGAAGTAGATATTTATCTGTTTTATCTGTGTGCCTAAAATATTTGTATTTTTAAATTGATCAGAAACCTAGTTTATGAACTTAGGTTGTGGCTCAGTGGTAGAGCACTTGCCTTGCATGTGTGAGGCACTGGGTTCGATTCTCAGCACCACCTAAATAAACAAAGGCATTGTCTCCATCTATAACTAAAAAAAAAAAAACAAAGAAACCTAGTTTTGAACCTTACCTTTGTGACATGTATGTGAAGCACCTTATATTAGGTATATTCAGTGTTTCCATAGGAAGAGTTAGTTTTGATTCTCAGAACAACAAAAAAGTACCCCAGTTGTCTGAAAAATGTTTCTTGGGTGTGTTGAGTTTTGACACTGACCAAAATACCTAACAAGAACAACTTCTAGGAGCAAAAGTTTATGTGGGCTCATAGTTTCACAGGTTTATTCTATGGTCAGCTGACTCCATTGCCTTTGGCCTGAGGTGAAGCAAAACACGCTGGGGGAAGGGCATGGAGCAGGAAACCTGCTCATATCATGGTAAACAGGAAGCAAAAGGAGAGGGAGAAAAGCAGGAGACAATGAAACAAGATATAATCCCCAAGGGCACATCCCTAGTAAACTACTTCTTCTGGCTGTGGCCCACTTGGCCTACAGTTACCACCAAGCTATTTCAAACTGGACTGATAAGGTTGTAACCTCATTGTCTAATTGTTTCACTATGAATATCCCTGCATTAATAGGAGCTTTTGGGGGAACACATCATATCCAAACCATAATATCAGAAGTGATTTTTAAGAAGTAAATATTAAAATTGGTTAGATTTAGTCAAATACAAAATTTTTGTAGAAGTACCTTTTTACTTTCATGCTTTTTATTCCAGGATCTTTACTCTGTCATCCTGTCCTTGATTCCTTCTCTCTTTCTCCTTAGTCCACTGTTCTTTTCTTAGGTTGGTAACCTCATGTCAACCAGTAACAGTCTTCTGTTTCATCTCATCTTATGCTTCTGTCAGGATGTTTAATACTCTCTAATATTATTCTTGACAATAAAGCCTATATGCTATTATTTTTCTTTGGTTTACTGTGTGAAATTCAAGAAAGTGGAACCTTTTTAAAAGAATCATTGCCCTACTTTATAGAATTTTAAGTTTAGAAAATTTCTGAGAAGAATTTACTTAACACAAATGATAATATTGTATTTCACAACTAAATCCTTGAGTATACCTAATGCATTTTCAAAAAGTTTTCTCTGTGAAAGGTATGTATCAAGTAGTTTAAAAATTTAAACTGAGTAATAGTTGAACCTTTATATTTGGAAAAAGTATATGCTGACATTTTCCTAAGTACCCTGTATACAAATATTGGGAAAAATCAGATAAATTCCATAACATTTTCTTCACTGAATACAATTAGGAATTGCTGAAAAATTTGAAGGACCACTTTCAACCCTTAGTAGTTTTACATGCTTTAATAATATAATATATTCTGTTTATAAAATCCTCAGGGATTAGGTATTGTAAAGTTTTTAGTTATATTTTGCTGAGTATCTTTCAGAAATACTTTATATGCACTCAAAATTGAAAGTACTAGTGAGCAGTCTTCAAAGATCTGGAAGTAAATAGAGTAAGAAAGTCATTTTGACCCTGGTGTTTTGATAGCTAAATATAAACAAGCAGACAAAAAAAAATTACTATTATTACTATTATTTACTATTATCACTACTATTAACTAATTTGTACAGCAGATGTTTGATTCTCAGCAGGTAGGTTACTTGTCCTAATTGGTTTTTTTTTTTTTTTTTTTTTTTTGCAGTGCTGGGGATTGAACCCGGGGCCTAAGCACTCTACCAGCTAAACTATATCCCCAACCCTGTCCTAATTTTATGCATTATCAAAGCAGCCATTTCCAAATGAGTACCAAAATATCACATATCCTGATTGAAATCTGTGTACCAAAGCTAGTTTTTGGTAGTGTAACTTTGACATGTTGTTTTCCTCTCATTCCTTTGAATTTGGCACACTTGTTTGGAGTCATTTCAATGATTCTGAATTGTGATATCCTTTCAGTTTCAATGTGATGAAAGGAAAAGTATCAACTTGTAAAAGATACATTTTTTCAGAGAATTATGGGTTCCAATTGCTCAATTTAATTAAAACTTCTCATGCGTTTTGTTTAGGACTACAATGGCATTGTGATTGATAGTTCACTGTGGCAAGAGCAGATCCTTGAAAATGAAGAAGCCATTGCGCTTATCAGGAAGGACAAAACTATTCAACATGTGGAAGTTTTTTGTTATGCCAGGTATGGAAAATATTTATTTCGTATAACTAAGTATAATGACGTCTTTTTCAAACTTCTTCATATGAAGCTAACAATAAAGTTTTATATGACATTGGTTGCTACAAGTCAAGTTCGTGTGCTGGTTTTGCCTATTCTTAAGTGTAGTTTTTAAGTGTAGGTACTAATAATACTATCTTTCTCAATTGGATTACAATTTACCAAACTCTTTTAAATATATTATCTCATGTGAGCTTTACAGCAATCTTCAAGTAGAGTAGGGTAGATAGTATTAGTTTCATTTTTAAAGAGAATCCTCAAAGGAACTCAGTGATTAGGTAACTTGCCAAAAGGTCATATGGCTTGACAAATGGCAGGGTCCCACACCTAAACTAGAGAGTGATAGAGCCTAAGATTAAATTTCAGGGTTCTTTACCCCTGCTCCATTGTTCATTCAGCTAAATCATTCTTCTAGGATAATATTTTGTATAGCAAAATTTGAAGATTATGATTTTGAATTAGTTAAATTGAGCAGTCACAGCATTTGGATACCTATGTTTGTAAATTACAGTAAAACAGTGGGAATTATAAATGTTCTAAGTATCTCCCTCCAAGTGAAAGATTCATTGTTTTAAAACAGTTGGAATAGATTCTTTTTTCTTTTCTTTTTCCTTTTTGTACTGGGGATTGGACCAATGGGGCTTTACCACTGACCTATATCCCCATCCCTTTTTACTTATTTATTTTTATTTTGAGACAGGATCTTACTAAGTTGTATAGGGCCTCACTAAGTTGCTGAGGATGCTCTCGAACTTGCGATTCTCCTGCCTCAGCCTCCTGATACCCTGGCCTTAAATTGTGTACCACCTAGTTTATTTTTTCAAATGATATGTAGTCAACAAGTTGAAAGGTTTAGAGTGTCAGCTGTCAGACTCTTTAATAGTAATTAAAACTTACAATCCCTTTCACCAGAGATTTTTCAGGATATGCTTTGTCATGTTACTCATTCTTGTTGTGCCAGAGTAGTGTGACTTGAGTCTGTAAAACATTTGGGGAGCTGGTGCTTGATTTTTTTAACCTATTTTCATGCCTTTCAGGTAATTAGGAATTTCCTCATAAATACACAGTTAACATTCTATGATTTTCTGCAAAAGATCTTCCTTTGAAATATCATATACAGGTTATAATTACATAATCCTAAATGCCATTTAATATTAAAATGTATGGCTTATGGACTTTGTTCAAAACCAGTATAGGAAGATTTATAGTGGAAGGTGATTTCAACTGAAAGGTTATATAATTAGAAGAACCAGGAGTAAATATTGGGTAATTTTTTATGTGATATTGTGTGCCCATGAATATTACTTGACTATTACTTAGAATCACACTATAGTCCTCTGAAAGGTACTTTTTCATACCTTTGATTTCTCTACTCTTCCTGACAGTTGAGGTTAATATTTTTTAAAGACTGAAAGGATACATCTTGAGCACAGAGGAAATCATCTCATTTTCTGTTCCTGGTATGTTCAGTTCCATTTTCAGAACTACTCAAAGTGAGAAATAGAAGATTAGGAGTGGAGAGTTTGTTGTAAAACAGCCAAGTAGGACTCTGTTTTGTGCACCTCTGATTGCCAATTAAAGTATGGAACAAGACATAAACTTGAATGATGTTCCATACCTTCATTCACAGGAAGAGCCTTGTGAACAGCCAGGGCAGTGGAGGACTATACAGAAAATCCACTTATAGTTAGTAAGTGCTAATGACATGAACAAATAGGAATTAAAGTGCCTCACTCAGCCCCAAACGTCTAGGTTGAAAGGGGGCCAAAACAACTGTCAGAAAGATTTATTTTATATGAGAAGTCATCACCTGGGAACCATTGACTTAAATCTAATCTTTATTTAATATGTATTTCTGACAACCTTGTTTTTTTTTTTTTTTTCCACTATTGTAGTAATTTAAATTTACAAATAGGAAAAATGACTGTCTGCTAGGGGCAAGCACACTGAGACCAGGGATTAGTCATGTCTTTCGTATTCAACTTGTTATGTAATACTGAGCAAGAAATACTTCCTCTTTGGGTCTAAATCAGGAAGGGTTTGGAATAAGTGATCTCAAAAATATCTTTCTTTTTTTTTTTTTCACTTTTTTGAACCAGGGATTGAACTCAGGGACACTCGGCCACTGAGCCATATCCCCAGCCCTATTTTGTGTTTTATTTAGAGACAGGGTCTCACTGAGTTGCTTAGGGCCTCGCTAAGTTGCCGAGGCTGGCTTTGAACTCGCGATCCTCCTGACTCAGCCTCCGGAGTCACTTGGATTACAGGCGAGCGCCACCACGCCCGGCTCAAAAATATCTTTGAACTCGAACATGCTACTGTTTTAGGTGATAGGTGATAGACTAACATAAAAGAAGACAGCATCATCAATCTGAGAGCAGACTTTGGGCCATTTTGTGTAGGGATAAATGGTTTTTCATACCAGAAGATCCCTTTAAGGCTATCACCATATTATAACACAATATAACAGTCGATGATCATAATTGTGTCCCAGTGTCTTCAGGCAAAAGTTAAAAGAATATTCTCAGTCTGCCATGTGAAAAAGTATGCAAATTTGAAGTATTTTTTAGAAAGAGTATTAAAAATGATTAGAAAAAATTTATCATTTTATGGGACAAGCTATCATTATCTAGAAAATTTTCTTAATTCCCCTTTAGCAAGTATCAAAAGTAGTAAATCTTTGGCGTTTTTGAGGGACACATCATAAAATCTGCATGAATACCATTTTGTTAACAGTGAAAAGTATTGCACAAGTTCCTGTTTTTGTTGCTTGTTTACACGTGTTGTTGATGTTCATGCTACAGAATGTAACATAGAGTTTGTGTGTATTTAGTTCTACACTGTTTTTTCCCATGTGTTCATGTATCCATCACCACAGCCACTACAGAACAGAATGGTTCCATTAACACAAGGATTCTTCCTATCACTTTTTTTAAGCATACCTTATTTTCTCCTCCTTGCTGCCCCCACCAAATCCCTAACCCATGGCATTCACTAATCTGTTTTCTAAATCTATAATCTTGTCATTTTGAGAATGTTATATAAATATAACTGCATGGTATATAACCTTTTGGACTTGGCTTTTTTTACTCAGCATTATTCTCTGGAGATTCATCCAGATTATTGTGTACATAAATCATTTGTTCAGTTTTTCTTGCAGAGTAGTATTCCATGGTATGGAGTTATGGATATAAGTTGTTTAATGATTCACCCATTGAAAAACATCTATGGTGTTTGCAGGTTTGACCATTTAAAAAAAAAAAGACCAGCAATGCAATTTCATGTACAAGAATTTTGTGAACATTCTCTCAGATAAATGTTTCCTTGAGTTCAAAGTTTTCATTTCTCCATTATAAATATCCAACTGTACAATTGCTGGGTCATATGATAATTGGATGTTTACTTTTAAAAATGTTGCCAAACTGTTTTCCTGAAAAATTGTAACATTTTATATTCCCACGAGAACTATATGAATAATTCACATCTTTGCCAGAATTTATTGTTGTTTCTTTCTTATTTTAACCATTCTGATAGATGTGCAGTTTTATCTGTTTGTGGTTTTAATATGCATTCCTCTTATGACTAATTTTGAATAGCTTTTCATATGCTATTTGCCATTGTTTCTTTTTGTGAAATGTCTATTCATGTATTTTCCTTTTTTAAAAATTGGGCTTTTTTTTTGCTTTTGTGTTCAAAGTTCTTTAATCTAGATATATATCCTTTGTCAGATATATGGTTTGATATTTTATCCCCTGCCCCCAGTCTATAACTTGTCTTTTCATGCTCTTCAAATTGTATAGGTAGCAGAGCAAGTATTTTTAATTTTGAAGGGGTTCAACTTAAACCAGTTTTTTGTGGATTATGCTTTTTGTGCAAAGTCTGTAAATCTAGACGATTTTTCCTTTTTTTTTAAATTATAGTTTTATATTGTACATTTAAGTCCATGATTCGCTTCAAGTTAATTTTGTAAAAGGTGTGAAGTTTAGGTTGATTATTTTCTTTTCCCTCCCAACCTAAAGACATTTAATTGCTTTATCTACATTTGTTGAATAGCTGTTCTTTAACCATTGAATTACTTTTTTACCTGTCAAAAATTAGATAGACTGTAGCTGGGCACGGTGGCGCACGCCTGTAATCCCAGCACTTAGGAGGCTGAGGCAGGAGGATTGCGAGTTCAAAGCCAGCCTCAGCAACTTAGAGGCACTAAGCAACTAGTGAGACCCTGTCTCTAAATAAAATGCAAAATAGGACTGGGGATGTGGCTCAGTGGCGGAGTGCCCCCAGGTTCAATCCTCAGTACAAAAAAAAAATTAGATAGACTGTACTTGAATACATGTATTTCTGGGTGTTTAATACTGTTACCTTGATCTGTATGTCTTCCCCTACCAATACTACACTATAATCATTATTGCAGCTATATAATAGGCCTTAATACTGGATAGAGTGATTCCTCCCAATTTATTTTTGTTTGAAAAGATTGTTTTAATTACAGTTTATGCCTTTCCATATTAATGCTTTAATAAGTTTGTCCATATCTTAAAAATCATTGCTAGAAATTTGGTAGAAATTGCATTAAGTATACAGATCACATAAGGGAGAATTGATATCTTTATTATTGTGAGTCTTCCATTATGTGAACAGTGTATGTATCTCAATTTCTGGTATTCATTTTTTAAAAATATATTTTTAGTTGTAGGTGGACACAATACCTTTTTTTTTTTAATTTTTATGTGGTGCTGAGGATCGAACCCAGTGCCTCAAACATGCTAAGCGAGCACTCTACTACTCAGCTACAATCCCAGTCCTGGTGGTCATTTTTTTTTCCTCCAACAAAACATTCTAATTTTCAGCATACCAAACTTGGACATGTTTTGTTAATTGTATACTTAAGTATTTAATTTTCTTTGGAAAAACTGTAAATAGTATTAACATTTTTAATTTTGGTTTTTACCTGATCATTGTTGTTAGTACCTAGAATTGCAGTTGATCTTCATATGTTGATCTGGAATGTATCCTGAAATTTTGCTGAATGTACTTATTAGAGAATTTTTTTTTTCCCCTAAGCATCTGTTCTCTGTTGAGAGTCGTCCATTTTCTATCCACATACCACAGGTTAAACTTGTTTTCTACTTAATACTTAAGCTTACTTAATGAGCTTTTTTTTTTTTCCCAAGAAGGCAGTTATTTTCATTTCTTGGGGATTTTGTAATTATTCACTAACGTTGGCCAATCTTTCAGGTCTTTCATTTGCTAAATATATTTTTTCAATGTTCTTTCATAGGAAAAAGATCCATATCAGAAAGACTTATTGTCTCAGGCATTTCAGATAAGGGATATTCAATTTGTAGAAAGAAGTCAAACTTGAACTCTTGTTGCACTACAAATATGGACTATTTAAATATTTTTAAAAACTTCCAAAATGTTATGTAAAGGCAAATTTATAATGATAAAAAGGCTGAAATGCTGTGACTTTTCTTCGCAATTTAGATGGGATGATTTGGCTTATTTATAGAATTGGTGTTCATTAGACCAAATTCTATGGTTTGATTCACACATAGACTACTTAGTTATTTAATAACAAGGAAGAATAAAGTATGTTTCTTGGCCATAAATAATATTATAGTCATACTAGAAGCCCCTTTACTTTTTCTTTCTTATTAATTATTTTAATGCTTTATTGAGCATTGCTTTTTCACAGCATTGTTTGTATGAATTATTTAGAAGCAGCCCTTTTGCTTTTATATTTGATTGCATGGGGGACAGGGCAAGAATGCCAATGCACCAGGGCAAACCCATTCCTACTGTGTTTGGAAAGTAGAGTATAAGTTAATAAAATTGTATATTCATGTAAATATATAAGATAAAATTTTAAATTGCTTTTGACTTATTTTCAAAAAATATTTTGAAGTGTTCAAGTCATTGGTTTTAATGATAATTTGAACATTCAATGGTTTGGGTTATTATAAAATTGATCTAAACTCTAAATTTATATTGTGATTATTACCATAGGTTAAGTTTAAGTATCATAAATCCTGACTATCCAGATTGTATTTTCAGAGTTGTGTCATCCTGAATGTAGATTCAAACAAGTAGACCTAATTTCTAGTTTGGATCTGTAAATATTTTTCCTGTATAAAAATTATTTTTCATTGAAATGGCCCCGCCTTTTTTTGCAGTACTGGGAATCGAACCCAGGGGTACTAACCACTGAGATACTGCCAAAGCCCTCTTTATTTTTTTAGTTCTGATTAGGTGCTTCTGATTAGGTGCTCAGGCTGGGCTTGAACTTGCAATCCTCTTGCATTGGCCTCCTGAGTGGTTGGAAATATAGATGGGCTCCATTGTGCCTGACTGAAACCATCTTTTGTGATTACATGATTGACTTATGAAAGGGACGTGAAAAATCGCCAGCACTTATTATATATTATCTTTATAGCAACTGTTGTAACCTAGAACTTTACATATTTTGTTACGTTTAATTTCATTCTGTGCAACAGTCACGTGCATGAATTATTGCTATGTCTTATGGGTAAATAAACTGCATTTCTGGGATAGCCAGCAGTAGCAGAACCAGGATTTGCACCCATATTTATCTAACTCAAAAGGCTGTACTGTTTCAGCTGGATCATGTTATTATTAATTAATTTTTTTTTGGTACTGGGCGTTGAACCCAGGTTTCTCTACCACGGAGTTACATCCGCAGCGCTTGTATTTTGAGTCAGGCTCTTGTCAAGGTGCCCAGGCTGGCCTTTCCTTGAATTTGGCCATCCTCCTGCATCAGATTCAAGAGTAGCTGGGATTAAAGGCCTGTACAAACATGTCCTGGTGTGTGTGTGTGTGTGTGTGTGTGTGTGTGTGTATTTTTTAAATTTGAGATTGGGTTTGCTGTGTTGCCCAGGCTGATCTCAAACTTGTTAGCTCAAATGATCTTTCCACCTCAGCCTCCCTCCCACCTCAGCCTTCAGAGCAGTTGGGACTATAGCCATGGACCACCACACCTATTGAATATAACATATTGTATTTTAGTCAGCAGATGAACACACGAATGCATATGGAAGGAGCCATCCCACCAGGTGAATAAAGTTGTTTCCTTTTTGAATATGAGCTCCTAAGAAAGTGCATTTACTTCTTTCATTTCCTTGAATGCTGTATGGTATTATAAAGTCATTATGTGTGTAATGGGAAAATAAAATGCTTAACTTCTGGTGTTAGGAAGAAAAAATGAATCTGGTATCCTTTAGCTGTTGTGATGCTGGTTTATGTTACAAGAAATACTTTTGTAGTTTATATCGGGGAATAAAATCAGCTATTTCTTTTTTTTAGTTATTTTTTCCACTTGTAAATCTTTGACAGACTGAAAAAGTACATCCAATTCACACTACGTCACACAATTGCTCTTAAGTAAAAGATTTTTACTTGTTAATTGCATATGTCTTGTTTCTTTAGTGAGAAGAGATTTTTCTTTCTAAAATATTGACATTGACTTGTAGTTTTCCTGCCCTATTTTTGGTTATTATTGAGCATTCTTTTCTCCTTTTCTGGTATAATGTTAAAACAGAATGAACGCTTATTTCCTAGATCAAATGAACCAGCTCTCTAGTGGATTGATACAGGTACTGAAAATAAAAGTATTTTTTAGCAAGAATCTTAAATTCTATTTACTTATGTTGAATTCCAACAACTTAAAAATTGTACAAGCAAACGCTCCTTGAGAGATAATACTAGTGGAATGATACCAGTAAGAAGAAAGGAATAAAAATAAGTGTAAACAGACTTGCAGTTTTTGCAATTTAGAGGAAAGTATTTATTATTATTGTATATAATAATTTTGTTTTAGGCTGTGGTACAATGCCCAACTAAAAGTTGTTGAAACAAATCGCTAGGTAATTAGTTGGGTGGGTATGTAAAGTAAAGTTGGTTGAGAAGAGAATTTGTTAATTGTGTACCTTAAACATATCAGAGCACTAGGGCTATTGCTCTGCACTTCTTGTAGCTTTCCATCCAGAATTATAGGATGATTGCCACAATTCCAGTTTCTCACACAAAAAAAATCTTTACCCATTAAAGAAAGTGAGAAGATTTTTTTTCCTAATTCATGTATGCTTCATTTTATTATACTAGAAAATCTTTACCAAGTGCTCCCCTGCAGACTCTGTTAACTTGTCAGCTATAACTGGATTAGATTTACTCCTAAATCTTATCACTAATGGAGGCTTGTAAAGTTATCATAACTGGTTTTGATCCTGCATGATTCATCTCCTAGGATTGGAACAAAATTGAGGCTATCATAGCAAGGAGAAAGGGGGTAATAATTATTGAGTAGGCCACTGTTGTACCTGCTGTATAACACCTGATGACATTTTGTTCTTGGAGAAATGTACCAAAAGGTTGATATTTCAACTGCATTCTTTTTTAAAATATTATTTCAGTTTTAGGTGGACACAATACATTTATTTTATTTATTTACTTGTATGTGGTACTGAGGATCGAACCCAGTGCCTCACATGTACTAGGCAAGCACTGTACCACTGAGCTACAACCCCAGACCCTCAACTGTATTCTTAATATTTTAAAGTTGGGAACACATAGGGAGATATATATATATATATACACACACAAACACACACATACACACACATATATGTATATGTATATATGCATACCAATATATGGTATTGCAGCAATTTAAGATGGATTAACATTTTTGTGTAGTCTGATTTTGTAATTCTTATGAGTAACCATTAACCATTTATTTTAGTGATCAACAGCTGGGTAACAGTATAACATATACTGTGCAAAGAAAAATGAATGGCCTTAGGACAAAATGTATGCATCAAAGGAACAGAATACAATTTCTGTAACAAGCTGTATTAGGGAAAAAGTTGCAGATTGCCAAAAAAAATAGCAAACACCTGTGTTGAATAAATTAACTACCTTGTTGGCAGTTTTTCATTTGACTCGTCTAAAAGGGTATACCTTACAAGGTATTAATGAGACATTTTCACTTGGAAATGTTCCTTTGTTAGTACCATTAATTGATAAGCAGTACTAGATAATATCAGATTTTATATCCCTGAATTCACAGATATATATAGATTTTGGGAATTTATAAAAAAAATGCTTTGACACAAGTGGTATTCAGCAGTTGTAGTTAGGAAAATTATCTCAAATATCATTGTACTGCATTTTATAAATGGCCTCTGGAATTCAAATTAGCATTATAAATGACATTTAATTTGTGAAATCTAGTTTGATAGTGAAAAATTTTGTAAGACCTAATGATGCAAAATGTTATTTTTATCTTTTAATATCATTATAATATTGTAGAACTAAAAGGTTCTTTAAGACTTGCAGTCCACTAACACCATTTTATAATTGGCAAATGTGATGTTATGGTTTTCAAATATATATATATATATATATATATTTTTTTTTTTTTTTTTTGTGGTACTGGGGATGGAACCCATGGCCCTGTGCTTGAGAGGCAAGCACTCTACCAATTGAGCTATATCTCCAGCCCGTTCAAATGTATTTGAATTAATAAAATTGAGCTATTATATTCTGAAGTTTTCTTTGAAGGTGAAATGTCTTTTTGAGAAAATGTTTTTATTACAATATAAGGTTTTAAATTTAGAAGACATTCCTTTTGATGAACAGAATTTTGCTTGCTAAAGAATTATGTGTGCTTTTAAGGGTTTTTGGTATCTTTATAACTTCTCGGTAGATATTGACCTCAATCTTGGCAGAACTCCAAAAGTACTGTTGGTTATTTTTAGTCCAAGGTGAGGACAATATTTTGTTTTTAATGCTTGTGTTTTTTGTAGTGCTAGGAATTTTACCAAGTTATAATGTTGAGATAAGTAAAACTTAAAATTTGGTGATCGTAAAATATTCTGAAAGAATTTCTTTGTTTACATTTATACCTTTAATTAAGTATTTTGACTTTGTCTTCCAGATTGTCTAGTGCTGGTTAATGAATTTCATTTACTCTGAAAAACACTGTTTCATGTAATGTAACAGAGTCACTGACTAGATCAGTTGCTATGTGCAGTTTCCATGGTGTCATCATCATGGTCTGTAATAAGGGAACTTGCCATATTCTGCCTTATCTTTAAAGTGTAATTAATTATCCTGTCATTTCTTAGTTTATTCTTTAAATGTGGAACTTTTTCTGAAAGTTGTCACTTTAGATCCCTCATGGAACCACTTATGTTTCATTGGTTTTCAAAATAATGAAAGTGAATACAGAGCATGAACTATTTTGTAGAAAATACAGAAATCACATTTCATATAATCACACTTTATTTTTAAAGTTGTTCATGGCAATAGTTCTCTTGTATTTTTATTTGGCCAAAGAGGTTCCATTATGTGACCACAGAAAACCTAAGTTACATGTGTTTTGTGTTTGACCTGAGGGCAGTTGAACAATATCCTGAATCTTATTTGTACCTTTATTTGAGAAACCTTTTCAGAGTTTATGAAATGTTTTACTTGTGAGATGGCTTATTTATCTTCCAGCTCTAATGAAAACTCTGGAAGATGAACCCATTTTATATGTGGGGGAATCTGACAGTTGACTCGTCTATTATCTTCTAAATAATGTATCTAGGACTAGAACTTGGGTTCTTTCCTCACTATAGATTTGTGTAGATTTGAAAAGTATTGCTGTGACATTAGTGATTTCAATTATTTTTTCCTTAGAGTTCATTAAAATTGCTATATTGTGACAATAAGTATATTTTATTTCTTGACATTTGAGTGGTATTCTTTCATTTTTCTCTGTCGTACTGTTTATTGTGTTAGTGTTAATGGGACACTTGAATTTTAAATGCAACCACACTTTTGAATTTATAATAGTTTTATATTGGTCTGATTTTTTGTGCTTTATACAAATATGTTTGCTTCACATATTTAGAAATGCATTTTGCATGCACAGCCTAGTTTTTCATAAAGCCTTTATTAGATAATGATGTCTGTAGTGCAGTAGGTATTTTATGGAGCACCCAAGAAAAGTCTTCATAGTTTCCTCACTGCAGGGAATTAAAATCTATTTCGGAAGATAAAACATGTACAGGGGTTGTATCCTTTACCTGAGATGCTTGGACCAGAAGTGTTTCAGATTTTTCTTTTTAATTTTGGAATATTTGTATGGATTTTATAGAATGTTCTTAATCCGCACATCTGAAATCCAACATACTCCAAAATTCAAAGCCTTTTGAGCATTGACATGATGCTCAGAAATACGGTGGAAAGAGACAGACATTATTACCCTATGTACATGTATGATTAGAGGAATGGTATGAATGCACAACCATAGAAATAAATATTTGTACCCCGTTTGTGTATAATGAATCAAGATGCAGTCTGTAAAAATAAAAAATAAATAAATAAATTTTAAAAATGACAAAAAAGAAAGTTTTATATTTTGGAACACTTCAGAATTTAGATTTTCAGATTAGAGATGTTCAACCTGTGCTGGACAACCACAGGACTAGTAAACAGAAACTGGGAAATAAATGCAAAGAGTGCATATATGTATTATGGGTACATAAAGGAATAGATTAATGAGTGTGGTTGAATTAGGGAAGACTTCTTAAATGTGAGATTTAAACTCTTAGAATAGATAAATTGTTAAAAGTATTTTGGCAATGGGGGGAATTGTGATATTGTGGGGAGTGGGAATAATAGCCCACAAGATTGGAGTTGACAAATTGGGTGCTAGAGATGCCAAGTTAGAAAATAAGTAAAGATAAAAATGGAAGAATAGTAAAGAAGGGAATTTAGTTTAGAGACAGAAAGAAGCTATTTGGGAAGGTGGGGTTTACATTTGATAGAAGGAATGGCTACATTTAGTTCTTGAGCAGTTAGTTAGTGGATATTTAAGGCATTGAGCTGGATAATTGAGTAGTAAGGCAGCTTAATGAAAATAGTGGTATTTGTGGAGGAGTTCCTGATGCAACCAGACTTGATTGGGAGCCTGTTGTAACCATGAAGACCATGATGGACTGAGAATGTTAACTTTCCTAATAATTTTGGAAATGGAAATTCTAGTAGTGTAATAGACATTAATACTAAAACAGTATATAACAGGAAAGAATACAGAGAGGTCCTTTTAGATCTTGCATTGTGATAAGTCAACTTAAACTTTTCATTACAAACTTTTTCCCCATTTTACCCTCTTATCAATTCACCAGATCAAGAATTTCTCATTAATGATCATATTTGATAATTACCACTGTTGAGCATTTACTATATACCAGACACTGTGCTCGGTTCTTTGCATGCAATACCTTATTTAATCTTCAAAACAAACTTGGAGGTATGTGATATTATCCCTCTTTTATAAATGGTTTAGATATAATAAATAACTCTACTAAGTACACAGTCATAACTTGTTATAGGACCAGGGTTCAAACTCAAAGTTGTTCATTCTGAAGGCTGTGCTGTGTTGGATTTGCTTTTAAAATAAAATTCTCTTATAACAAGGGATGTTGAACATTTTTTCATAAATCTGTTGATTGCTTGTAGATCTTCCTCTGTAAAGTGTCTGTTCATTTCCTTGGCTCATTTATTGATTGGGTTATTAATATTCTTGGTGTAAAGATTTTTGAGCACTTTGTAGATTCTGGAGATTAGTGCTCTATCTGAAGTGTGGTTGGCAAAGATTTTCTCCCACTCTGAAGGCTCTCTCTTCACATTGCTGATCGTTTCCTTTGCTGAGAAAAAGCTTTTTAGTTTGACTCTATCCCAATCATTGATTTCTGCTTTTATTTCTTGCACTTTGGGAGTCATGTTAAGGAAATCTGGTCCTAGGACAACGTGATGAAGATTTGGACCTATTTTCTCTTCTATTAGGTGCAGGGTCTCTGGTCTAATTTCTAGGTCCTTGATCCATTTTGAATTGAGTTTTGTACAGTGTGAGAGATATGGGTTTAGTTTCGTTTTGCTGCATATAGATTTCCAATTTTCCCAGCACCATTTGTTGAAGAGGCTGTCTTTTCTCCATTGTATGTTTTTGGCTCCTTTGTCAAGTATGAGATACCTGTATTTGTGTGGGTTTGTCTCTGTGTCCTCTATTCTGTACCATTGATCTGCCTGTCTATTTTGGTGCCAATACCATGCTGTTTTCGTTACTATTGCTCTGTAGTATAGTTGAAGGTCCGGTATTGTGATACTCCCTGCTTCGCTCTTCTTGCTAAGGATTGCTTTAGCTATTCTGGGTCTCTTATTCCTCCAAATGAATTTTATGATTGCTTGCTCTATTTCTATGAGGTCCGTCATTGGGATTTTAATAGGAATTGCATTGAATTTGTATAGCGCTTTTGGAAGTATGGCCATGGGAAAAAGGGTACACTCATACATTGCTGGTGGGAGTGCACGTTGGTGCAGCCACTCTGGAAAGCAGTGTGGAGGTTCCTTAGAAAACTTGGAATGGATCCACCATTTGATCCAGCTATCCCACTCCTTGGCCTTTACCCAAAGGACTTAAAATCAGATTACTTCAGTGATGCAGCCACATCAGTGTTCACAGCTGCTCAATTTACAATAGCTAGATTGTGGAACCAATCTAGATGTCCTTCAATAGATGAATGGATAAAGAAACCGTGGTATATATACACAATGGAATATTACTCAGCCATAAAGAAGAATAAAATTATGGCATTTGTAGGTAAATGGATGATGTTGGAGACTATTATGCTAAGTGAGATTAGCCAATCCCCAAACTCCAAAGGCCGAATGATCTCTCTGATAAGTGAATGATGATGAATAATGTGGGGTGGAATGATGGCAAGATTGGAGAAAGGATAGAGAGCATAGAGGGAAGGGAGGGGTGGGGTTGAGGTTGGTGGGTAAGAATAACAACAGTATGTGTGAAAGACATCATTGCCCTGTGTACATGTATGAATGCACAGATGGGGTGACTCTACTTTGTGTAGAACCAGAAAAACAATTGCTGTACTCCATTTGTGTTCAATGAATCAAAAAATTAAATTAAAAAAATTTAAAAAAATAAATAAAATTCTTATATCTGCCTTAAATTCTCAAAAATTTATGTGTCATGGCCTCCTTCATCCTGTAATTTTTATGTGTATTTTAAATTCTTAACTATACTTTGTATTGTATTGAAAATTTAATGAATGTATAATATCTGGGTCATTTATGGCAAAATACACAATGAACTTTATAACAGAAGTGATAAAAGAGTAAAACATCATGAAAATTCAAGTTTCATAGTAATGAGTCTGGTTAGAATTATCAAAAGCATGGTACTGATTATTTTTATAATTTCTTATTAGTCAGGATTTGCATGAATATGTTGAGGAAGCTGGTGCACTGCAGAAAAATCATGCTTCTGTGACACCTGCAAACTCCTCAGAAGCTGCAGATTCTGCCCGCCTGCCTATAAAAGATGAGTCATTAAGCACTGAGAACTGTGAAATGCCTGCAGAACAAACTCCAAGCAGTGATCCAGAGAGTGCCCTAGAAGTAAATGATGCTGAAGAGACAGGAGAGAAAGAAAACCATTGTGATTATAAAACTTCAGAAGAAAAAACAAATGAAAATATGCCTATAGCAGAGGACACTGCAGAGGAACCAAAGAAAAATCGGATCACTTACTCACAGATTGTTAAAGAAGGCAGGAGATTTAATATTGATTTAGTATCAAAGGTATGTACCAATTTCACCCATTTTCTTATAGAAAGATCTAACATCTACGTAACATCTAAACAAATAACATCTAAATAAATGATTAAAAATAGCATATGGGCCCATAAATCCAGTTTGCCTAATTTTAGTCTCTGAGGTATACAGCATTCGTTTTATAAAAAGACTAGCCAAAAGTTTGTAATTCAGGTAAACTGCTTTTTTACTACAGGTTAGAAACATACAAAAATGCTCACATAAAGATACTTTAAAGTGTTTTTAACTTGTACTTAAATAATACTTTTGTACTTGAAGAATGACTTTGTACTAGAACCCATAATTCATCCTGATACTCTCCTAATGCTTGAGCACTATGAATCTATGGAGAATTCTAATGAAACTGTTTACAAATCTATGTTCTTACAGTTTACATCAACTTTTTTAGCTTTTATATATATTGTAGTTATTTTAACATCTTTGTGACAGTAAATATTCTGAATAAATCAGTGCATTTTTGAAAGTCATGTTCAAGAGCAAGGGGTTTGTAGGATAATTTAAGAGTGATAGTGACAGGGAAGTTGGGAAGAATGCTTTTGTCTTTCATTGTGTTTCTATCCATAACTCCTTTTTTTTCAGTTTATTTTTCTTTCAATTTCATTTCTTAGCTTTGTTGTTTTTTACTAGTACCTTATAGTTATACATTATAGTGGGGTACATTTTGATATATTCATAAATGTGTATAATGTAGTTTTCTCCATTTCAATCTCCTGTACTCCCTCTTTCCATTTTTAACTCTTAATGTTAGTTCAGTGTGATTTCAGAAAAGGTCCCTGTTTCTTGGTAGGGTTTAATGTTCTATTGGGTTTATAGTAAACAAGACTATTTTAGTTTAGTATAAAATAATAGAAAACCAATACAATAAAGGATCATGACCCTTAAAAGGGTTGGTGAAAGTAACGAAAAAGCAGCAACCAAATCCTGTAAGTTGAGGGTGCACAATGAAGTATTGAAAAGAAGTAGAAAGGGTAGTAAATTACATCAAATTACCTCAAAAGTAGAATTTTTCATGTTAATGTGCTTTCTTTTGAGTTACAAATGATATGGGAGAGGAAGGGAACAACACATGACCCTCACATTTTGCTGATATAATCACATATTCTCATACTCCTATTACTTTTGAAATTAATGCTTGGAAATGTATACATGTTTTTACTACTTTTTCTTTCTATCATAAAGCACTCTATGTCTGATTCTGTCATAGCCTGTGTTGGTTACTACTTACTTCATATTTCTGTATCATGTATTCCACCTTCTCCATCAACTTTGACCCTGCCATGCACATAAACTAGCATTCTTTTCCTGTTACCTTGACTGTTCACCTCTGTATGTAAACTTCATCCTAGCTCACTAATAACCTTCCTGTTCTTATGAATGGTATTCTTGAAATCAGTTAAAAAAAGAAAAATAAAACTAAGGTAGTCTAAGAAACCATTGGCCTTGTTCCAAAAATTGCACTTTGAATTACTTACTTGAAATTTCAATTGTCTTACTAAAGAAACAATGATATGAATGTGGTCAAGAATCAAGACTAAAGCCAGGTGCTGTGATGTATGCCTGCAGTTCCATCTACTCAGGAAACTGAGGCAGGAGGATCCCTTGAGCCCAGTCATTGAAAATCATACTGGGCAGCATAGCAAGATCCTGTCTCAAAAAGAAAAATAACTCTATTCCTTATGTTAGCTGAAATACAGTATGTATCTTGCAAAGAAAAATGGGAGAAGATTGTGCTGTTTCAAATGTAGGAATTATTATTATTATTATTATTATTATTATTATTATTATTTTTTTTTTTTGGTACTGGGGATTGGACCCAGGGGTACTCGACCACTGAGCCACATCCCCAGCCCTATTTTGTATTTTATTTAGAGACAGGGTCTAACTGAGTTGCTTAGATCCTCGCTAAGCTGCTGAGGCTGGCTTTGAACTCAATCCTCCTGCCTCAGCCTCCCAAGTGCTGGAATTACAGGTGTGCACCACCGCACCCGGCTTGTAGGAATTATTATAGAAAATAATTTGAATGAGAAAATAAATGTTAGTTATAGGAAGAAAGTTTACTTAGAAGCTGAGACAACTGAGGAGGCACTAAAGGAGATTTCTGGGTGTTTTCACTGGTTTGAGTGGTTAGTAATACTAGTTCTCTGGATAATAAAAGACAAATATATCCAGAGGCATTAGACTAAACAGTTGTACTTTGTCTTGCATAGTTTTCATGTTTTTTTTAAAAATTTTGTTTTGTAGTTGTACATGGATAGAATGCCTTTATTTTATTTTTATGTAGTAATAAGGATTGAACCTATTGCCTTATACATTCTAGACAAGCAGTCGGCTATTGAGCTACAGCCCCAGCCCTTTTCATGGATTTTTCATCTAAAAATAATCTATAATCATTTCTTGTACTTATTCTACAAAAGTAGAAGTATCTAGAGAACATGTAAGCACAACAATATAGGAAATTTATAGACATTTTAAAAAATGATAGTTATTTAACAAGCATTTATTCAGTGCCCACTGAATTGAAAATCATAGTCCATGTTATCGGGGCAATGAGCCACTCCTTGGAAATTTTATGTGTTCTAATAATTGTAGTTGTTACCTCTAAGTTTAGAAAACTGCCTTATATCTACCTTTAGCCCTATCTCTTTCTTAAAGTCATTTGCTATTTGCAAAATACTTGATGTTTCTATGCTTATTTCATCTCAAAATCATCATGGTATTAAAAAATACAGTGAGCTTTATAGTTTATAAAACATACCTATCTATATAATCATTTAAATGTCATCTCAGCGTACACTAATTAATTTAAATTCATACAGTTTTATACTGTTCAAACTATTAGAGAAATCAGAGAAAAAATTCTTATAACTAATTCTAAATAAGCCCATAACTTTACTATAAGCCAACATGCCACGTACAGCAAAAAATATTATTCAGGCCTGAAGATATGGCTCATTTGGTAGAGGACCTGCCTTGTAAGCACAAGGCCCTGAATTCAATCCCCAATACCGCAAAAAAAAAAAAAAAAAAAAAATTATTCACGCTAGTTCCCATTTTCATCAAATAAGTGTTCTTTAGCCTCTCATGGCTGTGAAATTGGTGTGGTAGACTTAAAAAGTGATGAAAAACATTAAGTTAAAATATGGTACACATTTGTTGATTATAAGTTTCAGAAACAAGGGTCTGTCCTAATTTTAATTAAAATTGATTTTCACTCTTCAGTGGTATCTTAAATGCCTTCCTTTTAAAAGTAGCATTAAATATTAAGCTTTAGCCAGGTGCTGTGGTACACGCCTACAATCCACTGACTCGGGATGCTGAGGCAAGAGGATCACAAGTTCAGCAATTTAGAAAGGCCCTAAGCAAATCAGACCCTGTCTCAAAATAAAATATAAAAAGGGATTGAGATGTGGCTCAGTGGTTAGGAGTTCCCGGGTTCAATCCCTTGTGAAAAAAAAAAAAAAAAAGCTTCATTAGATCTTATTTTTTTATTTTATTTTATTTTATTTTATTTTATTTCATTTATTTTTGGACTCATTGTACACAAATGGGATACAACTTTTCATTTCTCTGGTTTTACAAGAAGTAGAATCATAACACTTATGTAATCATACATGTACATCGAGTAGTGATGTTTGTCTTATTCCATTATCTTTCCTTCCCCCCACCACTTCCCCACCCCTCATTTCCCTCTACACAGTCCAGTGTTCCTCCATCCTCCCCACTGTTATATATCATCATCCACTTATCAGAGAAAACATTTGGTCTTTGGTTTTTTGGGATTGGTTTATTTCACTTAGCCTGATATTCTCCAGCTCCATCCATTTACCTGCAAATGCCATAATTTTTTCTTCTTTATGGCTGAGTAATATTCCATTGTGTATATATACCATAGTTTCTTTATTCATTCGTCTGTCGAAGGATATCTAGGTTGGTTCCACAGTCTAGCTATTGTGAATTGAGCAGCTGTGAATATGAATGTGGCTGCATCATCTTAGTATGCTGATTTTAAGTCCTTTGGGTATAGGCCAACGAGAGGGATAGCTGGGTCAAATGGTGGTTCCATTCCAAGTTTTCGAAGGAATCCCCATACAGATTTCCAGAGTGACTGCACCAATTTGCAACCCCACCAGCAATGTATGAGTGTACCTTTTTCCCCACATCCTCGGTAACACCTGTTGTTACTTGTATTCTTGATAATAGCCATTCTAATTGGGCTGAGATGAAATCTTAGGGTAGTTAATTGATTTTCATTTCTTTTATTACTAGAGATGTTGGTAGTTAATTGATTTTCATTTCTTTTATTACTAGAGATCTTGAACATTTTTTCATATATGTGTTGATTATTTATATATATTCTTCTGTGAAGTGTCTGTTCATTTCCTTAACCCATTTATTGATTGGTTTCTTTGTATTTTTGGTGTTAAGTTTTTTGATTTCTTTGTAAATTCTGGAGATTAGTGCTCATCTGTCATGTGTGTGGCAAAGATTTTCTCCCACCTCCGTAGGCTCTCTCTTCACATTATTGATTGTTTCCTTTGCTGAGAAAAAGCTTTTTACTTTGAATCCATCCATTTATTGATTCCTTCTTTTATTTCTCATGCTTTTGTAGTCTTGTTGAGGAAGTCTGGTTCTAAGTCAACGTGATGAAAATTTGGGCCTACCTTTTCTATTTGGTGCAGGGTCTCTGGTCTAACTTCTACATCCTTGATCCATTTTGAGTTGACTTTTGGGCAGGGTGAGAGATAGGGGTATAATTTCATTTTATTGTATATGGATTTCTACTTTTCCCACCACCATTGTTGAAGGGGCTATCTCTTCTCCATTGTATGTTTACGGTACCTTTGTCTAGTATGAGATGACTGTATTTATGTGTGATTGTCTCTGTGTCCTGTATTCTGTAACATTTGTCTAAATGTCTCTTTTGGTGCCAATACCATGCTGTTTTTTTACTATTGCTCTATAGTATCATTGAAGGTCTAGTATTGTGATACCTCCTGCTTCACTCTTCCTGTTAAGAATTGCTTTGGCTATTCTGGGTCTCTTATTCTTCCAAATGAATTTCATAATTGCTTTCTCTATTTCTATGAGATATGTCATTGGGATTTTAATTAGAATGGCATTTTATCTGTATAGAGCTTTTGGTAGTATGGCCATTTTGACAGTATTAATTCTGCCTATCCAAGAACATGGAAGATATTTCCATCTTCTAAGGTTTTCTTTCATTTCTTTTTAAAATTTTCATACATATATATAGGGTAATAATGTCTGTCTCAATCTACTATCCTTTCCATCCCCCCGCCCCACCCCTCCCCTCACTCCCCTCTGTACAATACAAAGTTCCTTCATTCCTCCCTTCCCACCCCCTTTTATGGATCAGCATCCACTTATCAAAGCAAACATTTGGACTTCGTTTGTTTGGGATTGGCTTATTTCACTTAGCATGATCTTTTCCAGTTCTGTCCATTTACCTGCAAATGCCATAATTTCATTCTTCCTTAATGCTGAACAATATACCATTGTGTATATGTACCACATTGTCTTTATCCATTCATCTGTTGAAGGACATCTAGTTTGGTTCCACAGTCTAGCTATCGTGAATTGAGCTGCTATAAACATTGATGTGGCCACATCACTATAATATGCTGGTTTTAATTCCCTTTGGTATAAACTGAAGAGTGGGATAGGTGGTCGAAATGGTGTTTCCATTACAAGTTTTCTTAGGAATCTTCATGCTGCTTTCCATATTGGTTACACCAATTTGCTGTCCCACCAGCAATGTATGATGTACCTTTTCCCCCACATCCTCACTGACTCTTATTATTGCTTGTATTCTTGGTAATTGACATTCTGACTGGAGATGAAATATTAGAGTGGTTCTGATTTGCATTTCTCTAATTGCAAGAGACGCTGAACATTTTTTCATATGTTTGTTGATCAATTGTATTTTTTCTACTGTGACATGTCTATTGAGTTTCTTAACCCATTTATTGATTTTTTTTTTGGTGTTGAGTTTTTTGAGTTCTTTATATATCTTGGAGATTAGTGTTCTGAGGTGTGTGTGCTAAATATTTTTTTCCCTTTCTGTATTCTCTCTCTTCAAATTGTTGATTATTTCCTTTGCTGAGAAGAAGCTTTTTAGTTTGAATCCATCCCATTTATTGATTCTGAAAGCACCCAGAAACCACTCTGGACATGGGAACTCATGCAAGAGAGATTTTACTAAGTGGACAGGCAGAATGTCTGCCCATAGGGAGAGAGAGAGAGAGAGAGAATGAGAGTGAGTTTGAGAGTAAATGTGAGTGAGAGAGAGAGAGAGTGAGAGTGAGAGAGAGAGAGAGAGGCAAATGACCAGAGTGTCACCTCTCAGGCCTGGGAGAGTGAGAGAAAATGGAGGGGGAGCTATTCTTAAGTAGTGGAATTTCGTGGGCTAATGACAATCGGACCAGAGGCTGCTGAGAATGTTCTCAGGCTGACTAGTGGACCAGTCATCCAGCTGGCTAGGATGTTCGCAGGCTGACAAGCTGGGTTGTAAGATCAGAGGAGAGGAATACTGGCACAGCTGATGCCAATACAATCTTAATTTTACTTCTTGTGCTTTAGGAGTCTTGTTAAGGAAGTCAGGTCCTAAGCTGACGTGATGAATATTTGGGCCTACTTTTTTTTTTTTTTTTTTTTTTTTTTATTAGGTGCAGGGTCTCTCTTCTAGTGCCTGAGTCTTTGATCTACTTTGAGTTGATTTTTGTGCAGGGTTAGAATAATTTCATTTCACTGTATATGGATTGCCAGTTTTCCCATCACCATTTTCTGAATAGGCTATCTTTTCTCCAATGTATATTTTTACCACCTTTGTCTAGTATGAGATAATCATATTTCTGTGGGTTTGTCTCTGTGTCTTCTATTTTGCACGATTGGTCTACATGTCTTTTGGTGCCAATACCATGCCGTTTTGTTACTATTTCTCTGTAGTATAATCTAAGGTCTGGTATTGTGATGCATCCTGCTTCAGTTTTCTTGCTAAGGATTGCCTTGGCTATTCTGGGTCTCTTGTTTTTCCAGATGAATTTCATGATTGCTTTTTCTTGTTCTATGAAAAATGTCTTTGGGGTTTTAATAGGAATTGCATTGAATCTGTATAATTCTGCTACTAGTAGTAGTACTACTACTACTAACCAGTGCTGCTGCTACTACTACTACTACTACTTTTGGTAGTGTGGCCATTTTGACAATATTAATTGTGCCTATCCAAGAGCATTAGAGATTTTTCCATTTTCTAAGGTCTTCTTTAGTGTTCTGTAGTTTTCATTGTAGAGTTGTTATTAAATGAAAGCACATGTCTGTGCTTTATATATTAATATTTTAATATTTGTGAATGTATTATGGCTGTTGAAGAATACTTGAATCTCCATTGTTTTTAAAGAAATATTGTTTTTCAAGTACCCATTTATTATTGTACGATTAATACATCTAAAAATAACCAATAAAGGTAGCATGACCAGAGAAAGTAGTCACACCTCTTGCATTTAACCAATTTAAAACATGCTGGATAATACTGTTGGTGTTTTTGTCTTTCTGATATTAGTTATGAAACATGTTGGAAGATTATGTCAATCCGTTACATGCATGCTAGCAATAACAATCCTTGTTTCTTGAGGCATATGTATTTCACGTAATCCTAGACTGCTAGAATTTCGGAGGGACCTTATCATTTCACTCTTTCAGTGGAAAGCTCACAAATCTTTTTCTTTCTTTTTTTTTGTTTTTTGTTTTTGTGAAGATGGGAGGAACACCTGGCTCATATGTTCATGTAACCACGTGGCCAAATATACGTGTATAGTCCTTTGTTCAAATCTTGGTTTCTGGTGTTTTCTATTATTCAGATTTACACACACACACAAAGGGAATATATAAATATATAGAAAATGTATAAGCATATTTAGAAAGTAATACAGTGCATATGCTGGTATGCTGTGTGTTATGTAACATTCTTAGATCTAAGAAGATAGTCTAACTAAACACATTAACATTTCTACAGTGATATGTGTACATATTCAAATATATTGCAACACAGACAGGAGAGCTTTATATCAATTTGGGTAAGGTTTTGCTGCCAAATGAATTATGAAAATACTTTTCGATAGTAGAGGTTTTGGGATTTTGAATTTCAGATAATGAATTTTGAAACAGTGTGTAAATTGTTATATGTAATATTTATAGACTTTCTATATATCTAAAAATCTAAAAAGATTTGTATATTTAGTGTTTATCATATTTCCATTATTTTGCCTTTTATACTCTAAAATATTTTCGTTGTACAGCTCCTGTATTCTCGGGGAATGCTAATTGATCTTCTAATCAAATCTAATGTTAGTCGATATGCAGAGTTTAAAAATATCACCAGGATTCTTGCTTTTCGAGAAGGAAAAGTGGAACAGGTACTATGCTCATCAAGTATTGTAACTGAATATGTGCTTTAAGTTGTCGTGGTTCATTTTGGAAGGATAAGCAAATACGATTGCTTTCTTTCCTGTTAAGGCAGTGAATTCCTCTTGCATCACGATTTACAAATGTAAATGGTAAGATTTCAATTAAATTTTCTAGTGTTAATTTCTGATGAGTTATTGTGCAGCTTGATTTGGATGTTGAGGAAGTATTAGTTTTAGGCAGTACTGCTAGATTTGAACTGTCATTTGTTACCCATTAAGGGTGATTTGTTTTTGGACTTTTAGTGGCATAAAGAACAGGTAGGCAAAATTAAGTAAGAAAGCTCACAAGTGAAATAGCTCTGAAGTTAATAGAGATGCTGTTAGAACTGAGGTAATGTAACATGAAACAGCCATAGTAGAATGGAAATAATAGTTATTATAATTAAAGGGGAAATGTAATTTGGAATATTTGTATCATTACAAAACAGTTTCTTAACTTAAAAATCATCATATTCTTTAGGTCCCTTGTTCCAGAGCTGATGTGTTTAATAGCAAACAACTTGCTATGGTAGAAAAACGAATGCTAATGAAATTTCTTACCTTTTGTATGGAATATGAGGATCATCCTGATGAATATAAAGGTATTTTTTTTTCAATCATGTTTTCCACTTTGGGCTTTTTAATATATTTGGTGAGTGACTTATTGTTACTTATTACTGCAACTTATTACTGTGCTTACTGTTTTTAAATGTATTTCATTTATGCTGTATCAAATAGGTGAGCCATTATTGCCATGTATCTATTTAAAATTAGATAAAATTAAATATTCAGTTCCTTAGCCTCACTAACCATATTTCAGGTTGCCAGTAGCCATATGTGCAGATATTTTTAACATTTCAGAAGTGATATGCTAGATTTTAATTTTTTTGCTAGGAAGGTATTGGGGGTTTGAACCCAGAGGTGCTTAGTCTCTGAGCCACATCCTCAGCCCCATCCCCCGCATTATGTTTTGAGACAGGGTCTCATTAATTTGCTTAGGACCTCACTAAGTTGTCTAGGCTGGCCTCAAACTTGTGATCCTCCTACTTCTGCCTCCTAAGTCTCTGGTATTATAGGCATGCAGAACCATACCCAGCCTAGATTTTAATTTTTATTCTTGTTAATTAAGTTCTGCTTGTTTACTGGTTCTTATAGATGATACTCTCCTTTTCTTACTCCATTCTTTTTTCTTATCACCAGTGAAAAATAAACTGAACCCAGGGCCTTATGCTTACAAGGCAAGCACTCTACCAATTGAGCTATATCCCCAGCCTGAATCACTTTTTTTTAATGGAATAATAAAAGCTAGGTTTTTGCTCTTCAAACTTCAAGTCCACTAGGTACTGACAGATTGTTCTTCCCAGTGGCTATGTGAACTTACATCCACTCAGTAAATTTTTATAATTTTTATTTACTTAAATTATTTCCATAAAGAGTTTGTCTTTAGTCATGGGATTCCATTTGCTACCATTAATTGTGCGATTATAATATTTTCTCTTGATTTAAAGAAGTAATTTTTAGGCATCCCTTATGTTTGGATACATGATTATATGAAAGTGTGACTGATTATAGTTAGCCAGACAAATTAGTTTTGTTGCTTTTACATCATAGTTCATTATTTAACAAAAGTTTCATGTTACTGTTATTTTAATCTATAGATTTCTATTTTGTCATATTTAATATTTTCAAATGTAATTATTGCCATAATTGTGCAGTTGAAGTGTTAATAAGGTAAGAATATTGCCAACAATAGCCACTCATTCTATTATTTACTGATTTTCTAATTCTTGAAATCTGTAAAACACTAAACAGAGATTTTACTCTCAGTCCAGTTAGGATAGTAATAGTGTTCTTTTTTTCTTTAGCTCAACATTCACAGTCCAAATGTTATATTCTTTATGAAGTCTTTTAAAGAGTCTTGATCACATTTGGGTGGGGTGACTTTAAATAGAAATTTTGCTCTGATTTAAATCGATAAATTTTCATCTTTCTTTTCATAGCCTATGAAGACATTACATTTTCTGAGTATTTAAAAACTCAAAAATTAACGCCCAACCTCCAATATTTTGTCCTGCATTCAATTGCAATGACATCAGAAGCAACCAGCAATACCATAGATGGGCTCAAAGCTACCAAAAATTTTCTTCACTGTCTTGGGCGGTATGGCAACAGTCCATTTTTGTTTCCTTTATATGGCCAAGGAGAACTGCCTCAGTGTTTCTGCAGGTAAGTTTGACATTGATTTTCTGGTCTCTTCTAAAAGTGATGCATGAATATCATAAAAATTGCAACAAAAATAGATTTATTCAAGATTTATTAGATGAAAACATATACATTGTTTTTCTTTTTTGGAATCTGTTTAATTGCTTACCTATCCACCTAAATGATAACAGGCCATTTGGACTTTTTTTGAGCTTTAAAAATACTGATATTTTTTCACCTAGTGTTACGTTTCAAATCATTATACTTATGTATAATCATGTTTTTCTCTTGTGCTATAGTATTTCATTGTGGATGTACTCTCATCTGTTTGCATTTTTCTGTCAATTGACACAGGATGTTTCCATTTTTTGTCATTAACATCCTTATATATGTTTCAGGATATTTGTGTTCAAATATTTGAACACAAATAGTTTCTCTAGGATACATATCTAGGAATTCCTGAGTTATGGAATATATGAATGTTTAACATTTTATGACATAGGACCCAATTGTTTTCTTAGAGGGTTGTAGCAGTTACATTCTACTAGTAGTATATAAAAATTTGTATAACTACCTGTTTGCCAACATTTAAAAATTTTTGTCAGTCTGAGTCAAATAAAACATCATTGCCTTGTATTTTAATCTTGTAATTCCCTATTTACCTATATGAATGAAACTCTTCTCATTTGTTTATTGGTCATTTGTGTTTCTTCTCTGGGAAATACTTGTTTTGGGATTTTTCCCATGATTTATTGGGTAGTTGTCTTTTTTCTATTGATCTGTAGGAGATTTTAAGTATTTTCTGAATGCTGATCTTTTCTCAGTCATATGTGTTGAACATATTTTATGTTACAGTATTTATGATACCTAGAGGTCACTAAGATTGATATTAAATATGCAAGGTTTCCTTTTATCCTTAGCTTTTGTGGGAGAGAGTAGAGCATAGTAATTAAGAACCTGAACTGTGGGGATAGACTGCCTGGATTTAAATCATGGCTTTTCTGTTTATTAGCCATGTAATCTTGGGAAAGTTCTACAGTATATGATGTTTTCAAAGAATCAGTTTTGGGTTTTTGCTTTTTTCTATTATAGCTTAATGTCCTGGTTCATCCTTTATTCTGCTTTTTTTTATTATTACTCTTATTTATTTAGCTCATCCCTCCCTTCCTCTTCCCTTGCCAGTTCTTAGGCTGAAAGTCAGAGTTTACCCTCGAACAGTGCAGAGGGTAAGGGTATGCATTTGAAAATCTTTAATATCTTTGAGCACCCCCCAAACTTAACTACTAATCATCTTCAGTTGACCCAAAATCTTAACCAATAACATAAACTGTCAGTTAACTTATATTTTTAATTATATGTATTATGTATGATGAAAAGTGTGCAAGAACTATGAAAGATCACTTTTTACTGCAATACACAATTTATTGGAGAGAGATCTGCTCAGGTGGAAATGATTAGTGTCACACAGTGTATTAATTGGATGGATACATGAAGCACTCGAGTTCACCACAGTAGCAATTACTAGTTATTATTAGTGGAATTAGTAGAATTATTATTAGTAGAATTACTAATACTGTATATACTAGAGTTAATTTTATCGAGTTATGATACATTTGTTAATGTTACTCTGCACTGTGAATAGTGCCATGTGTGATTTATGTGTGCTTAATATTTTGGTAGATTTTAACATTTTATAATCTTATAGATTTTTATATTTATAATATAGATTTATGAATATTTTACACTAGTAAATGATAGAATAAGCTAATATATATCATGTATATAGGTCTTATGTATTCTGGACACATTAACTTTTTCTTAATTTCTTGACTGTGTGGTTCATCTGTAACTTTTGTAAAATATTTGCAAATCTCCAAAACTTAAATCTGCATATAAGTAGACCCGTGCAGGTCAAACCCATATTGTTCAAGAGTTAAATGTATTCATCTTTTTTATTTTCCAACAATATGCATTTAAATTTCTGAAGTTCATTCTATGTATTGTTCTGCATCTTTCAATTTTCTTATGTATTTTTTCATTGAATTTTCTTCTAAGTGAAATTTTGTTGTTGTTGTTGTTGTTGTCATCAGAATTGAACCCAGGTGCATTTTAACAGAGCAATATCCCCATCCTTTTTTATTTTTAATTTTGAGACAGGGTCTTAATAAGTTGCTGAGGTTGACCTCAAACTTGTGCTCCTCCTGCCTTAGCCTCCTGAGTTGCTGGGATTACAGACATGTGCCCCTGTCCCTGGCTATTCCATGAGTTTTTATGTCTGTTATGATTTCTTCATTGACCCATTAGTTATTATAAAGTATTTAAGGATAACTTGGTTAATTCTTCTGTCCTAAGCATTGAATTTAATTACATTATGGCTAGAAAAATAGGCATTTATGCTACTTAATCTTGGAGCTTTGTTGGCATTTATTTCCTGGTTGTAGTATATCATGAATTCTATAATTTTTTCATATGTGCTCAAGAATATTTTTATGCAGTTGGGGTGGGTATATGATTCTCTAATTATTGGTCTCAGGGTCCAATAAATCAAGCTTCAAGTACTTTATTTTAATTGAATTTTTCTCTTGATCTAGCATTTATAGAGAAATATGTTATAAATGTTTCACCTTTGTCTTGTGATGTTGAATTTGTCAGTTTCTATAATTCTATGAATTTTGTAGTTTATGGTTTTTTTGGGGGGTTATATATTAAGGGCAATAGGAATTTATATTTTTAACCTTTCCCATGAAATTCTTCATTCCTGATAAAACTTTTTTTTCTTAAAATCTACTTTGTTGGATAATCATGTAATTTTTCCAACTTTTTAGTATTTGTTATAACTTTCTCCATCTTTGTAATTTCCAAGATTTTGGAGTTTATATTTAGGGCTTTAGTTAGCATAGTCTTGCATACATTTAATCCCATCTGACAGTCTCTTATCTTTTACTGAGCAGGATGAATGCTGTTAAGTGGCGCGTATTTCTTCTTTCTGAAATGTATTATTTTAAAAGTTCCTTTAGTTTACATCTGTTTGTAGTAAATATTTTGTATTTATATTAAAAGAACTTCAAAATGTTTTATTAGTACATTAATAATATATAATAGTAGAGTTCACTTTAATGTAGTCATTTATGTCTTGTTATATGATTTGTTCCATTTCAATCCCTAATACTTTCACTTTCCCTCCTCTCCTCCCTCCCCTGTACCTCTTCCTCCACTCCATTGATCTTCCATCTATGTTATTTACAGGTATGACTTTATCAGAGTGAATTTCACTTTCATGCTTATCTATAAAGCACCAGTTAAACAATAACTGGGGAGTGATATTGGCTAAATCATACTGTGTGCATATATGACTATATAACAACAAATCCCATCATTATGTACAACTAATGCAGCAATAAAAAAGTGGGGAAAAAGAAAAATAAATAAATAGAAAGTAACTTTTTTCATTTTGTCTTGAGTGCAATTTTACTAAACAGGTCTAAGATTATAAATCTTTTCAGTATTTTAAAGCTTTTCTATATTTTGAAGTTTTATTGCATTATTAATTTTTTTTTGTTTTACTGTTGAAAGATTCGAAGTCAGCCTCATTTGTCATTTCTTTATAAGTGATATCTCTTTTCTTTCAGGCTGTTTTTAAGATAGTTTATCTTTGGTCTTGTGCATTTTTTCTACACTGAATCTTACATGTTGGTTTCTTTTTATTTATTTGGCTTAATATAGGTGTAACCATATTTTTTAATTTTATTTATTTAATTTTGATTCATTGAACACGAATGGAGTACAGCTATTGTTTCTCTGGTTGTACACAAAGTAGAGTCATACCATCTGTGCATTCATACATGTACACAGGGCAATGATGTCTGTCACACATTCTGTTATTATTCTTACCCCCCTACCCCAACCCCACCCCTCCATTCCCTCTATGCTATCTAGCTTTTCTCCATTCTTGCCCCCCCTCCACCCCGCATTATGCATCATCATTCACTTATCAGAGAGACCATTCGGCTCTTGGATTTTTGGGATTGGCTGATCTCACTTAGCATAACAGTCTCCAACATCATCCATTTACCTACAAATGCCATAATTTTATTCTTCTTTATGGCTGAGTAATATTCCATTGTGTATATATACCACAGTTTCTTTATCCATTCATCTATTTAAGGGCATCTAGCTTGGTTCCACAATTGTGAATTGAGCAGCTATGAACATTGATGTGGCTGCATCACTGTAGTAATCTGATTTAAAGTCCTTTGGGTATAGGCCAAGGAGTGGGATAGCTGGGTCAAATGGTGGATCCATTCCAAGTTTCCTAAGGAATCTCCACACTGCTTTCCAGAGTGGCTGCACCAACTTGCACTCCCACCAGCAATGTATGAGTGTACCCTTTTCCCCACATCCTCACCAACACCTGTTGTTGCCTGTATTCTTAATAAAAGACATTCTAATTGGGGTAAGATGAAATCTTAAGGTGGTTTTAATTTGCATTTGTCTTATAACTAGGGATGTTGAACATTTTTTCATAAATCTGTTGATTGCTTGAAGATCTTCCTCTGTAAAGTGCCTGTTCATTTCCTTGGCCCTTTTATTGATTGGGTTATTAGTGTTCTTGGTGTAAAGATTATATTAAGTTGAAAATATTCAACCATTTTTTTATAGTTTAATGTATTTTAATAGCAAACTTACAGGAACATCACAGAAGACAGACAGCATTAAAAACATGTACTTGCATGTAGGACAACTCAGAATAGTATAGTGAATGGATGGAATCTACTATATGATAAAAATGCTAAAAACGCCATTTAGTTGTGGTCAATAAGAAATTTACTTGTTTAAAAAAATCCAAATGCTGGTATTGTCCAGAAAAATTTAACAGTTTTATTTATAATTGTTATAAAGTTGAACTGCTGAAACTTGTTCATTGAAACATTTTGACTTGCATTAATGCTTTACATCCCCGCATTTATATTAAAAATTCACACACAAATGAAAATGGAAAAATGGCCAATACCTGATTTCTGTCCCCTATTTTTCCACTCGCAGTCATATACTTAGGTACCTTTTGACCCCATGGAAAAAAAATATCTAACGTTCAGAACTACCAATGACAGGAAGAAGAGAAAAAAAATTTTTTTGATAATGAAATGTTTCCCATCATAGTGAATTTTTTAGTACCTTCTCCACGTAAGCGGTGTGCTAGTTGGATGTCTTTTGGCATAATTGTTACACGTTTGGCATGGATAGCACACAGATTGGTGTCTTCAAAAAGCCCAACCAGATAGGCCTCACTTGCCTCCTGCAAAGCACCAATAGCTGTGCTCTGGAAGCGCAGATCTGTTTTGAAGTCCTGAGCAATTTCTGGCACCAGACGCTGGAAGAGGAGTTTGCGAATCAGAAGTTCAGTGGACTTCTGATAACGTCTGATTTCAGGAAGTGCCACAGTACCAGGCCTGTAACGATGAGTTTTCTTCACCCCTCCAGTAGAGGGCGCACTCTTGCGAGCGGCTTTTGTAGCCAGTTGTTTCCTGGGTGCTTTACCACCAGTCATTTGTGGGCAGTCTGCTTTGTAGGAGCCATGGTAGAAAGACCTCCTTACTTACCCCCTTCTCCTTCGGCTGGAGCTGGGCGAGGTAGAGGCGGTGCTGGCGTTAGAGAGTGACGGCGGGTGCGGTGGCAGCTGCAAACACCTCAACCATTTTTTACTGAACTTCCATTTGGGTCAACTAAATCAATTGTATTTCCTCTATCTGTGAACTTATGTCATTTAACATTTAGGAAAATTGTCAACCAGTATCTTTGCAAGTATCTTTTGCATTGTCTTTCCTTTCACCTTTTGGGATCCAAATAGATGTTTTAGAATTTAGCATTCTCTTTTCTTATCTTCTAATCTGTCTTTCATATTTCCTATCTCCTTGTCTTCTGGTTGCATTCTGGGTTATTTATTAAGATCTGAGTCTCAGTTTGTTAATTCTTTTCACCTGTGATTAGTCTGCATATACATCCATTTCATATTTTTGTCTTTCATTTTAGGAATTCTGCACCCTAATTTTTTTTTGCAGTGCTTAGGATTTAACCCAGGTCTTTGTGCATGTTAGCCAAATGCTGTACCACTGCGCTGTACTCCCAGCCCTTACTTATAATTTTTGATATTTCCTTTTGTATGTTCATTTTTTGAATTCTTCTGCTTCTTTAAATGGTTCATATTATAGGTATTTTACATTCTTTCTGTTAATGCTAGCAGATATTCAAAATGTTCTATTACTGCCATTTTTTATTAGTGCTGATTCAATTTAATGTTTATTTCCTTTTGTGATACTCAAGAGTTTGTATCTGATTCAGACTAGTTTGAATCTGAAATTAAGAATGCTTTCCTTCTGGAATTATTTGTGTTTGCTCATTTTCAAGGCACTATAAACATGGGAACATTTTAATTATTTTCAGGGGGTTCTCCCTTAATAATATAGCTGCCACCTGGTGATCCTGGTCCAGGGTTTTTTTATACTTACTTTTTTTTAAATTTATTTTTTTATTTACGTATTGATTCATTGAACACAAATGGAGTACAGCTATTGTTTCACTGGTTGTACACAAAGTAGAGTCACACCATCTGTGCGTTCATGCATGTACACAGGGCAATGGTATCTGTCACACACTCTGTTATTATTCTTACCCCCCCACCCCGACTCCACCCCTCCCTTCTCTCTATGCTATCTAGCCTTCCTCCATTCTAGCCACCCTTCCCCCCACACACATAATTCATCATCATTCACTTATCAGAGAGACCATTCAGCCTTTGGATTTTTGGGATTGGCTGATCTCACTTAGCATAACAGTCTCCAACATCATCCATTTACCTACAAATGCCATAATTTTATTCTTCTTTATGGCTGAATAATACTCCATTTTGTATATATACCAAAGTTTCTTTATCCATTCATCTATTGAAGGGCATCTAGGTTGGTTCCACAGTCTAGCTATTGTGAATTGAGCAGCTATGAACATTGATGTGGCTGCATCACTGTAGTAATCTGATTTAAAGTCCTTTGGGTATCGACCAAGGAGTGGGATAGCTGGGTCAAATGGTGGATCCATTTCAAGTTTCCTAAGGAATCTCCACACTGCTTTCCAGAGTGGCTGCACCAACTTGCACTCCCACCAGCAATGTATGAGTGGACCCTTTTCCCCACATCCTCGCCAACACCTGTTGTTGCCTGTATTCTTAATAAGAGACATTCTAATTGGGGTGGTTTTGATTTGCATTTCTCTTATAACAAGGGATGTTGAACATTTTTTCATTCTAGTCTTTATTGCTCAAATCATTGATTTCCATTCAGGGTTTTATTACATGGATATGGGTGTATTTGGTGATTGGGTGTTTACCATGGTGTCTCTTTTCCTTTGTTCTCATCAGTATAATGAAAATTACATTTATGTGGTACCTAGTTTTTTGGTATTAACAGGAGGTCCCATCACAGTACCCATTTTATCAATCCATTGGAAGTATGTATTCTCAAATTTATGTTTCCTAAAATATGTGATTTTATGAATGGGAGTGAGAATGTTGTAAATTTGAAAGTAATTTCAGAATATGATCTGTGTATGTCCAAATTCTTCCTCCTCCTATTTCAGGTCAAAGTAGGGATGAAGAGAGAGTGTAATGTCCTCCCAGGACCAGAGGTCCTTCTATCAGTTGAATCTAAGATAGTTCTATGGTTTCTTAATCACTCTTTGCCTCTTCCTGTGTCATTGCCTGATTCAAAGAAACTACATAGTTTTCTTTCATGTCCTACAGAACTTAATGTTAAGGAACAGGGACAGAATGAAAAGATCACTGGGAATTGACCTGAAGCTCAGTAGCTTTCTTAGTACTTTATGAAAATGGAGTACAGGTTAAGCATTCTTAAGCAAAAAATTTGAAATCCTAAATGTGCCAAAATCAAACTTTTTGAGCATTTTCATGATGCTGCAAGTGGAAAGTTCCACAACTGAATTCATGTTACAAATTACAAAGTGCAGGTGTATATTGTATAAAATTATATTCAGACTGTGTATATTAGGCTCATGAGTTTTGTGTTTAAATTTGGGCCTCGTCCCAAAGATAGTTTATTATGCTTTGCAAATATTCTATACTAGGAAAAAATATGAAACACTTCTGATTCTAAGCATTTCAGAAAAGGGATACTTAAATTATATTGAAACTCATTCCTCTTTTTCCATTAAATCCATGTATTTCTTTCCTATTCATACAGTTTATTCATATGCATTTGGGTTTTTTTTAATCTAAGAGAAAACATTTAAATGATTCATTTATCTTACACGGTTATAAAATTTCAGAATGAGATGCTAGGCAAAAAACATTTTCCCCAAAGATGGTTTTAGCGTTCTTAAAACTGATATTTTGTCAGAATTTTCATATCTTTTTATGCTTTGTAGTACCTAGGTCAGTGTCGTGCATGTGGCTCAGATTTAAAGTTTGTTTTAAAAATTAGACCTCATACTATCCATTTGAACTACATTTTCAAGAAAAACAATGTAATTAAATGTGTATATAGTAAAAACAACAAAGATACTTTTTCTGCTATGTTTGAAGTATTATGTTAAACTTTTAAGTATTTATTAATTAAGGTAACACTGATTTCTTCCTACATATCATGTACATAAGACTATGTGAGTTAAAATAAAATGCATTTATTTGCCTTAAGGATATCAACTTAATTTTATAATGGATTTCCTACTTAATGCTTTATAATTCCATATAAATATCATTCCGTTTATATCCTGAAGTGGTAACACTACCACCATCTATACATCATAGCATACACTTTTTATCACCAGGTTATCAGAATAAGGTGTCAGCTGTTCTGTGATTTCTAACCACCATTCTATATTCTGTTTTAATACAAGCTTCTTAAGCATTTCTCACAGCCAGTTACAGTGTGTTCTCATCAAGGCTACTGTTATAAATGGCATGCATGCATATTTATGTGAAGGATTCAAAGACATTTGTAAGTCATATCCTTGCACTCTAAATGAATTCTGCTTTAGCAGTATAACATTTTAACTACTAGAGATAACTTTCATGAATAAATGCCTTTTGAGGATTTTATCATTTTAAATAGGTGGTTTTTTTAAGCAAAGAAAATGAAGCTTATTTATTGCATTACCTAGTACCCATTAATATGTCAGGATATATAAATTGAACCATATTGGAAGAAAAGTCATCAAAACCTGTATGTTTTTCTAGTTCAGGAAACCTTAGAATTTTCCTTACTAAACATTAGCTAGTTAGTATTTTTTTCTGGCACACTGGACAGGGTAAGTATGTAATATATAGGTTTTTAAACTCTCTTCCAAACAGAAGTCCTTTGTGAGTCCTGACCTAATTTATTTCTGTTATCTGTGTGATTGGTAACATAGTGCCCTTTAGAGCTAACTTTTAGTTCAGAGTAGATTTTATATATTGTGTTGTGGTTTTATAATGTGAAAAATGGAGCAGTAGCAGTGAAAGCAAACAAACTTTACCTGTATTGTTTTGTTTTTAATAATTAGCCCTGGACTGCTCAGTGATTGTTACTTTTGTTAAAAAAAAAAAAAAAAAAAAGAGGTCACTCCACTATTGACTGTGAAATTCATTCTTTGGTGGCCTAGATTTGATCTGTTATTTTTTTTTTATTTAATGTGGTAAGATTGTTAAAAGATGAAGTATGAGAATTGTAGTGTGAAGCATAAATTTTATATACACATGCACTCACAAATAATCACCACCAAATACCTTTTACCAATTGGTTGGGTTCAAATTACATTTCCCTGCTTGCTATATGTGGAAAATAGTTTCAATAATAGTACCTAAAGAAAATTTCCCAGCACCTCAGGAACTTGTGAGACACAAGCTGATCTTTAACTCAAAGCTTTTCACCAAAGGAGAAAAAGAGACCAAAAGTTCAAAATACATAAATGGGTTTATGTGTCTGTAAATAGCTTACTCAAGATTATAAGATCAGTATGGAGGGAATGGGCAGGGAATCTTCCATTTGATGCATTCCATCAGTGATAACAGAAAGAGCTGTGCCCAAAACTGGGATGGATAGATGCTACTATAATTAGTTATGATGGGATTTATGGGGACATTTTATAAAATATAGGTTAAGATATTTTATATTGTGTTCTTTTCCTCTGTTTTTTAAAACTACCTTCTTCAGTCCAATGTCCAGTATCAGAACACCAGTACATTTTATCAAATGTTTTGTAGCTCCATTTGGAGAGATCATAGTAGAAAACATCTTTACGACCAAAGTAGTCTGCTTATTTTATGATAACCAGTACATTTTTCCTCCAGGGATTTTTCAGAAACCTATTGTTAACCTATTGTTATTGAAACCTATTGTTAACCTGAATCAACCTATTAGAAAATCAAGGGAGATTTAACATCTTGTTGAAAAAATTTAAAGTTTATGTGTTTAATTTTATGTGAAGTTGGAAAGCAAAAATTGATGGATTTTTGGTATCAGTCCCAATGTCCTTGTCCATCTACATCAACAAGTTGGAGTTCGATTTCTTTTTCCCCCCCAACAGCATCCTCCTTAATCTCTTTTCTTGCAGAAGTAAACTTACTATTCTGGTAGTAATACAAACAGAATAAGTTGGAAGAACCCTTTTATGTTTTTTTGACTTAGACAGTTGTCTAATTTTACAAATGAAGAAGACAAAATAAAAAGAGGCCGAGGCTAGAAATCAGATTTCCTGATATGCATTCTTCATAACTCACGTATTAAACAATGTTTTTAAAACTTTTTCTGAAAAAAATTAAGGGAAATAATTAACAAAAATATTGTTATTTTTCTGGATTTTTTAATATTTATGATATTTGCCAGCTTAGAAGAATTTATAATTTGCTGTAATTTCTTCTCTCAACATTGATACATATTTACTCTCTAACAATTGGAAAGAATAAGGACTATTCCTACCATGTTCTAGCAACATGTTCAAATTCTGTACCTGATAGGAAATACCAGTTTAGATAAATAATGAAATTCTTTTAACTGTCCATATTTTATGTAGTTAATAACGGTAAAAGGAAAACAGACCATGAACAAATCAATCTTCCCACCACTATAACTTGAATTTTTGAATTTATTAAGCAGCAATACTGATGAGTCCATGAGCAATTAGATTTTATAGACTATGAAGACTAATGTGTATTGGATTTGTTTCCTGACTCCAAGTCCTTTGGTTTTTCTCTCACAGTGTCATAGAACCACATGATATAACTGGAACTAGAAGCAGAAACTGACCCTGTATCTAATTGGTAGATCCAGGTAGTCCAAACCTGAGTGTTTTTAAAGCTTGATTATTTAATCTCAGTAATGTTGTTTTGTATCACTGCAGTTGAGAATTGCAGTGAAATATGCCAAAGGTTTTTAATCGAGGGTTCACTGGTCCTTGGAATTTATATGTAAAATGTTACATGTGACTTTATGAAATGAGTCCAGATTTTCACAAGCATCCATGACTTAAAAATAATAGTCTAAAGATACTATTATGAGTTTTCATTATTTAAAAACATCTCCTTAAGAGGTTATAAAAAGGAGAGCTCCTAAGGAATGAGTATGAGTACTTTTGGGATCTAAAGTCCTGGGATTGGTGGAGAATATAGGCAAAAGTGGGAAATTGTTGTCATTGCAACTATAATTTGTAGGCACCTCTTTAAATAGAATACAAATAGCTATCTATGCTGAAGTCATAGGGGGAGAAGTAATAAATATAGTATGTGAATAAGAAGGTATACTTTGGAGCCAGACCCATGGGGTCAAATTATGGATCTGTTGTTTATTGGCTCTGAATCCTTGGACAAATATTTAACCTTTCTCAAACTTCCCATTTTTCATGATGATAATAATAATACCTACCTCAACGGTTGTGAGAATTGAAATGAATTTTTATTTCAAAAGAGCCTATAATAGTGCTTGCCTTATAAGTACTACATAAGAAAAATAAGTACTACATAAGTGTCAGCTGTTATTATTTATGTTATTATATTTATTTTAATTTGTCATTATTACTGCTTTTATGGAATAAAAGATCAAATATGAGACTGAGTTAGAGAAAGCTACATTATCTAATTTTGGGGTCAATATTTTTTTCCATAAAGGATCAGATAGTAAGTAGTTTAGGCTTTATAGGCCTTATAGTCACCCGTGAATCTCTTTATATCCATAGATAATATGTAAAAGAATGGATATGACTTTATTCCAAAATACTCTGTTTAAAAAACTAAGTGGCAAGTTTTATGACCCTGGTTCCATTGGATGAACTTTTTTTCTTGGACATATAATTAAAAAAATATTAGGAGATTACACAGGAATGTCTTAATGTAATATCTAGTATATATTAATCATTTACTATGTATTTGATGGGTAAATCAATGAGGAGCAGGTTGATTATGTATGATTAAAATCGCATGTTAAAGAAATGGTAGAGCAATGTCTCTCAAACATTCATGGGTGTCAGAAATTAACACATAGATTGCTGAACTCTCTTCTCAGAATTTTGCACTTGTAGATCTGGAGTGGGGCATGAAAATTTGCATTTCTAACAGGTGCCCATGTGTTGCTGATCTAGGGAACACAGCTATAGAGAAAGCAACCAGGGGAATTGCTAAGTCCAATTCTAAGTAACAGGAAAAAACAGATTAAATTAAAATGACCAAAACTCATGCATAAGCATCTGTGTTATTAGTTATAAATGTGATTTTTTTCCATTTCTTCCCATTTAATTCAACAGATATTTTTAAAAGAATCTATTTTCTGCCTAAATTCTTCTAAGTTTAGTGTATGTATATGAAAAAGAACATAGAGTTTGATGCCATCATGAAGTGTTTCATTTAGTTGAGGAAAGAAACACAAAAAGAATAAGAATACTTCATCAGGTTCAAAAAGTGTGATGATGGTATGAATGTCACCAGAACTCAGCAATGATTTGTAAGAGCCCAAGCATATATAACATGAAGTTAATTCAGTCTACATAGATAACTACACCTTGATGAAGTTATAGGAATCCCATATTGGTGTTAACACATTCATTTTTCAGAAAAGAACCAACAGTTTGGACTCTACTACATCCCCAGGCTGATGATGATGATGATGATTAATTATTTTGAGACAGGATCTCGCTATGTTTTCCATACTTTCCTTGAACTTGTGGTCCCTCTGCCTTAATCTTCCTTGTTGCTGGGATTACAGGCCTGCACTACCACCTTGCTTTAGGCCAGAGATTTTCAGTCTCAGTGTTATTGACATTTTTGGCAGAATAATTCTTTTCTGTGTTTGGAGAAAGGCTGTCTTGTGCTCTAAGAATGTTTAGCAGTATCATTGATCTCTCTCTACCCACTACATGCCACTACCTTCTCCCACTTACTTTTGACATAGATGTCTCAAGATGCTGCCAGATGCCCTGTTGAGGTAAAACTATTCCTGCTTAAGAAGTATTGATTTAGTCCAACTTGGTATATTGGATCCTTGTTGTCTCTAGAGTAGTATAACAAACATGGGTTATTTTTCTCCTTAACAAAAGCTCCTAAACAAATTAAATGTTGAAAGGCAGGGAGAGTAAAATTTTTTCCAGTCCTTTCTTACAATCTTTTTACTCAGTTTTTGATTCTGTAATCTGGAGCAATCTAAAAATTTATTTATGGGTCTGATCAGTCTGAAATACCTTAGCATTTGAGTCAATGGAATAATTCATCAAGGTCATTTAGCAAAGTCCCTGGTATGTAACTGATGCTAAATAGCCACTAAAAAGCAAATTACTGGGTAACATCTTATGTTAATACTTCAGGATAAAAAATAAAATACTAAGAAAAAATATCCCCCACCCAGTTTTTATAATGAAATGCAAGCCTCATTCCCCAACCTTGAATTTCACTTCTGATGTTAACTGTTAAGTTGCTTTAGCTTATCTTCCTACCTTTTCCATGTATATACAGAAGATGTCTATGAATACACACACATATATACATATGTGTATATATATACTTAAACATACTTTATATATAAATATGTATATATATGTGTACATATGTGTACATATGTGTGTGTGTGTGTGTATATATATATATATACACACTTAAATGTACATTAAAAATGTAAATGGCCAGTCTATCATATAGACATATGCACTTGTACATACCATAATTTAGCCATTTTCCTATGTTGGTTCAACTTTTAAAATTAAAATTGCCTTTATTATAAAAGAATTACAAGTTCACATGCAGCATTTTTAGAAAACAATTTATTCATTATTATAAGAATTAACTTAAATTTCATTACTTATTAACAATAACACATTGAACATTTTGGTATATTTTCTTCTACTTTTTTCAATACAAATCTTATGCATATGCACATATGTATGTATATATGTAATTATAATCTTTTTAATTTTTTCATATTTCACCACCATCAAATATAACCTAAGCAGATATATAAGCCATTTTTTGAGGTACTGGGAATTGAACCCAGGGACATGTTACCACTGAGCTCCTGGCCCTTTTTGTTTTTTATTTTGAGGCAGGGTCTCACTAATTGCCCAGGCTTTATTTTAACTTTGGATCTTCCTGCCTCAGGCTCCCAAGTTGTGTGGATTAAAGGTGTCAAATACATCTTAGCTTAAAATAAAACAGCAGTAGAAAGCTGACTATAGTAAGAGGAGTTCTTCAAATTCAAACTTCTAAAGCTGATATTCAGTGTCTATAATCGGTCACTTGGATTTCAGAAATTTGGGGGTAAATGCCTTGAAATTGCATGCCAAATTTTGTGTGAATAATATGGAGTTATATTTTTTATTGAGGTTCATAGTTTCAGTATCTCAAATACCTCAGTGACCCCCCCCACACTCGCAACAAAGAAAGAAATGGGAAGCACTGAGATGTACTGTATAAATTGCAAACTGTTCTTATTAAATTAGAAGAGAAATGTGAAGTAGATTAATGAAAAACTTGTATCCCAAATGCTATGGGCTGTTATTTGAATAGAATTGGTATGAACTGTAGAATTCTGGAGTATAATGTAAGGACTGCAACATACCTCATTTTCTGAATGATTTGTATATGATTTTAAAGACAGTCTTCTCTCTAGTTAATAGTTTATATTGGCATAGAGATGATACATAAAATATAGAGGGTAAGCATGATTATGTTTATATGATCATTTGTTTGTTTTCCCTTGAGGAAAGAGTCTTGTGTGGGATAAACAGCAGGGTGGTGAGACAATCCATCATTTTGAAACCTGTTCTGTGGTGATTGATGGATAGATTGGTAAAGTAACTCAATAATCTTCAATTTTTTCCAGGTTATTCACAGATCAGTGAGCATTGTCGTTAATAAAGCAGTGGAATGCTTTTGTGTCCTTGTCTGCATTATTATTCAGGTTTTGACAGGAAAAGACTTTTAATTTGGGAATAACCTTTTATTAAAACTTACATTTAAAGTGTATGGTGTTGAAGATTTATTGTGACTCTTAAGGGTATATGAGAATTACATTAGCTGCACAAATTATAGAGTTGCAGTTTCAATTTTAGCAACAGTTCCCTCCATTGCTAATTCAGGTATTAGGATATTCCGATAGATAGGTTAGAAAACTCCCCTAGTCCAGATTTCCTCCCATATTATGTATATATACGATTCCATATCTTAAAACAGTTCTAATGTATTATGCCTCTATGTATTAGAATGGAAGGTAGCTGGCTACTTATGGAGCAATGCTGATCTTTGAAATAATGCAAGTGTTTGGGGCTGAAATTTAAATTTTTTTAAACTGAAAGTTTATACTATGTTATTACACAGGCTAACTTTTTACAACTCATTCAAAACAATTTTTGCCCAGTAACTGCAACCAATATATTATTGTGCAGTTGTAATAGAAATAGTATGTGAAATGTGTTTGTTTTTAAGCTAAATTGAATATTGTCATTAAAAACACAAATAAACAAAAACCAAACCAAAAAACAGTCAGGCAGATACAAATATTCAAGACTTTACTTGCCAGCAGTTTAAAAGCCTGTGTTAGACAGCTGGATTTCCATGTGTTCTTTACTATTCCCCTGTTTACATTTGTTTTTGTTCCCAATTCATATAATTGTAACAAAGCTATTTATTTGTAATTCTTCCTCACTTTGCATTTTATTTTGGAAAAGAAAGACAACTAAGTCTTGATAAAATCTGCTGTTTTATGAATTTTAGAAGGTATTTTTATATTCAAAAAGTAGCAGTCTCAGAATTAGGCTCTAATTCTGGATTTTATGTTATTATTTACATGGACTTGAATATGTCATTTAAGTCATTACAGCCTTAGTGGTCTTATCTTTACTATGGAAAGGGTAATCATTTAATCTTACCTCCTACCCTGGGATACTTTAGGACTCACATGTGATGAGGTAGGGAAAGTATCCAACACCAGGGTCAAGTATTATTATATAAAAGTTACATGATTTCACAATGATGGTATTTAGAATGAATGTTTTGGTGATTTCTAAAACATTAATGTATATATTATAGACTGTTCATTCAGTTTGTATTAAATTGATCTTGCATTAAAATCTAATTATATAATTAAATTACATAATAATTTCTCCATGGATGCATATGCTTGCTGTAAAAAATTTAGTCACCTTTGTCTCTCCTGTTATCCCTCATACATAACCATCTACAGAATAGGTGCCTCATAGGTTTTCTTATTAAATTCTGTATAGTTTATTCATACAGAGTTAATGGCTTAGAACATTGACCATCAAATAGTAGATGCTTAATGAAATTATTTAAATTGAATTAGAAATAGCCATGCGATATCATTAAATAGTATAGGAGAGAAATTATAGTATTATGTTTTGTAATACAGAATAAATTATAAAAGTGAGTTCTGTAGGGACTAAAATAATTCATGTAGCTTTTTACCATTCCTCTTCCTCATATATCCACTCCTTCATACCACATCCTCTCCCTTCTCCCTAAATTAGGCAGTATACTTGCATTTGTCTAATATAATGAAATAGAATGAAAGTTTTACAAATAACATTCTTCTATGATGAAAATTTGATTTTAATCTTGCTAATTTGGAATTCCTAATAGTTTAAATGCTTTGACTTTGTGCTCTATATGTAATCAACTTTCTAAACAAAATGAACAGCATGAGCAGGAAGGCATATTATCTTTTTATACCAACTCAAGAAACCAAACTAGTTTCAACTATTTTTTAAAATGACTCCTATAATCTTGAGTTAATGAATGTATATGTGGCAACCCTTGAAAGTTATAAACATGTATTTTATGATACATACCTTAGACTGGTACCTTTTAGTTATTTCATATTAATAAGATTTTACCAGACAGGTGCAAATATCTTTGTAAATAACTCTATCTTTCAATCTGGTTGCATTCCCAGCTGTAGTTTTTAAAAGAAAAATTCAAGTCTCAGTGCAGGTGTTTTTTCCTTAATTTTTATCTCATGGCACTATTGAAATATGAAAACATTTTTTCCTAAATCCTCAATCTTAAATATTGGTCCTATATGCATAGGCCCACATTTTTCTGGTGCATTTAAGAGGAAATTAACTCTCAAATAACCTCTTTTGAATAGTATAGAATAATCACATTTATTTAATGAATTATTAACTTTGACCCTAATTTTATATTTTAACTATATATTTCATGGGTTGTTATGAAGATTAAGTGAATTTATATTTGCAAAGTTCTTAGAATAGTACCTGGCACTTAGTACATACTGTATGAGCCATTGTTAATTAAAGTAATTGGGTAACTGTGTTAAGTTTTGAATATGTGGATTTAGATTCCTAGATATGATAGGATGATCTCTAAGGCCTAATGAACTGAGGGCCAAACTTCTTATTGGAGTGTTTCCACCTTCTGTGATGTTTTCAAAATCAATACTTAACTCTAAGGCTATAGGGGTTCTAACAGAGGTGGATGTGTCAAGATCAGAACTGCTGCTCTCAACACCTACTACATGCCTGGAATTAACTTTCTTGCCTTTTTTGTGAGGTTAGGCCTCAATATCTTTTCCTTCATTGTAGAAGTATGTGTGAGGATATAGTTCATTCCCAAGCAGATACAAATAAAAACAAGCATTAGTTTTCTTTGTACTCCAGAAGTAGAAATAAGACCACTATTTAATGTCTATTTAGACATGAATGCTTTAATGCTTGAAATAGTCTCTTTAAAACCAGAAAACTAAGGCAGTCCTTTAGTTATAGATAAATGAAGTAGGAATCAGAAACATTTGATCATGACTTCCTTATTTTAAATATTTTGGCCAAAATGAGAATGTATTACTTATCTCCAATGCAGCATCTTCTTTAAAATAAAGATCTTAAAATGTCAGAACTTATATAGAATGGAAATATTTATGTCTAAATAATTACTGGGATATAAAATAATTTTCCTCAAACATGTATACTTTCAAACTGTATTTTTGAGGCTTCAATAAACACACTGGTGCTTATTGATATTTACAGCCAATTGAACATACCTAGTGTTTCTGATATTCACTTTAGCCTTTCTTTATGGAGATGGTCTTAAACCTTGTACTGATAAAATGTACTAATAAAATTGGTCTGACCATTGCATTCAAAAAATATTTTAAATACCCACAATCGGTGAGATTAAGAGATATTAATCTGTCAATCTTACAGGTTAAATTTGAACTTCTATGCAGTTTGTTCCCCCTGGAAGTTATCCAAGGAACCATGGGTTCTCTTAGTAGAGAAACTTTCTCTAGTGGTACAAAACTAAGTTTGCAAATTTATGTGACTTTAATTATATAATGTCAGTTTGGAATAGATAGTTTATGTATTGAAATGACATGGAAAAAGCATCTTACATTTCAGAAATCAAACTAGCAAAAAGGAGGACATAATGACAGAAAAGTGTAAAAGCCTAATGAGGTTGTCTGTGTGGTAGAATACTATTTTTTGCTATAAATTGAATATGTAAACAAGTGATTCTCTACCTCTTTTTGTTCTAACACTTGTGTTGGATGTATTTGTATCTGACTCATTCCTAGAGAAATACCCAGGGTTTTTATAGGTTTTAGCATAGATAGAGAGAGAGGCTATGGGCTCTGCATAGATCCTACTGAAATGCCACTGTTTTTTTCCCCAGTAAGTTTGAGGTCCACTGTCTCTTAGACCATCGAGGTTGAGAACTACTATATTATTAAGTTAAGCATGAAATTTATAATAGATCTGTAAGTCATCTAGGGGTGATGGCTTTTATTGATTTTAGTAGATAGAAGTTGGTTTATTAACAGCCAGTATGTATGTTTCCTTACATTCTAAGGAAAGACAAAATATAATTTTAGATGTTTTGTTAAGAAGAAAAATGTACTGTCTAAGATACATAAAGTATAGCTCTGTGGTTCTGGATTTTTGTTTATTTTTAGTTCTCAAAAGGAAATAGAAATCATACAGTTTTGGCAATGAATATTTAGGTGAGTAATATTTAGGTTATTCTTTTGCTATTTTCTTTCCTAACTTGCTGCTGCAAAATTTCTTATTTGTGCCTTAAAGCAAGTTGACTTTTGCATTTCCTCCAAAAAGGACATTTTTCCTTATAAAAATAGTGCATGCTTATGATAAGGAATTTTTATAGTACAACAGGTATGAAGAGCATAAGATTGATAATTATTTTTGTCAGAATTACCTTGATTCATTTTGTTTTTAATGTGGCTTGCATAAGGTTCATCATCTTTACTTTGATCTTTCATCTTTGCATCATTGTTACTTACTATTCCAGCCTTATTTATACATAATGCCAACACCAACATAATGCTTGAAAATGAAAACAATTCCTTAAGAATGCCAATATGGTGATACCATTTTGTATTCAACTTCTTTAATATATAAGAATTGAAAATTCTAAAACTTTTCCCCCTTCTGTGGCTTCCAGTGTTGGAAGTACCTTTTGCGTTTTCAATATTTACATGGATATAGAAACTCTGATCCTTTTACAGATAACTTCATAAAAATTTGAATTTTGTGTAAGAGGAAGTCCTTATACAAGAGTTAATCAACTAGAGGTTGTTTATGGGAAAATTCAGATTATGAGAAAGAATGGTTATACATTGTTCCTTTCTTACCTCACGTTCTCCCTCCTTGGTTCCAATGAAGATTGGGGAATGGCAAAGTAGATTTCAGAAATCACACCATCAAAATTGAAACATTTTCCCTATAATGTAGGAATAGAAAACTGATGTTTATATGTTTTTGTGCTGCTTTTTACAAGGTAAAGAATATTAGTGATTCTAACTATTCATTAGAAACTAGACTTGTTGATAAAAATCAGTCTTCTACATTAGATGTTTTATAAAACAAATCTGTAAAAGAAATAGAAAAAGGGACTTAGCTTGGACACTAATGCTGGTTCAGATCTCACACTCTTCTACACATGGATCATGTCCCTTTTGAATTATATCTCTTTTCTAGTCATAGATTGAGCCCTGAAACCTGTCTTGCAAATATGTACTATTGTCAGGAGGAGGACCTAGTAAGAGTAAGGATAGTGCATTTTGGGTTATAATAAAAAATTTGCAACTTTCGTACATTCTTTGGCATTTCATTTTGTCATATGCGAATTTGGAAGAAAATTAGAATTCAATAAATAAATACATACTGACTCCTAGCTTTTTTGTAGATGTTGAGGATACACTCTTGAAAAGAGTTTTCAGAAGACTCTTGTTGGAGAAGATGTTGAAGGTTATTGTACAGAGAGAAAGATAACAAATACAATTTAAGAGAGTTAATGTGCTGTGAAGAAAATAGGATGATAGGGCAGGGAATTACTGTTGGCAGGGGTAGGAGGGGATGCTTTTTTAAAGGGGGTAATAGACAAGCACTCGGGAAGGTGGCACTTGAGTGTGGAGGTCCACAATATAATGACCAGGCATGAGTTTTTAAAGATTTAAAGGGGGGGCGGTGACTTTCTAGGCAGCAAGAACTATGAATGTCAGAACTCTTAACGTAGTATCTTTTATATATATAGAAAGGTTAAGGTGACCCAGAGCAGCCTGAAGGAGTTAATCAGGAGTGTAATTTGTGACAATACCCCAATTAAGGCCATTGGTATTGTAGAAATTATTTCCACCTGCTACTTTGTAGCATTGATGTGCATCTGTAATGTTTTATTTTTAATTATTTATTTATTTTTATTTATTTTTTTGTGGTGCCAGGGATTGAACCCAGGACCTTGTGCTTACAAGGCAAACACACTACCAACTGAGCTATATCCCAAGCCTGTAATGTCTTATATTCAAACTTTCTGTCTTCTGAGTTTGAGGATTACTTTTTATTTCCATTTAAAAATATGTGTCATATTTAATCTACTTTATTGGTTTGATGTAGTTGTATGATTCATCAGCTTTCATGATAGGACCTCAAGCTGCAGGGCTGGGGAACTTGAAAATAATAATAAAACAAAGCATTAATCCAGGACACAAAATGTTCTGTGTGTTAAAATAAATGAGAATAATGTATTAATGTGACTGTTTGCCATTTTTCCTCTGATCTCCCTCCAGTCTTTTAGGGCCTCATGCCCAGTATTTATCTTATGGGGCAAAGATGGTCTCTTGCCACCTTTAGGAAAACCTGTGGTTAAGGCAAAGACCTAGTGTTCCTTTTCATATACACAATTCCACATATATAATTTTAGAAATGAAAACATTGCTTTTACATTTTATGTGCGTGCATTTGGAGAATATTTTCAATTATGCTTTTCTTTATGTTTTTTATTTCTAAACCATTAATATCATCCGACTTTTACTTTTATTAAGTTAATATTGGTGCAAATGACTATGTATAAAATAGTTATTTTCTTTTGAAATTGAAAGTATTTGATAGACACTTTGTGTTCAGTTGAATTTGTCTTGGATACATCACATCCACACAGTACACTTCTCTTGTGTCAACAGATGCTGTAACCCTGAAGCCCATCTTCTTTCTTGTTACATTAGTTTTTAATTAAAGAAAACAACTACTTGGAGGCAGTTACTTTCTGTGAAATGTAATGAAGATTTATTTTGGAAGTGACCTTCACTTTATTAGCTGAAGCAGTAATCAGCAGAATTAATAGAATAATCAAATTATATACAAACTCATAAATCATCTTGAATGCTGCTGTCAAAAGTTCAGCTCTTAATGGGTCCTATTGTTTTGTAGCTATATTAAAAAATACAACTACTGATTCCTACCTTGATAGGAACTGAAATTGCTTTTTTAAAGGCTGTGTAGAATGGGGGATACAAGCCAAAATTTTCATAACTCTTAATTTATCTGTAATACAATTTGATGTCACCAGGGGCAAAGTTGAAATTCAGTACAGTTTTGGTATGCACTCTTTCAGTAAAATCTACCTCATTGTTGGAAGCAGTACTTGATTAATTAGAGTTATGTGGGTTTAAATGTCTGTTTTTTGGAGTTAATATCATCAGAGTTAGGTTATACTGCAGATAAACACAACTTTTTGACTGATATATTGTGTGGATGTTATGTTGTTTTTGTGAATTTTCCTTGAGCTTATTATTAACAAATATTTGAAATGGCAGTTTATTAAGTGAAACAAACAGAAAAAAACATGCCTCATTAGACCCAGTACTTCATATTTCTCAGAAACTATTTACATGGATTCCCATGTTCTTTTTACTTTAATTAAAATAAGACAAGTGGGAAATTCCTTGTTGCTGAGCCTTATATTTTTTACAGTTGCATGTTATGGGAATGTTAGGTATTGGCTATTCCTGTTACACAGTTGAGGGTACTTAAAAACGAGTTCTAGCCACAGCTTTGTGCAATCAAGCATTACATCTGTCAGAGTCTATTAAAGTGAATTTAGTTTTGAAAAAAGTCCAAGATTTTGCAATGTTAGAAAACAAGTTTTCATTTTCAAAGTTAATGTGAAGTATAATTGCTTTATTGTGTGTGCTTGAATGTTATATTTTGATTTTCAGCTCTTAATTTTGACAAAAGAAAGATATGCCCACAAATGAAGAAAATTATCTAAATCCTCAGTCAGATCTAGATATTAATGTCAAATGACCATTGTTTTTCTTTATAAAATTTGTATTTCCTTCATCTTAATTCCAGAATTCTCCAAAACTTCTGGGAAATATGAGGATTATTTCTGTATTAAATGATGTAACTGATCTATAAAATGCATGACCATTCTAATTAAGATAAATTCAGGATATGTTTTATACTTTCATTTGTCTCTGACTTTTAAGTAGATTTTTTAATCTAAAAAGAAGCTGAGATAAGGTTAAATCCATAGGATTTCCCAAGATCCTTTATTACTTGTTATAGTAGATTAGAAATGCAAATACCCTACTGGTTTTCAGAAAAATAATCTGCCCATTTCAGAGCATCGAACACCTTTTACTCTTTCCCTGTCTTCTAAAGCTAGTGTATGTGAATGAACATTCTCAAAATTCTGTCAACTTTGCTATTTTGCTGACTTTGACTGATACCTTCGTTTAGAAGAGCCATATTTTAAATTTTAAAGTACAACATCCTAAAAATTATCCAACATGGAACATTCACGACAAGGTAAATAAAAATAACAAAAAACTTAATGGACTTAGGAGGCATACAGATTGTAATCACAAATGGCTACAGAAGCAAGGCAGGTTATATAAAGGAAGTTGAATTAAGCTGGAAGGAGGACAGTAAGGTAGTGGATAAGACCAGAGTGAACATTAGAGCATGTGGCCTATCAAAGGAAGCAGCTACTGTGCAACCACAGGTCTTGACTACAGTTCCAGTCCCAGTGTTCCCAGATCTAGATTTTCCTTTTCTTAAAAAAAGCCAGAGATCCAGCTTTGTTTGTTTTTAAATCTATGAGGTGAAATAATACTTAGGTATGGGCTGAATTGTCCTCCATAATGTCAGTTGGGAATTCTTTGTTACATGTAAATAAGAATTTTTATTTGTATAGTTAGGAAGATGGTATCTTTCACCAAACTGAGTTATTTGGTTTTTGTTTTTGTTTTTGTTTTTTGGTACTCATATTGGAACAAGAGGTACTTTACCACTGAGAGACAACTGTAGTCCTTTTTATTTTTTTTTTATTTTGAGACAGGGTTCCAATGAATTGCTTAGGACCTTGCCAAGTTGTTGAGTCTGCTCTCAGACTTGCAGTCCTCCTGCCTCAGCCTCCCTAGTCACTGGAATTATAGGCATGCACCACCACACCTGGACAAACTGCCTTTTTAAAAGAAATTTATTATGCCTATTCTAAAATACATATTTATCACATCAACTCATAGTTAGCAGCTATGGTAGGTAGTAAATTTATACCATAGACAAACTACCTCAAAAATCTAGTTTTGGATTTTGATTTGTTGTATAAATGAGTACCCCTTAAGGAAACCACAGGCATTCCAGTAGTATTTTTCTTCTTACTAGTTGATAGCCTAAAATCTACAGGGTTGACCTGGTCTCTGTCCTAATTACTGTGTCATTTCTTAATGTCTTGGTGTTAGACTTTACTCAGTATCCACTCTTCTTCGTTGCTTAAGACTTAATACTCCCAGATTCCTTCTTTAACCCTCAGTTGCCCTCCTGCCTCCTTCATCTTCCCTATCAAGGGAAGAAATTACTCTACTTTTTAACCCCCTTCCATTATCGTTCAGCTACTTCCTGTTATTCACCAATTTGTATATCTATCCAATCATTCATTCAGGTATCCATGCACATTAACACCTTTCTGCCCTTTCTCATATTTCCATGCTTTCTAAAACCTATCCTCACTCTGAAACAATTCAACCCAATCTTCTTCAAGTCTTGATTTAGTACAGTTATGATATCTACTTCCTCTTTTTAATAGAAGCAGTATATTTTAGGCCAGTAGTTTAACATCTCTGATATTTTATAAGATTATTTTAAAGGTTTCCTTTAGTTCTGAAATTCTGAAATTCTCCAATGCATGCCGGCATCTTTAGTCTCTGAATTCTACTATTGTACTTCTACTACCTAGTTTATTCTTTAATTTTTCTCTTTGTTACACTTAGGTCATTTGTCTCATGTTTAACAGATGGCTAAATCCAAAACTTACACTTTTGTACCTACTGTAAAACTAATGTAGTGGAGGACCCTTAATAAATGAAGATTTGGTTGATTTGATTTCAGTCTTATACACAACCCTAGCTGAATCATGACTGACAGTTGTTCCTTCAGTCCTGAACTAGTACCATTAACCTTTGAATTAAGAAGTCTTGCAGGTCTTCCCTGGATTTGCTAACACAGCTGAACATCCTGTTTTTATTTGATATGTAAGTTGTCACATGCCAACAAAGGAAAAAAACTCAAAGTCCCATATCATGCTCTTTGTGATCATAGAAACCTGGGCCACTTTTGCATGTAAACCATCTCAGTTTAAAATGTAGCAGTTGTTCTTAAGAAGGGTTTCAGGTTGTGAAGGGTCAGTTAAAGGAAATGAGTTGGTCTGGGGAGTTGAAAAAGTATAGATGGTGTACAGTTTCACCATACTACCCCAGAGACCATAGAGCAATATGGCCAACTATTACTTTGACATGACAGTCAGTTCTGTAATAAACAGCTAATGGGTGAAGTTCTTGAATGTAGAACCCATGGGAGGAAATAGCCTGGTTTTTCTGAGGTAATTATACTTCAGCTATCTAACAGAGTTCTTTGAGAAGGGTAAATACGTGTGAACAGGGGGAAGCCAGTGGACATTTGGATTTTTGAAAAGCCTTTGATAAGATTTTATACTGAAGACTGCTTTAAAAAATAAATGGTCTCTCGCCATAGGATTGGGGATAATTATTAGTCATGCATAGAGATCTAGTTGGAAGGAAGGGAGGGAGGGAGGCAGAAAGGGAGGGAAGGGGCTTTAAATGAGCTCTTACTTGGATGAGGAGAGTTTTACAGTAGACTTTCCCAAGGATCAATGTGTAGGTTTTAGGGTATTTTGTTTGTTTGTTTACATGTTTATAAATGATTTCAGAGTCAGGATAGTAACTTCCCACCTTATAACTAACCTGTTTTCCAGTTTATGGTTGACACTGAGAGCTTATATAGGTAGGAAATTTCTAAGCTGAAGATTTCTAAGTAAATTTCTAAGCTGATGGATTGTAAAATGGCATGAGTGGCTGTGTCTCTAAGATAATGGTCTTTGTACATATTTTTCAACCATTAAATGGTTATAGGACTTATTACATAGGACTTTCTGATGATGTTATATTTGGTTATTCTTGTTTCTCTATTGAAAAATACCCAAATGATATTAGACATAGCAATGAAGGGCATTAGAAATGAAATAAGAGAGGAGCATATTATCTGGATTCAAACTTGGTACCTCTTGAATATTATTTATGCAGTTTGGGTTTTCAAGAGTATACATCAGCATGGAACAGGGATTTAAATAAGGATTATTCAAACCAGGAATATCATGGACAGACTCAGACCAGAGAAAGACGCTGAGTAAGGAGATTGATTTAAAGAAATCTCAGAGTTTAAATAGATTTACTATAGACTTGTTTTCTATATCCCAAGACTTTAAACCAAGGGATTCCTTTTGAATTTGAATGAGCTACTTTTAAATGAATTTACTTATGTAGATATGTGACAAATACTAAAGATGGGTCTCTTAGCTTGAATGTTCAGACTGAAAAGTTGAGTGTTAAGAGCTTAGTTGAAATTAAAATATGTTTAAAGAATAGTTGGAAACATGAGTTAGTGCTTTCCATCAAAAGTCCTTTCAATATCATTGTGATAAGCAGTACTGAGATATTTATTGATTTTGTGTGGTGTTTTTGGCCTTGTACAAATCAGGCATCCATTGTACATGTGAACTGTAGATAACGAAGCCTAGGTTGTGATCCAAGCATTTAAATTGACCCCCAATATTTTGAAAGACCTTATTTTTTAAGGACTGAATGATAACTTGTATTCTGTAATTTATGTTAATTTATTCTGGACCCCTGGTGCAGTTATTAATACAGATCTGTTTCTGTCATCCAATACATAAGTTTTATTGTGACTTTCCTATAGAAGGTTAAATTTAAGGACAGCTGGAAATGCTGGGGGGAAAATGAATATATCATCTATAGAATGTCACCAAGAACAGAGGAAGCTAGAAATATGGCTAAGATCTGTAAAATAAAGGCAGTTTCTAGGAGTAAGTTTTCTGAAGGGTATGTGTTGGTTTTTGACAGCTTTTTCTAAGTTAAGCATGAAGATTATGCCTTCAAAGAGTGACAACAGTGCCTAAAAGTCAATCCATCTGCCCACAACCTTTTCCTTGAGTGTGAAATCTGCATCAAAAGCCACATCGGACTCAGATGCTTGTACCGAATGAGTTGTTGAATTGTCAACAGTGCTGTTCTTCCAAGTTCATGGTAGCACCTTGGAAGCACAGAAACTAATCTGTTCACAATGTCCTCCTATGTACAAATTAGTACCCAGAATATTAAGTACTAATCTTGACTAAAGTTCAAGAGACAGTGGATGTTGAGGTTGGTATCAATTAACTGTCTATAATTATCTTCCAGGAGGAATATGAATACTTCCAGGGTACCCCTTCAAACCAACACCTGTACAGTAAGATAATCAGTCTTGAGAAAGTTCATTTGATTTTTACACATTACAAGGGGAAGACTGTGCCTGTGATTATGGAAATTACCTTAAACTTGTTTTCGGGAGGATATCTCCCTTCTACATTCTGTCCATCAGCAATACTTGTCAGTTTTATGTCTTAAATGTGTACCCAATCTCTCCGTTTTGTGGTCTGCATTGTCACTACCTAGCTTCAGGTTGCCCTCATCTCTCATTTGGTCTGTGGCAGAATCTTCCACTCTTACCTACTTGACAATTCTCTACAGAACAGCCAGACCCATCTTTTTTTTAAAAAATATGAATCTTATCATATCACTGCCCTTCTCAAAACCTTCTGGTGGTTTCTTATTATACTTAGAATAAAATTCAAGTTCCTCATCATGGCCTTCAAAGCCTTGTCTGGTCAGACACCTAACTTTCTCTGTGATGTCATTTTATACTATTTCTCCCTGTTCCCTGTGTTCAACTCTCTTCCTCAAACATACTAAGCTAGTTTGTACTTCAAGTTTAGAAATTCATTGTTTATTCTGCTTAAAATGCTGTTCCTTCAAATATTCAAGTGGTAGTTTTTTTGGTTACTTGGGTCTCAGCTCAAACATTAACTTCTGCAAAAAGAAGTTTCTGATTAACTTGCCTAACATTCCATCCCCCATGGTACTCTCCCTTTATACTGTTTTCTTTTCTTTTTTTTTCAGAACACTGACCACTATACAATTTTCTTATTTCTTCTTTATTGTCTCTCACACTAGATAAGTTGTATGGCAGAAGCAAGGACAGCATTTGTGTTGTTTACAGTCTGTTACTACAGAACTACATCTGGTTCACAGTAGCCTTAATTCCATAAATGTTTAGGAAGGAAGGAGTGAATCTCAGTGTGTTTTGCTATCAGTATGAACAGTGCTCCTAGAACTGTCATAGATCTCTCTGTGGCAGGTCTTTAAATTGACCCTGTACTTAAGTTGCTTAAAGTCTATTGCAAGAAGCTGTGGAGACCTTGAACCTGTGAAGGCAGGTTCTTGCACAGAGGAATGTGGATTACAAACCCCACATGGGTTGTTGTATATTCTATAAATCTTGTCATCTTTGCTGTAGAAGGTGATAGCTAACAAAAGCCGCAATGCCTTGAATATTAATGATGTGCCAGGTACACAGTAAGGACTTCACATTCATTAACTGAGTCCATGGGCAGCCCTATGTAGTATTATTATTTCCATTTTATGATCTTGAGAACTGAAAAATAGTCCTAATGGTTAGTAAGTGGGATAATCATGAAAGGAATCTAGGAGTCTGATTCCAGGTTTGGGGTGTCCATGTTGATGTCATAACCATCTCTAAAAACTGATCTCTGCAATTCACACATCACAACCAAGAGTGTGAGTTTGACGTTTGATGGCCTGGGAGTTTTGGTTTGCGTCACTGCTTACCAGACAAACTCCCCTCAGTTTATGTTACCAAGACTGGTAAGGTGTGGCTAACTATTTTAACTGTACGTAATTACTGTGAATGAGTCCATATTATAGTGGAGCACTCAATGGAGGGATTGACTGATTCTTTTAGGGTCCTGCTGAACAGAGCCAAGACTCATCTCCATTTTACTGGATAATGAATTCCATGAGCTTATGACAGGGTGTGCAACCTGTCATGGGATTGTTGTAATCACAGCACTGTTTTCTGCAGCTTCACAAATTGTGGCCTATTATTTAACTCTTGGAATTTGTTTAGATCTGAGGCAATAGAAAGTCTAAGCTGAGTTGGATGATAATAGCTTAAGTCTTAGTATTCATTCAACTCTGTGGGGAGAGATGATGCTATTATGACTTATATTCTGCCCAGTTTTGCCTTCCCAGAAGGAAGACCCATTATAGCAAAAATTTTAGCATTCACTTCTGACACTCACCATACAAACACTCCTCTTCCCTCTACTTACTGCCCAAAGAAAAATATCAGATACCAAAAAGGAGAATTAAGGAGGGAAATATAATCAAACCTCTTTCTAAGTAATATAAACATGTAACCAGTAAACATTTATATAAATATGCAGTAAAATATATAACCCATAAGAATGCCATATGACGTATAGTAAGACTGGATTCATGGCATGTGCATGTGTTAACAGCACTCAGACTCCCCCCAGCACCATGTGTATGTGCATTTAACTATAGAAAAATAAACACACATGGGGGCTGGGGCTGTTGTTCAGTGGCAGAGCATTTACCTAGCATGTGTGAAGGCACTGTGTTCAATCCTTAGCACCACATAAAAATAAATAAAGTAAGGGCATGTTGTCCATCTACAACTAAATATTTTTCAAAAAATAAAATAAGCACACACAAACATACAGGTCTCTCTATACACATTTTCAGACCCGCAGGCATTGAAAAAACATGATAGAAAATCAATGTGTTGTTTTAAATATATTGCTATGATGAATATATATACATGAATATAGATAAAAGTAACAGATGAACTTTGTATAGATAGTTCCAATCACTAGGGCTTTATTTAATTTCAAAACACTTAGACGTATCTTATAGTTGAATGGAACTGTTGATGTATTGGTTTATAGTATAAAGTGGGATGTCCCTAAAGCACAGTGATGATGATCAGCGGTCACTCAGTTTTTTTTTCCTCTGTAACACCCTTTTTTGTTTGTTTGGGTTTTTTTGCTATTTAGTTTTTATTCATAATCATAAACTTTACTCTGCAATCCAGCTAGACTTGGGAGGGAAATAAGGAAGATATGGAACCCAAAAAACTGCAGCAAGAGCACAAAGATGATGGGATATTGTGAGCAGATGGGGTGGAGAGGTGCTCTCCTGAGCTACAGAAGGAATGGTTTGATGGTTAAGATAAACACAAGTCAAATGTATTGTAGTTGTCCACAGTCAGTAATGGTGATCTTCGTGCTGGTCTTGCCATTCCTGGACCCAAAGCACTCCATTACTTCCATGATGTTCATGTCCTCTTTCAGCTTCCCAAAGACCACATGCTTGCCATCGAACCACTCAGTCTTGGCACTGCAGATGAAAAACTGGGAAAACTAGGAACCATTTGGGTTTGGCCCAGCATTTGCCATAGACAAGATGCCAGGGCCTATATGCTTCTGGATGAAGTTCTCATCATCAAACTTCTGCCCATAGATGGACATGCCATAATGGCATGTGAAGTCACCACCCTAGCACATAAATCCTGGAATAATTCTGTGAAAGCAGGAACCCTTATAACCAAATACTTTTTCTCCAGTAGTCAGAGTATGAAAATTTCCTGCTGTCTTTGGAACTTTGTCTGCAAACAGCCTGGTGCACTGCTGCCCTCCCGACCTCGAAGGAGATGTGGCCCAAGGGTTCACCGTTGAGGGCAATGTCGAAGAACATGGGTAGGGTTGAGCATGACTGACAGAGAACGACCACAGACAACAGTGGCATCTTGAAAATCTTGTTTGGTTTATTTTTGATGACATTTGACAAAGTGTTCAAATGTATTTTTGTAGTAACTTTTAGGGGGCAGTACTAACTACTCTATTTAGAACAATTGCAGATTTCTTTTTCTAAGTCAAGTCTCATAATACTTACTTGCCTCTAGGTCTCATACTATCCTAGAGGAGGTATTCTATTAGGTCCCAGGATGGCTGCTATAAACTGAACCAAAATGGAGGAATGACCATCTCTGAGGTGTTTGCTATTTTGAATAGCTTAATTTTCTATTGGTAAAGCTTGTTAACTCTTGGTTTGCTAGGCTCTCATTTATGGCACTGAAAGCAAGCATTTATCAAGTGGAGCCTTATTACCTTCTTGTGTTTCTTCCATGTGGTGCATATCCACTGTTAATAGATCATATTGTTGAAAAACAGGTCATTTTTGATAGATTATAAAAATAGTTATGTATATCACTTATATTTATATTCAATTAATATTTTCAAAGGCCCCATTTAGCTCAGAAAACAACAAATGCAGGATACTTGATAAAATAACTAAAGTAACAATATGTTTCATAAACAATGTAATACATAATGAAAAGAGGTCTTAATAGAAAATTATATAAATTTTAATTAAGTGTATTTCTGTCTTTTGAAAATATAATTATAGTCTGTGCCATTTTTTTTTATAATTTTAACCTTATATAAATTCTAGTTGGTTCTGAATTTGATTTCTTTGTTTCTCTTGGAATCTAGAAAGACACTTAAAAATAGCTTTTGTTCACTGGGAAAATAACACAACAACATCAAGTTTTCTCTAATGTGTTGTGTATGTGTGCATGTATATATAAACCCGGACCAATCTGACTGAAATGAAAAACTCAGTAGATGGATTTGTAACAGCTCATATGAAGCTACTTATGTGGAACTTGGAAACATGGTGCTTACCACTCATATGACATGAAGATATCCCTGGGCAAATGAGAATATTGGTGTGGTCCATAGTTATCATTTGTTCATTTTGGGGACTTAACCTAATTCAGTCTATTTTTGTGGAATTCACCATTAAAAGTTCATGTTCATATGGGCTCTTTCAGTATAAACAGGAAATTGACTTTGAAAACAGTTCACATCAACTTTCTCTGTACCACTATTCCCCTATCAAAACAGAAAGCAGATTATCACCTAGTAAAATAGTTCAACCAAAAGATTTATTTTTTTAACCTTCTTTAGAATCTGATATTATGTAATGTCTCAAATAATACCAGGTGTACCAGAATTATTGATAAATATTTTTGTATAACTTCATATGTGATTGGTAAACAGGACTTAATAAAAAAAGGAAAGCATCTTACAGCTGGTGTCCTCTGTAAAATTTATAGTCTTCACAGGTCTTCTCCAGCAACCAGATTTTTACTTTCTGACTCTAATGTGCCCTTTGTTGTAGTTTTCTAACTAAATTTCTTCTTGAAAATAAACTAATTTCCTTGTATCATTGATGATTTATATCAGAAGGAATTATTACCTAACCTTGAACCTATCATAGATAGCTTTGTCATGTACACTAAAGTGATTGGATTTAGAAAGACAATAGAAACATTACCCCATACATACAGAATGTCACTTAATTCTATCTTTTATATTTAAAATCTATGTAGATTAAAAATATTTTCAGAATGCCTAAGACAGTACAAAGAATAACATGAAGAAAACCCATGTATTCCTAGTTTTGTCAAATCTTAAAATTTGGCCGTATTTGCTTTAATCAGTTTTTGAAGAATTTGAGCAATTGAAGAATTTTTTTTTTTTTAATTTTGGTTCATTATACACAAATGGAGTACAGCTATCATTTTTCTGGTTGTACACAAAGTAGAATCATACAATTTGTGTATTCATACATATACATAGGGTATAGATGTTTGTCTCATTCCGTTATCTTTCCTTCCCCACCCACTCCCCACCCCTCATTATCCTCTATACAATCCATCCTTTCCCCACTTATCAGAGAAATCATTCAGCCTTTGGTTTTGGGGGCTTGGCTTATTTCACTTAACATGATATTCTCCAACTCCATCCATTTACCTGTAAATGTCATAAATTCATTATTCTTTATGGCTGAATAATATTCCATTGTGTATATATACCACAGTTTCTTTATCCATTCATCCATTGAAGGGCATCTAGGTTGGTTCCACAATCTAGCTATTGAGAATTGAGCTGCTATAAACATTGATGTGGCTGCATCACTGTAGTGTGCTGATTTTAAGTCCTTTGTGTATAGGCCAAGAGTGGAATTGTTGGGTCAAATGGTGGTTCCATTCTGAGTTTTCTAAGGAATCTCCATACTGCTTTCCAGAATGGCTGCACCAATTTGCAATCCCACCAGCACTATACAAGCAACACCAGTTGCTTGTATTCTTGATAATAGACATTCTAATTGGGGTGAGATGATATTTTAGGGTAGTTTTGATTTGCATTTCTCTTATTACTAGAGATGTTGAACATTTTTTCATATATCTGTTGATTGCTTGTAGATCCTCTTCTGTGAAGTGTCTGTTCATTTCCTTAGCCCATTTTTTGATTGGTTATTTGTATTCTTGGTGTAAAGTTTTTTGAGTTTTTTATAGATTCTGGAGATTAGTGCTCTATCTGAAGTGTGTGTGGCAAAGATTTTCTCCCACTCTGTGGGCTCTTTCTTCACATTGTTAATTGTTTCCTTTGCTGAGAAAAAGGTTTTTACGTTAGGGAAGGATCCATGTGCTGCTGAAAAGAAAGTATATTTACTCATTGATAGATGGAATATTCTATATATGTCTGTGAAGTCTAAATTATTGATTATGTTATTGAGATGTATGTATGTTCTTTGTTCAATTTTTGTTTGGAAGATCTGTTCAGTGGTGAGAGAGGTGTATTAAAGTCACCTAGTATTATTGTGTTTTGGTCTATTTAGTTCTGGAACTGAGAAGGATTTGTTTAACATACATGGATGCACTATTGTTTGGTGCATAAATATTTATGATCATTATGTCCTGCTGATTTATGCTTCCCTTAAGCAGTATGAAATGACCTTCTTTATCCCTTCTAACTTTGGCTCGAAGTCGGTTTTATCTGAAATGAGAATGGAAGCCCCTGCTTTTTCACTGAGTCCGTGTGTTTTTATGTTTTTTTCCCATCCTTTCACCTTTAATCTGTGGATGTCCTTTTCTATGAGATGAAGTCTCTTGAAGGCTGCATATTGTTGGGTCTTTCTTTTTAATCCAATCTGACAGTCTATGTCTTTTGATTGATGAGTTTAGACTGTTAACATTCAGGGTTACTATTGAGATATGACTTGTATTCTCAGTCATTTTGACTTATTTTTGGCTTCTAACTTGACTTGGTTTCTCCTTTAATTGACTATTCCTTTAGAGAATTCCTCCCTTTGCTGACATACATTGTTGTTTTTCATTTCTTCCTCTTGAAATATTTTGCTGAGAATGTTCTGTAGTGCAAGCTTTCTATTTGTGAATTCTTTTAGCTTGTGTTTATCATGGAAGGATTTTATTTCATCATCAAATCTGAAGGTCAGTTTCGCTGGGTATAAGATTCTTGGTTGGCATCCATTTTCTTTCAGAGCTTGAAATATTTCTTCCCTACCCTTCTAGCTTTTAGGTTCTGGCCTAAGAAATTTGCTGATATACGTATTGGTTTCCCTGTGTGGGGATGTAGGAAGAGCCCCTGGGAACATTTGCATCCTTACAGTTGTGGCGTGGGCAAAATCCTGTGGAACACCCAGGATTATCACGCTTGGGTGGAACAGCCCTGGCTGGCTCCCTCCCCTTCCCCCCGGACTCAATGCCTTGGGAGATTCTCACCCCATCCCCTCGTCTCCCTCTCCTTGCAAACTGCACAGCTTCTGACTAGACAGCTGTCATAGGCTCTCACATTTATGCTTCGTTGTTCATTAACTCCCATCTTGTATAAAAGATGTATATTCCCACATTAAGGCTGAGATTGTGTCCCAGAACCTTTCTCCTGGAGTCAAGTGTTCCTTCATTGCCTCACCCTCCTCCAAGGGAAAGTTCCCATGTTTCATGACACCCCTGTATATAATCTGATGCTTTTCTCTCCCAGTCTTTAAAGTTCTATCTTTGTTTTGTACGTTAGGTACTTTCATTATAATGTGACTTGGTGTGGATCTGTTGTAATTTTGTGCATTTTGTGTCCTGTAAGCCTCTTATATTTGATTTTCCATCTCATTCATCAAATTTGGGGAATTTTCTGATACTATTTCATTTGCACAGATTATTTATTCCTTTGGTTTGTATCTCTGTGCCTTACTCAATCCCAATAATCCTTAAATTTGGTCTTTTCATGATGTCCCATAATTCTTGGAGGTTCCATTCATGATTCCTTACCATCTTCTCTGTTTGGACGACTTTGTTTTCAAGATTAAGTACTTTGTCTTCATTGTCTGAGGTTCTGTCTTCCAAGTGAGCTAGCCTGTTGGTTATGCTTTCTATTGAGTTTTTAATTTGGTTTATTATTTCCTTCATTTCAAGGATTTCTATTTGGTTTCTTTTTAGAATCTATCTCTATTGAAATGTGTTTTTTTGCTTCCTGCAATTGCTCTTTTAGTTGTTCATTGGTGTGATCATTCATTGCCTACATTTACTCTCTCATCCCATCTTTTCCTTCTTGGATCATTTTAATTATGTACATTCTGAACTCCCTTTCTGACATTCCTTCTATCATGTTGTCATTGGGTTCTATTGATATAGCATCTAGGTTTGTTTGGGACACTTTCTCCCCTTGTTTTCTCATGTTGCTCTTGTATCTTCCCCTCTAGCAGTGCGAATCAGAGGTATTGCAGTTTCCCTTTAAACCGTGTAGTGTCCCTGAAGATTTCCAATACCTCACCTTGAAGAGATTAATATTAGCAGCACACTATATAATCAATATGTGTCCTTAATCCATAGAGACCCTATTTACATATTAACTGTGTTGTCATAATATACAGAGATAAGTTCAAATTATTATCTACAGCATAATCAATAGGTTTGCAATAAGGACTACATTTTCAAATGGTGGAAAAAGAGGATGAGGAGGTGTTTAGAATATAATGTTAATGACATCGGAGGTGAGTCGGGTGCTATGTTGTAGGAATAGTAAAAGCAGAATTAAAAGAAGTAGGTTGTTAGCATGAGAAAAGAGAGAAAGAGTCTCCAAGGAAACAGATATATAAGAGGATGATAGAGTGATTAGGGTATTAATAAAAGAAATAAGTGGGAATATAGTAGGTATAATAGGAATAAATCATAATAATACTATTTTAAAAAGTTTGGCAATAATGTTATGCTGTACTGTTAAAACCTCCTATTTTTCAGTGGTCTGATTCCTGAGAAGTACTTGATAATGCGGCATCTCAAGAAGGGTGCTATCCTACTGCCTTCGGGTCAGGAATAATCAATGCTTGTGGGTAAAGGCAACCTGGTGTTGATAGATGGTCAGTCACAGCGGGGGCACAGGCCAGGGCACTGGACCAGCAACAGGGCGCAGGCCTTTGTTTGGTGCTGGAGATGGTGGGCCTGATGTCTCGGCAGCATGTGTTCACAGCTCCAGCTTCCCGCAGCAGGCCTGTGCTCAGACCTGGGCAGGTCCAAGCAGCTGGTCCTCTGGGCTCCTGGCTGGGGCTTCTCATGGTAGGCCTGTGCTTGGACCTGGTCAGATCTAGTGGCTGATCCTCTGGGCTCCTGGCTGGGAGCCTGTAGCAGACCTCGCAATTGAAGAATTTGAGCAATTGAAATCTTCAGTGTAACTTTTACTGCCTCCCTTCCAGGAAGTACTATGCTGAATTTGGTGTTCATAGTTCTGTTAAATTTTGCATGCTTCATCTATGTATCCATCCATCCGTCCATCCATCCATCCATCCACCCACCCACCTATCTATATATCCTTAATTGAGATATAGAATTATTTTGCATATAAAGTTGTTAAAATTTTTATAAATGATATTACTGGAAGTATTCTTCCCTAACTTGCTACTATCCATCCATTTTAATTTTTTTGACATTTATCCATGTTGGTAGATGGGGCTGAAGTTAATTCATTTTAATAATAAGGTATTCTATTGTATGATGTGCAAGGTTAGACAACTGTACAGTTAGAGGATGTAATCTCCACAAGACCACTCACACTTCTAATATCAGCAGCTCTTTTGTGAGTTCTGAATTACTCTCTGGTTTGATCATTTGCTAGATGGACTTGACAGGGGTCCTTGAAAGCTGTTATTGTTTTAGTTTATTAGAGGGAATACATGTAGATTGAAGTCCATCAAGTATAGAGGTGTGTAGGACAGAGCACAGAAGGATTCCAAATGTGGAGTTTTCAGTTGTCCTCTGACTGTGGAGTCCAAGCAGTGTTACTCTTTACATATGATATGTGATAATACATACAGTATGAGCTTGAATTCTTTACTACAGTATATGACTATATATTTTCTTTTGTTCATTCTCCTCTTGATGGATATTTGGGTTGTCCATGATTCATATAAAATACTACCTGTTTTATTTATTAATGAACACATATAATTCTGTAAGACATGTACTAAGTTCTTTACAAATATTAATTCTTTTATTTCCCAAAAGAACCCTATGTAAATAAGTGCTGTTATTCTACACATGAGGAAACTGGGATAGATAGGCTAAATATCTCATTCAAGGTCACACAACTAGTAGTTGGCATAGTTGGCATATGAACTTAGGTAGTCAAAATTCTTCCTCTTAACCTTACACTGTGCACATATATCTATAATTGTATGAGGGTTTGTAAAAGCCCTATATCTAACAATAACATCACTGCTCTGTAGATAGATGAATCTTGAACTTTACTAGATTTGCCAAAATGTTATACAAACTTTTTGAGCAGTTAGTTTAAACAATTAGTAAGATAAAATGTGTCTCCCTGCCAGTCTGTGGTTTGTCTTTACTTCTTTTGTTCAGATGTTTAAATGTTTAAAGTATTCCTTTTCTAGTGTTTTTCTTTATGATTTTTGCATCATATTGAAGAAGTCTCTCCCTGAGTTAAACAACATGTGTTTCTGTGGTTTTTTTAAAGTATTACTTTTTACATGTATGCCTTTCATCTACCTGGGATTGATTTTGAATATGGCATAAAGCAGGGATATAATTATTTTCCTCGTATAGACAGCCTATTGTCTCCAATCCATTTTTTAATGGTCCATTCTTTCCCCAGTTCTTTGTAGTGCTACTTCTGTCATAATCATTTCTGAATATGCATAGTTCTTTCTATTAATTTCCTATTGCCACCACAACAAACTTAATAACTTAAAACAACACAAATTTATTATCTTTTATTCTGGAAGTCAGAAGTCTAAAAGTGGTCAGCAGGGCTACACTCCTTCTTGGGGCACCAGGTAAGACTCTGTTCCTTGCCTTTTTATCAGCTTAAAGAGGCTGCCTCTGCATTTCTTGGCATGTGTCCCCCTTCCAGCAATGGCATCACTCTGATCTCTGCTCTCATCTTCACATCTCTGACTTTCCTACCCCATCTTCTAAGGAAATTTGTAGTTATATTGTGCCCGCCATGATAATGTTCCCATCTCAAGATCCTTAGTATAATCATACCTAGAAAGTTCTTCTTTCCATGTAAGGTTACATATTCACATTCCTAGGGACTGGAATGTGGATATATTGGGGAATATGTCGGGGGTGGGCACGTTCAGCATACTGCAGCCTTCCTTGTGGTCATTTCATGAATGTTTTATATTTTTGATTCATAGGTTTTGGTCACACTAATAATCTGATAGTTCTATCTGAATAAAGTTTTGAGAAGTTTAGTTCTGCTCTTTGGTATGTATGCTGATTCTCACTCAGGGTTTGACACATTTCTCCATATGTTATGTTATTTTAGACTATAAATTATTCATTGGGACATCTTAACTTTGACAGTCTCACATGGCCTTGTTGAAGTCATATCTTGCCAGAAAGCTTTAGCAATTGCTTCCACCAGGTTTCCAGCATTATCACCTTTCCAGAACCACTTTTCATGATATTTCATTTGGTTATATTGGGTGTCTTGGATTGTATAAGTTCTGTTATTACAAACCCCTAGCCTATGTGAGAGTAGACCACTTGCTTTAAATATAGAGGTATAATATTTCTCTACCCAAGCTTAAGACAAAACAATGATTCATTTTCCCTCTGTTAGTAAGTGAATTTCTTTCTGAGATCACTCTTTGAGGTCCAGATATTATGAGAGATTATTTTTTTTTTACTCCCTGCCTTGTTTAGATCTTGAGGCATCTCCTTATGTGGACATTAAAACCCAAAAACTTAGATTACTGAGCTAGGTAAGCTCCTTAGAGCTTCTGCTACATTAACTCATATACTTGGTATTCTAGTTTTAAATTCCCAGTTTAATTTTGGCTCTTGGTCATTTTGCTTACTTCTCTTGTAAGTAAAGTCTTCAGGTGTCTCTCAGAGTCTTCTCTTCCTGATTTGTCCTTAACACTTCTCTGTGGTGATTGCCATCACGTGTCTTATATATCACCTCATGAGGATATTTATGGTTTATGCACCTTACATATGCAGGAGCTGATTTGTAGGGGGTAATCATCACCTGCTTGGGGACCCTTCTGGTTTGGTCACAATTCCAAGTGTCAATATTGTATTATTGGCAGTAACACCTCTGCTGCATCAAGATATTGGTAATCTTACTTCTGATAGACTCTTAATACCAAGATGGAGAAAATTATAAATGATCATGTCTTTTTCTGTAATATCAGTTACTAAATGTAAGATACGTAAAACATTATTACCTTAAATTTCTACTCAAATATCCTAGTTCTTATTTTTCTATTTTCTTTCTAGGATGTGTGCTGTGTTTGGTGGAATCTATTGTCTTCGCCATTCTGTACAATGCCTTGTAGTGGACAAAGAATCCAGAAAGTAAGGATGATATAAGTAACCTTCGTATATTTATACCCCAAACACAGGTGAAAAATGCTGAAGTTGATTTAAAAACATAAGATTCTTGAAAGATTCTCCTTGGTATTAATAACATTTCAACCTTGATTAAAAGTAATTTGTGTTTAGGTCCTCCAGAACAAGGAAAGTGAGTTCAGAATATAGAAACTAAATTAATTTCCCTGCAATATGACTATAGCACCTGATCATCCAAGCTTGGAAGACAAATCATTTCAGCTGCCGGGGTGGGTGATGAGTGATGTTAGTTTTCCTTGTGGCCTTACCTCCTCTAATTGATTTTCATCAGATGACAACAAAGCCCTCTGTTATTGCATTTTTAAAAATGGAGCTCACCTAAAGACTCATCAGATTAATCTCTGCTGATAATGCATGTCACTCCAAGAGAAAAGACTTTAATGAGGTTTTAGGGAGATTGTTGTCATAAACTATGCTGCCCTGTTATCTGAGGATAATTTTTTTTTTACAATAGTAGCAGCCCTACAGGCTGGCTTAGGATGGAAATAAGAATTTATCTGCTTTTTTTTAAAAAAAGCTGAGCACCACCTATTCACCTGTGTATATTTGAATTGTTTCCTAGGATTTATTATTAGTTACTAAGATATGCATTTGTTTGAATTATATTAAATAAAATACTATTCTACACTTTCTATGCTTCACACTGAACATAAAATAGGTTAACTGAATCAAGTTTTTGCAGCTGTTGAAATTGATGTGTGCTTTTCTTATTTGGTACATGTTCTTAAGCATCTACTGACCTTTACTTTTTGGATGACTCTTTTTAGTACTCTATAGTTTTGGTGATATTTATAGTATTTATTTATAGAAATAATATTGTTGGAGTCATAAATATAATATTTCGATCTGGAAACTTACACAGTATAAATTTTAAACTATCGCTTTCATTTTACAATAATTTTGTATAGTCTAAGTGCCATAAAATGGCTACTAACTTTTCATAGATTTCTTATAGTGTAATAACTAGTACTTTGATGTATGGCAAAGAAAAAACAAAACTCTTAAAAAGTCCAATGCTTAATGAATTTGCAGTTTGTACTGTAAGATAAAATCGACACATGATTTAAAGGGCTTATAAATTACCTTTAGCACTTCAAAAGAAAGGTATTACATAAACAAAAAATGATCACCTGAAGTGAAAAGTTTATCCACAAAGGCCCAGGTTATTCCTGTTTTGGCTCCTGGAGAGCTCTGTAGAAGTTCGTGAAGGAATGGTGGTCTTTATGACTTCCATAGGTATTGTTCCTTATGAGTTCATTTTGAAGCAAGAATGTATTCCTATGAGAGAAAATCAGATAATGAATTGCTTGTTTGGGGCTTATTTGCTTAGGTTGTTTTACCCTTTTGGGGCCCCATTCCAGTTCCACAAGTTATTCTCAGTGACACAAAGTACTTGCATGGCTCATTTTGGGGGGGGGGGGTATTTTTGAACTAAAAGCTACATTTACCTTACCTTTGACTTAGTTTTTATGATGTACTGTGAACAAAAGAACTGTTGTTTATGATCTGCAGAGATTACACTTGAAACCAGTAACTGAGGTCTAAAAAGCTAGAGACCAAAAGAACTGCCAGACTGGTAGTTTTCAAAGTATAATGTGCCTAAGAATTACCAGGTATGCTTGTGAAAAAAGAAGGCAGGATTTCTTGTGCTTCACCCTCAGAGAATAAATTGGGTGATATGGGTAGAACGAGGAAATTTACAGTTTTATGGAACATTCTAAGTGAATATAATATAGCTGATCCTTAGATGACACTGAGAAACATTTATCTGTATAAGGTAAAGTTGAAGATTTAGCCAAACATACTGTGATCTATGATGTCCTGGGGCCTCTAGGTGTGAATTTGTTCTAATCCCCTTTCAAGAGGAACCTGCCAGATATACTGCCAATCAAATGTGAACTTTATATAGTAGGTAAAATGTTTCTAATTTAAAGTTTTATATCTTCATAGAAAAATCTGAAATATAACATTTGTTGTTTAATGATTCCAGAGACACATATAAAGGTCTGTTAGCCCTGGAATTAGAGAAGACTTGGAATTCTGCTAACACTAGTGATTGTGGGCAGTCCTTTTCCCTAGGCCAGTTCCTTTTATCTGTAAGATAACTTAGACAGAAACTAGTGATTTTCATGTCTCCTTCCAGATCTGACTTGCATCATTTAAAGTTCTTAGAAAGACCTTACTTTTCCTTAATATTTAGAAATGATGGCCTTAAAATATTTTCTATACCCAAGTGTAAGCCATTCTTACACATGACCCAATGGGAACATAAAAAGAAAAAAAAATGAACTTATGTGTCTGCTTTTATGCATATAAATGGAATACAACTTCAACCTTTTGCTGTGTATTGTATTATTGTATTGCTATAACCCCAGTTTGCCAATGAACATCATTTTTTGGTCTCTCTTGCTTATTATAATACAAACAATTTGGATACTGCATGTGATTCTTTTACTAGAAAATTTACTTCATGCCATAACTATTTATTTCTATAGTAATAGGAGAGGTTTTAAATTTGGCTTACATTTATAATATTCCTGATATCTACCATAGTCTCAAGATATGAACTGTTTAAGTAATCTGTAAAGGTTTTGCTTAAGAAAGAATACTTGAAAATTATAAATTTGTACCTCTAATAATAATTATCAATTTATATTAATTTTTGTTTATTTAAAAAAATACATCATTGACCTCTAAGAATTTTATTTTCCCCCTAATGTCTTCTGTTATCCATGCATCATTCAATAGCATATTATTTAATCTCCAGGTGTTGGAGTAGTTTCTGTTTTTTATTTTATCATTGATTTCTAATTTCATTCCATTATGATCTGATAGAATACAAGGTAGTATCTCTATGTTTTTGTATTTGCTACGAGTAGCTTTGTGGCATAACACATGGTCTATTTTAGAAAAGGATCCATGAGCTGCTGAGAAGAAAGTGTATTCGCTTTTTGATGGATGGAATATTCTACATGTGTCTGTTAAGTCTAGATTAGCGCTTGTGTCATTGAGTTCTATGGTTCCTTTGTTCAATTTTTGCTTGGAAGATCTGTCCAACGGTCAGAGAGGAGTGTAAAAGTCACCCAGTATTATTGTGTTTTGGTCTATTTGGTTCCTGGAATTGAGAAGGATCTGATTGATGTACATGGATACGCCATTGTTTGGTGCATAAATATTTATGATTGTTTTGTCTTGCTGATTTATGCTTCCCTTAAGCAGTATGAAATGGCCTTCTTTATGCCTTCTGCCTAACTTTTGCTTGAAGTCTGCTTTATCTGAAATGAGGATGGAAACCCCTGCTTTTTTAATAAGTCCATGTGCATGATATGTTTTTTCCCAACCTTTCATCTTTAGTCTGTGGGCATGTTTTTCTATGAGATGCGTCTCTTGAAGGCAGCATATTGTTGGGTCTTTCTTTTTAATCCAATCTGACAATCTATGTCATTTGATTGATGAGTTTAGGCCATTTACATTTAGCGTTATTATTGAGGTATGACTTGTATTCCCAGTCATTTTGACTTATTTTTGGATTTTAATCTAACTGAGTTTTTCCTTTAATTGGCTGTTCCTTTAGGGTAATTCCTCTCTTTGAAGGTAAGTTTTGCTGGGTATAAGATTCTTGGTTGGCATCCATTTTCTTTCAGTGCTTAGAATATGTTGCTCCAGGCCCTTCTTGCTTTTAGGGTCTGGACTGAGAAAAGCTGCTGATATTCGTATTGGTTTTCCCCTATCTGATGTTTTTCTTTTGCAGTCTTTAAAATTCTATCTTTGTATATTAGGTATTTTCATTATAATGTGCCTGGGTGTGGATCTGTTGTGCATTTGGTGTCCTATAAGCCTCTTGAATTTGATTTTCCATTTCATTCATCATGATGTCCCATAATTCTTGGAGGTTCTGTTCATGGTTCCTTAGGCAGCAAAATGAAACTAAACCCCTATCTCTCAAAACTCAACAAAGTGGTACAAAACTCAACTCAAAATGGATCAAGGACCTAGGAATTAGACCAGAGACCTTGCACATAACAGAAGAGAAAAAAGGTCCAAATCTCCATCATGTTGGCCTAGGACCAGATTTCCTTAACATGACTCCTAAAGCGCAAGAAATAAAAGCAGGAATCAATGATTGGGATAGAGTCAAACCAAAAAGGTTTTTCTCAGCAAAGGAAACAATCAGCAATGTGAAACGAGAGTCTTCAGAGTGGGAGAAAATCTTTGCCACACACACTTCAGATAGCACTAATCTCCAGAATCTACAAAGTACTCAAAAATCCTTACACCAAGAATACTAATAATCCAATCAATAAATGGGCCAAGGAAATGAACACTTTACAGAAGATCTACAAGTAGTCAACAGATTTATGAAAAAATGTTCAATATCTCTAGTTATAAGAGAAATGCAAATCAAAACCACCTTAAGATTTTATCTTACCCCAATTAGAATGTCTTTTATTAAGAATACAGGCAACAAAAAGTAAAAGAAAAAAAAAAAAGGATACAGGCCACAACAGGTGTTGGCGAGGATGTGGGGAAATGGGTACACTCATACATTGCTGGTGGGAGTGCAAGTTGGTGCAGCCACTCTGGAAAGCAGTGTGGAGATTCCTTAGAAAACTTGGAATGGATCCACCATTTGACCCAGCTATCCCACTCCTTGGCCTATACCCAAAGGACTTAAAATCAGCATACTACAGTGATGCATCCATATCAATGTTCATAGCTGCTCAATTCACAATAGATAGATTGTGGAACCAACCTAGATGCCCTTCAGTAGATGAATGGATAAAGAAACTGTGGTATATATACACAATGGAATATTACTCTGCCATAAAGAAGAATAAAATTATGGCATTTGCAGGTAAATGGATGATTTTGGAGACTGTTATACTATGTGAGATTAGCCAATCCCCAAACTCCAAAGGCCGAATGGTCTCTCTGATAAGTGAATGATGATGCATAATGTGGGATGGAAGAGAGGCAAGAATGGAGGAAGGATAGATGGAATAGAGGGAAGGGAGGAGTGGGGTCATGGTGGGGGGTACGAATAATAACAGAATGAGACAGACATCATTGCACTGTGTACATGTATGAATGCACAAATGGTGTGACTCTACTTTGTGTACAGCCAGAGAAACAATAGCTGTACTCCATTTGTGTACAATGTATCAAAATTAAATTAAAAAAAAATCAAATCAAATAATCTCTATAAATACCTAAAGTTAGCATTGATTCAATTTGGTTTGGGCTAATATATCTTTCCCAAACACTACTTCCTCATACAAAATCAAATATTTGAAAGAAATAGCAGTAATAAGAGATATTTTTGAGAAAATAAATATAATGTGATGCTTCAGTAATTAAGGGAAAACCCTTAATCTTATCGTTCAGTATACCCAGCATAAGTTTCTTTTTATGGAATCTTGGTTGATTCCTTAATTGTTTTTATAAGTGTAATTCTAATAATAAGTAAGTAATCTACGACATTTAGCATTTTTCCTCTTATAGTTTTAGTTTGATGCTCTTTGCTATATTTCTATTTGGTAGGGGTATGGGGGTACCTGAGATTGAACCCAGGGATGCTTTACCACTGAGGTACATCCCTAGCCCCATTTTTAAATTTTGAGACAAGTTGCTGAAGGTCTTGCTATATTGCTGACACTGGCCTTGAACTTGTGATTCTCTTTTCTCGTCCCTTACCCCCAGTCATTGGGATTATAGGTATATACCACCACACCTGGCCCTTTCCCTATTTTTCTCTGTGGAACACTTGATATTTCCCTTACACTTTATTATGTAAGAGCTACTTACGCTTCAGGTCAAAGTTCTAAGTTCATTTCCTGATCTCACAGACTAGGTTAGAATCCTATGTTACCCATGAGTCAGATGCCCTTATATGATTATTTGATAAGTTACCTGTAAAAAAAAGGCAGGATCTCACTATTATATTTTCAGAATTTAGGCTGGTTCCTAGTACCCATTATACTCAGTAACTTTGAATTAAATGAGTGAATGAAGAATAAAAAGTGATTATGACTTTTTTTTGTACTTTTCACCTTCCATTCAGGAAAGCTGGAAGAAACATAAATGAAAATAGCATTGAGCTTAATGAGGTAATTACACATCAAAGTACTATACAGACTTTGAGAGATGAAATAGGGTATTAAGGATGCAAGAAAATAATAGTATATGGAATATATAGCCAAATGCATACTTATTTTTAACTCGATCTGTTTTGATTTTTGTTTAGTTTGCTTTTCCTGAGATGCACTTCGTGTTATCCTCACTATAATATCCATTAGTGCGACTTACTTTATTTGAAAGGATATAGGTTTGTTTTAGTTGTTCTTTTCTAAATTTTAATACTGTACCCTCTGCTGTTTGTGGAAACAATGAATGTTCTCTTCGCTTTACAGCTATCCTGACTAGGTAAAACTTTGTAAATTAAATCTTGCCATTTAGGAGTACAGTATTTGACATTTGGGTAGACTAGGTAAGACCTTGGACCAGATATATTTATAAACAATGCTTCTCATCTTAAGACTTCCAACTAGTTTTCCATGTGTACTTCAGCTTTCTCACTTAACTAGGTTTTCTGCTATGGCTTTTTTTTTTTAATAACACTTTTCTGATGTCAGGAGTAACTTTGCCTAACTTGGATGCTTGGAAATTATTAATAATAGTATGTTAGACTGAGCATAATGTGGATGACTAAATATCACTTATCATCTCTGAAGCTGTGATTTCAGTATGTCTCATTGGCAAAGTGGTAGTGATTGTATTCTAAATATTTAACCTTTAACGAATCCCATGGTAGTTACTACAAGGATAAACACGTGAGCAAAACATAGACCCTGCCCTTGTACAAAGAGTATGGTCAAAAGTGAAGGATTTAAAGTCAGATATACTGGAATTTGATCCTGACTTTGCTACTTTCTGGCTCTGTGAATTTCAACAAGTTGTTCAACTTCTCTATACCTAAGTTTCATTATTTCATTATTTGGAAAGAGAAGTAATTGGCAATACCCTACCTCATAGAGTTGTTATGAATATTAACTGAATAGATGAAGCTCGTAAAACCATTTTTACACATATAAAGAGCTCAACGTATACTGGTAGTAATTATAATATTAATGGAGACCTTGGCATCCTACAGTGGAAGACCTATTGTGAAGATCCTTCTATGCTATGCTAAAGAGTTTGGAATATAATCTGTTTATTTTTAAGCAAACCTTAATTTGCTGCTATTAAGTTAATAATGTTGGTAGTGATTTAGAGGAAGCACTGTGATGGAAAGAGATTTTTTTTTTACCCCCTAAATCAGGGATTCTGTATTGACTTTTTCTGCCTATACTGTTCATATGCATAGAATACTTCCATCACCCATCTGTTCACCATCTATGCAACAAGTATTGGTTGTTTTCTATGTCTCAGGCACTGGAGACATAGCATACAATCAGGGCTGCTGTTCTCATGGAGCTTACTGGAGGACATTGCAAAATGAATAATTTAACAAGGTAATTACACATTTGGATATGTTCAGTCAGCAGATATGATTTTCCTTCCCTATTTGAAGAGCCTTGATAGTTTTATATTACCTCAAAATAAAGTCTAACCCCTTTCTACACAACATCAGAGACTGAGCTCTGGCCCCTGCCTGCTACCCTAGGCTCATCTCTCTACCTTCCTTGCTTCCTGTTTTATTGTCAGATAATACTGAACCAATGATATGTCTCTGACTTATTCTTCACTTACTTGATTCTGTACCCCTGCAAATGTTGCCCTTTGCTTGAGGTATTCTTGTCCTTATTTGTTGCTTAACTGTATATTCTCTACTACTCTATCCTTCCATTCTAAGCTGAGTTAGACAGTTCCCCTTAGCATTCTGTGATGTGCTGTCCACATTTTATCAATGGACTTTCCTATTTTGTTAAAATAGCCTGTGTCTAAATCTTCCTTATATTGGGAGCTCCTTTAGGGCAAGACTTTTTTTCTTATTTCTTGGAATGATGTTTGGTGCTTGGTTGTTATAGTATACATTTATGTTGAACAAATGAGGTGTCAACTTGCTAGCAGTCCATTGTCTTATTACACATAAGTATCTGAAGCAGTATCAGTAGAGATGGAGAGAAGAGACTAATTGCAAGAAATATTTATAAGATAGAATCAAAATTTAGTAACAGATTAGATGTAAGAAAGATTTGAGTTGAGGAAACTTATAATTGTTGGTTGTGCCTTTATATGATAGATGGATGACTAAAAGGGAGGAAAGTAGGTGAGGAGCCATGATAAATTCAGGTTAGGTTGTGCTAGTTTTAAAAAAGACATGGTTAATAATGCTACATTGTTCATGTGAAATTTGATAAGAGCAGTTTTTAAGGGTCCTCATCCCCCCCCACACAAATGCTAATTGTGGGTGGTGATTGGATGTGTTAATTAATTTAACTGTGTTAATCATTACACAATCTATACCTATAACATGCCATCACATTGTATTCCTTGAAAAACATAAAATTTTTATTTGACCATTAGATATTTTTAAAGGAGGGTTAAAGTCTATGATGAAAGAAAGAAATAATAGTTAAAATATGAATACAGAGCTTGTGAGAAGTCAGAATAGAAAACCATACATTGGGAGTTATCTAACTATTAATGGTTTGAAACTATTACAATAAATTTTCCCTCAAGAAAAATGTGTGAAGCCTACAGGATGGTTTTATGAATGAGGTGGCTTTTAAACAAAAGCATTTCAGAAAGCTCACAAGGGACTGTTGAGTAGGGAGAATTATATTTTCCCTTCAGTGCTTGGGAATCTTCTAATTTCCCTAATATTTTAATTATTTCACATGTGGTTTCTGCTTTCTTTACTATATAATTAGGATAATAATCCTGAAGATCATAGGGATTGGGTACCTATTTTAATATTTTCTCTTCTGGGCCAGATTCCAGACATTGAGTTTTTATCTTACTGTTTTGTTCCCTATTATCATTTGCTATTTATGTCCTCATATCATTGAACCAAGAACTGAATAACTGTTGTGATTTGTTGATTTAGAAAGCTTATCCCTAGAAATGTTCCGTCTGGCTTCAGTGATTCTTATGATCAGCTTGGTCACTGTGTCCCTATAACTGGGAACTCCTATCATGTTCCTCCTCAATTTACTATTTATGAGGTTCAGCAAGCCTTCATCTAAATCCTAAATGCTGTTAATCTTTAATGACTTACTTAGGTTTATGTGGGAAGATTGGACAGGAGGGTATTTTAATGTCTCTGGCACAATGGTTTCATTTTGTGGTTTCCCATTACTTGAATGTCATCTAATTTTTGTATTAATCTTTTAACATGAAGATTAAGCATAGGTGCCAAATCAATATTCCTTTCTTCATTGTTCTCCTGATTAGGCAGAATATATGACGGTAAGTGAAGTATCTGAGGGGAAAACAAATCTTACCACTTGCTTAAACATGTCTTGGTTTGAACAGCTTTGCTTGGGCCTAGAGCCTTAGTTCTTCAGAGTAAGAATGAGACTAACAGGTGAGTCTTGTTATTATCATCTACCAGAATGAGACTGGGCTTATATGACCATCACTTCAATTTCTAGAGAAATAGATATTTTCTCTGTACCAGTAGCTGTTTACTTTTTTCCATCTAGTACATCATAAAGATGCAACAGTAACAGAGGCGTGCTTGGCTGTGATTCTTTCCTGGGATTTGGGAGCTTATCAGAATCTCCAGGGGTACTTATAATTCAAAAAAGTCCCCCAGGTGTGATTCTGATTTGCTTCCTTTTCCTCCTCCTCCTTTGAGAGTCACTGTTTCATTGGAAGTTTCAGCATTAATTGGCACATTTATTAGTGTCTCCTTGCAAGGTTGGGCTCCCTAATTCCCATATTTCCCCTTTGAGTCCCCCTTAATTCTTTTAAATACCGTAACTTCTGAAACCAATGCCTGCATGTCACCAGAGGTGTAACTATCACCAGAGCAGCCCTCTTAGTGTTTGGAAATCTACAAACTAAGGAGGTTTACACAAGTTTGAGGGTGAGATTTAGTTCTATGTTTTAGTTTATTTAAATAGAAACCCTTTGCAAAAGCAAGCCTAGGATTTATCTTACCATCACTCCCCTCTCAGTTTTATTCCAACATTTTATGATGAATTTAAAGTGAAGGCCTGGATATCTTCCACCCAGGTTCTACAATTAACAGTTTGAAATACTTGCTCATTGACATAACTGCTCAGATACTCTTCCCTTTATCCATCTATTAATTCATCTTCTTTATGCATTTCATAGTAAATTCCATAGTAAATTCAATAAAATTCTCCCTTGACACTTCACTGTGGTTATCATACAGTAGTATTTTTCCAGTGTTTTTCTTTTGATGTAGAATTTACAGTGAAATATCCAAATCTTAAGTGTTCATTACCCGAGTTTTAACAAATGTTAAATGTGTATAACCCAAGTCCCTATAAAAAAGGAACAATTTAGACCCTCTTTTCTTCTGCTCACATTATGTCCTTTTGAATTTCTGTGGTGTCTGAGTGAAAGGTAAGAAAAAGTTTCATCAGTGCTTACAGGGCGAGTAGAGATCACTACATATGATGACTTATCATTAAATTTCTCTTCTCTGTTGCCTGAAGTACTTTGTTTTTCAAATCTCTTATGAATGTTTCAAAACAGGAGGCCAAATGATAAACTTATCTTTTCAGTTTTTAAACAATTTTGGAAAATATCTAAGTATGATATCTTGTATCTATTTAGTTAAGTATTTTGTAATACAAGTTTAATGAAATCTGAGGAAGTATGGACACAACCAGAAGAGGGAAAGAAAAAGGAATTAGAGACAAGATGGGAAAATCATTTAAGTATTAATATAATAAAACAAATGTTATATTAATATGTGCTTGTTTAAAACATATATATTATGCACATAAAACATTACTAAACATCATAGCCTGTTCTGACAAAAGTGTTATGCCATTTATTCAAGAATCTCAGCAAAGCATAATCTGCCTTTAGGAAATACAAACAAAATTTCTCTCACTATTACTCTTGAGTGTTCATCATTTTACTTTCAATGTGTTGATGCCAGTTAAATATCACTTATTTTGCCTATTTTACAGCAGATGAGCATATTTTAATATTCACCAGTATATTTAAAATATGGTACGATTTTGAAATTGTTTTCTTGCCTTTTATGAGGAATATCAAGTATTTCAAATAAAATAATTCTGGCCCCAAAGGGAAAAGCTGTGACAAAAGTAAATTGATATTTCCATAAAAAAGATATAGCAAACACATAGTCATTTGCATATAGTTCCTGAAATATTGCATACTGGCTTTGTCAGTGCTGGTAAGTCCATTTCAAGGATGTCACCCTTAGTCCATTAGTTTGGATAATGAGCCCTATAAAGTACATTTATAACTTGTGGCACTGCAAGAAGATGGATTCTAATTTTCATCCTTTTATCTAGACACATTGAAAGAAGGTCAATGGAGGGTTCTATATGATTCATTGTCCGAACACATATCAGATGACAGAGACCTGATAATGTCCATGCATAAGTGTTTTCCTTATTTGGAAACAGCACTTGAAAGAAATCTTTCTATGATGATCCTTTGAAGTAAAGTGGAAACAGTATTACAAGAAGCTATATCCCCCGTTTTTCTGTTTTAAAACATTATCAAATGCATGACCAGATAGCTATTTTTGAACAAAAGAGAAAGCATCACTTAACAGAAAAATAAAAAGCCTTTAGTGGCTCTTACCAACTGTGAATGATATAACAAGATATTTAATCAACTTTTCTCTTCTTCTTTTCTTAGAACTGTTAAGGAGGGGGGGAGGCCCATTTTCTAAACAAAGAAAAAGCTTCCTAACATGCGGAAAGCTTATAATTACACACTAATGGTTTTTCTAACTTTTTTACTAATGGTAATTAAAATAAATATTTAAGTTGTATTCCATGTACATCTTATAGATTAAAAGATGTCAAAATAGCAACAAGAATACATATTCTGTAATTCATTGTCAGTTTTGTATCAGAAAATGTAGAATTTTAGGCAAGTATGTAATCTTCACGAGGTTTTATATTCAAAACCAGTAGCTGCTTTTTTTTTCATTTTCTTAATAACTTAATCATTAATGTGAACATTTTTGCTATGCTTATTTTCGTTATAGATGTAAAGCAATTATAGATCAGTTTGGTCAGAGAATAATCTCTAAGCATTTCCTTGTGGAGGACAGTTACCTTTCTGAGAACACATGCTCACGTGTGCAATACAGGTAAGGCACCTCTCCACCCACCAGACAAGGGAAGGTGAAATTTAATGCTGTGTGATTACATTGACATTTCTCTAGGATTCCATCCTTCAAGTAACATGCAAGGCATAGCAAAGCTAAGTTATATTCAGTATCTTACCTTTCTTCTCTTATAGAGTCTAGTTTGGGTGACCTCAGCATAATTTCAACTCTTCATTTCATCTGGGGTTTGTCTGTAGGTCATATACTCTTGTTTCATGAGCCAAGAAAAGATTAAAGCAGAACTTGACTTGGCTTGGGGAGGCAACACTTTTATCCTGACTTGAATCTTTGAAACAAACCTTCTGGTGGTTATATAACTATAAATGTTACTTTTTCATGAAATCTGAATCACTGCTTCCTCTTTTGTGCATTACAGGCAGATCTCCAGGGCAGTTCTGATTACAGATAGATCTGTACTAAAATCAGATTCAGATCAACAGGTAAATTCAGTCCTATACTTTCAAAATATAAGTTGTGTATGTTAAGGTGGAAAACAATGCTTTGATATACATGGTGAATTTTTGCTATAGTCAAGCTAATGAACATCCACCTCTTCACAAAGTTTCCTTTTTTGTAGTGAGAACACTTAAGATCTAATCTTAGCATATTTTAAATATACAATGTAGTATTATTAACTATAGTTCCTATCCCGTGCATTAGATCTCTCAAACTTCAGATCTCTCAAACTTCTTCTGCTTGATAGAAAGTCTTCTTTCCTTCAACCAAGTCTCCCATATCACTTACCCTGCAAACTAGCAACTACCATTCTACTGTCTGCTTTTATGGATTTGACTTTTTTAGATTCCACATATGAGATGATGTAGCATTTGTGCCTGCTTTATTTCACTTACCTTAATGTCCTGAAGATTTATCCATGTTGTAGTTTACAACAGGATTTCCTTTTTAAAGAGAGAATAATAGGGGCTGGGGATATAACTCAGTTGGTAGAGTGCTTTCCTTGCAAGCATAAGGCCCTGGGTTCAATCCCCAGCACCGCAAAAAAAAAAAAACAAAAGAGAGAGAGAGAATAACATTTATATATTCCATATGCATGTATATTGAACATATGTATATGGAACATATGAATATATAATAAATGTATCTATAATACTATATATACTTATATAACATATAATATCATATCATATATATACACTTACACTGCATTTTATTCATTTTATTTATTCTTTGACATATACTTAGGTTTTCTCCATATATTGCCTGCTAGAAATAATACTGGAATGAACATGGGAGTGCAGATATCTATTTAAGATACTGATTTCATTTCTTTACATATATACCCAGAGGCGGGATTGTCGAATCATACAAATTCTGTTCCATAATTTTTTGTGGAACCATTTTCCATAATGGCTATATTAATTTACATTTCCAAAAACAGTATAAAAGCATTCCCTTTCTTCCATATCTTCACCAACACTTGATATCTATTGTCTCTTCCATATAGCCTTCCTAACGTGTTTGAGGTGTTATCTCACAGTCTAGTATGTTTTTATAACATTATTGTTAATTTAATCTACATGATAATATGTATGTATCAATATTGGTAAATTCTATCAAGCCATACATGCTCATACTTTTCATATATTTTAAAAATACATAATGACAATAATAGCCTTGATTTCTTAAGTTATTCTAGAATAAATAATTGCATCCTGTGTAACAGTTATTCTAGAAAAATTCAACATGGTTTTCATTTTTACAACTTTCTATAAAATTGAAAATGTATCATTAGCAGGAAGAAAAAAAAAAAAAAAAACCCTTGGAGACTACATTTAAAAACCTTAGAGAGAAAGACTTTACAGTAGACAACCCTGTAGTAATAATGGAAAGCCCATCATTGGGCCTCATATGATTGAATTTCAGCACACATTCTTAGTTATAATATTTCCTCACCACTATGTCCATTTCAGTACTGTTCTACTTCATATCCTTGACTCTGTAGGAACATCTCTCTGCCTGTCATTTTTTGTCAGTCCGATTACTTAAATTCAAGGGACACATCCCCTTTGCCCCCTAACCATATTTTACAGTGACATAAAATCAGTTTCGTCAGAAGGTATGACTGTCAGATCTAATGCTACTGCTAAAAATAGGCTCCTAAAACTCCTTCAGTTGGAAGCTTCCTATTATATAAAACATTATTTGAGTGGAGAAGTCAATTAGTGGTCCCAATTGTTATTGCTAATAAAATGAACATTATATGAACAAACATCAAGTATATGTTATACATATAAGCATAAATACTACTTTTATTTAATCATTCAGCAAACATCAAGTGCCTTTTACCTGTCAGCCACTGTGCTGGGTTCTGAGGAGATAGTGGTCACCTGATAGCATCTCTCCCCTCAAATAGCATACAGTTTGGCGGATACAGATACAGACAAGTAAGTAGCAAGTACAGTTTGGTGTGACAAGTGTGAGCAAGAGTATATATAAAGAATGTTATCAGCAGCTATTATATCACTTACCACAGTGGCCTTTTACTGCTGATTGCTTGACTGTATCTCCCATTAAGCAATGAAACATCAAACACTGTGGAATAACTAAATGATGACTAAAAACATGACCATAATTGGAAAAGTATCGTAAGGAATCCACCAAGGTGTAAGAACAACTTTTGGTTCCTGTAATTATCATATCTTTTCTTGAGATACACTCAATAACCTTACTGAACTCTGAGAACTTAACTCTCTCAAACCTCATAGAGATTATAAAAGCCATTTTAAGAGAACTCCCTCAACCTTCTAATACTACTTCTGTAAAATGTATGTTGACTCCAATCTATTTATTCTATCATGGCTAGTAGCAAAGGGAGTGAAGAGGAACATAGAGATATCTTGAGCCCCAAACTGCACATCAAGTAAAATGGTCATGATTATTAAAATAATTTATAGTTTTAGAATTCATTGTAGTTGTTTTCTCAGTGGACTATCAATATGACACTCCCAGTCATAATATGAATATAAAACTTTTAGGGAAAGTATAAATGAGGCTTTCCCTTTTGGCAAGCATTTCGTACATGGGAGGATATAATTTCCTTGGAGTGAGGATTGACACTGAATTTTCAGCTTTACAAAGATACATTCCAATTATCATTTAAAGTCTTTTAAATATAAAACCATACAACATATGCCTAGTGCCTAGGCAGTATACCGCATATCAGTAACCAGTTCTTAGTAATAATTTCACATTTTATTTTTTATTCTGAATTTCTGGTTTTATTAATGAAGTCCTACAATTAATTTAAAATCATTCATTTTGAAACATTTTCTTATATATTTACTTTCCATATTTCATTGTCCTTGGGACTGGTAATATATTTAATTCTCCATGCTCTGTAACTCCTATTTGAAGCCCTTATTAATAATCAAAAGTCAAGTGACATGGTCTGATCTCAAACACCAAAGTGCATATATTTCAAAAGTAAAAGTTACAATTGCATCCTTGCAAATAATAGTTGAAGAATTTAATAAATATTAAAGACTTGAACAATTGTTCAAAATTATATGAACCCAACATATGATAAAGTATAAATGTAGATATTAAATATCAAGATAAATAATACACATTTCCAGTTCTATTTGAAAATTAAATCCTTACGAGCAAATTTTTTGAAATATCAAGGGATACTTAGGAATTTGAAAGTTAGCTCTCTAATGATAGAAGAATGCAAATGAGATCTAAGAGCTGTATCTGATATTTTTTTTCTGCTTTGTAGATTTCCATTTTGATAGTACCAGCAGAGGAACCAGGAAGTTTTGCTGTTCGGGTCATTGAGTTATGTTCTTCAACGATGACATGCATGAAAGGCACCTGTAAGCATATTAGTTGGGTTGTGTTTTGTGTGTGTTTAAGTAGTAAGGGTTGAGGGCACTGTTGCAGTTGCCCAGTTATATTTCTAGAGATTTTTTTCCTTTATTATTCACAGTACTTATTCACATAATAAAAAGTCATACAGTAAGGCATTTCATACTTTTTACCCTTGCCTCAAAACATTTCTATGCTAAATCTTCACAGGCATAATTGTCTAGTTCTCCAGTGAAAGGATTTCTGTTACTACAGTTCTTTCTGTTATTTTTCTTAAGCTTATGAAATACTTTCATGATATTTGTTTCCTGGGCTGCTTGGTTTCTTCTTTACTTTCTGCTTTAACTGTTCAGGCTTCTGTAGCAAAATGCCTTAGAGAGGGTAATTTATAAGCAACAAAAATTTTATTTCTCACAGTTCTAGAGACTGGAATATATAAGATCTTGATGCCAGCAACAATGTGTCTGGTAAGGGCCTATTTCTCTTAGATGGCACCTTCCATGTGTTTTCAAATGGTAGATGGGGCAAAAGGGATCCTTTGGACCCCTTTTAAAAAGTTTTATTATTTGTCAGATTTATTTTATATGAGACATAAAAATAAATATTGTACATACCCTTGAAATATATATATATATGCTGTGATGTTATAATCAAGTTAATATCTACTTCTTGTAACATTTACTATTTCTTTATGGTGAAAACTTTCAAAATAATTTCTTCTAGAATTTAAAAATATACAATACAGTATTGTTATTTATAGTTACCCTATTGTATATTAGCACACAATAACTTCTTGTTCCTGTCTAATTATAGCATCATACACATTGGTCAACCTTTCTCCATGCCTTCCTCCCTGCTATTTTCCAGTATCTGGAAACCATCATTCCAGTCTCAACTTCTATGTGATCAACTTTTTTAGATTGCACATATGAGTGAGGTCATATGGTATGCATCTTTCTGTGCATGGCTTATTTCACTTAACATAATGATCTCTGATTCTTTCCATGTTGTCACAGATGACAGGATTTCATTCTTTTTATGACTGAATAGTACTCCAGTGTGTATTTGTACACTTTTTAAAGTCTGTTCATCAGTTTATGTACACTTAGGTTGTTTCCATTTCTCAGCTATTGTGAATAGTGCTGCAATCAACATGGGCATGCACATGTCTTTTCAGCATACTTATCTCATTTCTGTTGGATATGTACCCAAGTAATGAGATTGTTGGATCATATGGCAGTTCTATTTTTTTTAATTTCATACTTCATACTGTTTTCCATAGTGGAAATTGTACTAATTTACCTTTACACTAACAGTATATAAGAGTTACCCTTGCTCTACATCATTGACAGCATTTGCTAAAGTTTTTGTTTTTGTAAATTCTTATTTGATAATAGCCATTTTGAGTGGACAGAGAGTTGATATCTATCTCATGTGTTTTGACTGTCATTTCCGTAATGGCTAGTGATTTTTTTTTTCATGTACTTGTCCATTTATATCCTCTTGAGAAAAATTTATTCATGTTATTTGTCCATTATTTAATCTGTATTTTTGTTCATTTGTTTTGAAATTGAGTTTTTGGAATTCCTAACATATTCTAGATCTCAACCTCTTGTTAGATGAATAATTTGTAAAGATTTTCTCCTTTTTTGTAGATTGTCTCTTCATTCTGTTGACTGATTCTTTTGCTGTATAAAACTTTTGTTTGACATAATCCCATTTGTCTCATTTTATTTTTGTTGCCTGTGTATTTGTTGTCTTATCAAAAATCCTTATAAAAATTATAAAAAAATTAAAAATAATTCTTGTGAATTCCAGTGTCTGGAAGTGTATCCCATATGTTTAATTCCAGTGACTTTGTAGTTTCAGGTCTTTAAATTTTTAATCCATTTTGAGTTGTTTCTTGTAACTGCTAAGAGGGTTCCAGTTCCATTCCTCTACAATTTTTTGTACTTCAGATTGAACCCAGGTGCATTTAACCACAACACCCAACTTTTGTTGTTGTTGTTGTTGTTGTTGTTATTTTTTATTTTAAGATAGGTTCTCACTAAATTGCTGAGGCTGACCTGAAATTTGTGATCTTCCTGTCTCAACCTTCCAAGCTGCTGGGATTATAGGCATGTGCCACTATGCCCGGCTCTTCTGTATCTTTATATTCAATTTTCCCAGCACCAATTGTTGAAAAGACTGCCTTCTCCAGTGTGTGTTTTTAGCACTATTGTCTAAAATCAGTTGGCCATAGAAATTCTGGTTTCTTTATTCTATTTCATTAGCATATGTGTCTGTTTTTATGCCAATATGATGCTGTTTTGATGACTACAACTATGCAGTATATTTTGAAGTCAGGGAAGGTAAAATAGTGCCCCTGCTTTGTTTGTTGTTTGTTTGTTTGTTGACTCAAATGGCTTTGTCTATTTGGGATTTTTCATGGTTCCGTATTAATCAATTACTAGGTCTCTAAAGAATGACATTGGTAATTTGACAGAGTCGGCCTTGAATCTGTAGATTGCTTTGGGTAGTATGGGCATTTTAACAATATTATTTCAATCCATAAACACAAAATATCTTCCATTCTTTAGTGTCCTCTTCATTTTCTTTCATCAGTGTTTTATAATTTTTATTGTATACATATTTCAACTCTGTTAAATTCATTCCTAGGTATTTTACTTTTGTAGCTGTTGCAAATGGGATTGCTTTCTTGATTTCCATGTCTGAAAATTGGCTATTGATGTGTAGCTTCACTACTGATATTTACATGTTGATTACCTGCTTGTTTTGTTATCATGGTAATGCTGGCCTTAATTAATGCATTTGGAAGCATTCCTTCATGGGTAAATTTTTTTAACTAAATTTGTATCATACAGGATTAATGTTTGTTTTCATATATGTGTGTGTGTTTCAAATATGTGCATTTATTGAACATCAGTTTATGGGAAATGAATTCCAAACAGATTATACCAGAGTAGTAGAAGCATTAGTCATATCCAAATAGTTGCAATACAGGCTACCAAATTGTAGATTTTTCTTTTTGTTGCCCTTAATTTTCTGATTTCTATACAATAGGAATTTTCCCCACCTTTTTAAATTGGTGCATTATAATTGTACATAATAGTGGGGTTTGTTGTTCATTCACAAAATAAAACAATATAATTTGGCCAATATCACTCCCCAAGTCTTTCCTGCTCCCTTCCACCTTCCCACCCCCTGGTACCTTTCCTTTATTCCGCTGATCTCCCTTTGTTTTTCCTACCTTTCTTTTCCTTTTTCTTCTCTATGTTCCACATATAAGAGAAAATATATGACCCTTGACCTTCGGTGTTTTGCTTATTTCACTTAATATAATGGTCTCAAGTTCCATCCATTTCCCTAGAAATGATATAATTTTGTTTTTCTTTATGGTTGAATAAAACTCCTACAATAGAAATTTGAAACAGGCATTTATGCCATAAGTATAAGGAATCATATCAGCAACATTTGTTATTGTGTGATAAAAATTTGACATACCCTAAATTTCTTACTGTTTTCATGTTGATTATGTATAATTGAATCTACCATTTTGGTTATTTATTTCAGGCTGCTACAATATATAAATATCTCAAGTGGTCATTAAATTTAACCTTTTTCCTCTTTTTCCTTAATTTCTATCAAATCTTCCTACCTTATTAAATACTTCCTGAAATTTAAAATATTTTCAAAATTACCTGTAACATACAAACTGGTGAACCCTCTTAAGTTGGTCCTTCCTTATTTGTCATTTGTATTTTTTTCATGCTTATTTTATTTACTTATGTGTTTCTGTATTCTCCAACCCCAAACATTGTCTTCCAGTCAGCAAATTTAGAAAAGATTTAGAAAAGTCCTGCTACTGGTTGAGAAGAACAAACCATACCCTCTTGTGTTCCAAAGTCATATGTAGCATGAAGTGTTACTGTTATATTTTCTAAGCATTATTGTAATATTTTAAACATCCCTTGTAAATTTTTTAATTTTCAGTATGGTCTCTAATTTAACATTTATGTATTTATCTTAGTGGCTTTCTCATGTGAGTTATATTTATTAATGGAATCACTATAAAGTGGTCAAAGAACTTCCATCATATCATTAAGTTCTTCAGAGTGCAATTTGTGACAAGAAATGGTGGAAGAGTATCTCTGCCCTCTCCAAATATAGGACATCACCACTTTGAAATGTATTCCTTGGCTGCATGTATTAAAGCAATTGGTGATGAGACAAACTCATTCAGCTGGGTTAGTGGAACCTAAACTACACTTTAGGTCATCTCGAGGCCTGCTTCAAATAAAACTGAACCAAAGAGGTAGCAAGACCGTTATACTTAAGTTCATAGGGTGATATGTATCTTTGAAATATTATATTGTCAAGAATTTTCTGGTGACCACTCATTATTTTATATGGTTCTTAATCCTATGAAATAGGTACTGTTAGCTCCATATTAACAGATTATCAAGCTAAAGCTTACAGAGTTTTATTATGTTGTCTAAGATCACACACCTTAGTAAGTGGCATATCTGAGGTTCAAACAATTACTTCTGATTCCGGGCCCACACAGACCACCACTATGTTGGTGCTGAAAATTTTTTAAAATAATAATGTTTCCCACCTTTAAATTTTTTTAGTCACAAATCATAAACTTTGTGCAAATCCTAGAATTACAGGATTCTTACTGTCTAACAATAAAGAAAATATTCTGACATTCGGTGATGATAGTCATTCAACAAATATTTTTTGAACTTCCACTAAATGTTGTGCCAGTAGTTAAAAATGAATTAGAATGATTGCAAAGATTCAGTGTATATAAAACAATTTACAATGTCTGGCAAAAGCATATAATAAATGGCAGCTTCTATTTATAACAGGAAGGATAATAATAATGTATTACTAGCATACTGGGTTACAGATATTAATTATAGCAAAATATTATTCATTTTAATATTACCATATTTTCCCTTACCTTTGGGCCTTTGCAAATGTTGTTCCTTTACCCAAGAGTGACCCTACCAACCAGTTAAATGCTTCTTCATCCTTCAGATCCTGATTCACATATTACCACCTTTCCAAGCCATTCCCTGACTCATGCAGTTAGACTTTCACTGCTTTGTTTAGATGGAACCCTGCCCTTTCTTATTCCATTTTAATAATAATGATATATACCCGGCATTAAGTACTCACTGTGTGCATGCAGATGGTCAATTCAGTTTATTCTTCACAACTCTGAGATAGGTCCATTTTCTTTTCTATTATTCAAATATGGAAACTGAGACACGGAGAAAATAAATAATTTCTCCAAGGGTCATGGATGAGAGAAGTAGAATTTGAATGCAGGCAGTCAGGTCCTAAAGCCTACACTTCTACTTGTACTCTACTGCTTCTCAGAGTAATCACAGCATGATTATCTTTGCATTTCTAGTCTAGAAATGAGTATTTGGAGCATGGCTTACCATCCCTATTTCTAGAACTTAAAGCAAGTACTTTTTTTAGCACCATTGAGTAAAAGAAAACAAACCACATTCAAAGTCTTGTTCTTCCTCTTCTTTTTTTTTTGTTGTTGTTCATGAGGATGAAATTTTCCTTTTTTTAAAAGGCAAATAATAGTTGTGTATATTTATGAGAAACACGTGATATTTTGATTCATGTTTATTCAAAACTGTTACAAGAACAGGTTTCAAAAGTTTGTATCAAAGAAACAGTGGTAACTGTCTATGGCAATGGATTTGTTAATTACCTTGATTTAATCATTCCCACTATAAATACACATCTTGTTTTTAAAGTGACTTTTTCTAAGTTTAATGTTAGACACTGAAGTTTCTGGGAAGCCTATCCACTAACAAATGCAAAACAAAGAATTTTAAAACACACTAACTTTATATGTCATAAAAATTGAAAAGAATAATTTTTTAAAATTCTCATACCTTATTTTATGGGAATCAATTTCTAGCTTGACTTTATAGTAAATTAAATGAGAATATGGGGGCCTGGGGCTGTAGCTCAGTGGCAGAGCACGTGCCTATCATGTGTAAGGCACTTGGTTCAATCCTTAGCATTGCATAAAAATAAATAGATAAATAAATAAATAAATAAATGTAATTATTTTAAAAAATGAGAATATGGGTATTATACATAGAATATTGGCACAGGAGTCTGCAGAATTACCTCATTAGGTATTTAACTTTCGATAAGTTTTTAATTTATCATGTCTTGGTTTATTAGAAATTTCTAGTTCTTCATTAGATATTAGCCTAAATTGTTTTGAAAGATCCCATAACAATTGAAAACCCTCAGTGGTCTTTTCCATATATGGAGAGAGCCACCAGTCTTGCGTACATGTTTGGTAATGTGTGACAGTATTGTAAGCAAAATAGCCAAGATACTTTTTCTTCTAAAGCTTTCTTCCACTACAGCATTCTTGCTTACCTCTTCTGTGATTAAATTGCTTCCATGATCTTTACTAAAGCTTAATCAATTTATTAATACACAACCAGTAGTATAGACAAATAGACTGCTTTGTTTTTGTTTTTAAATTTCACTAGGCTTATACCAAGAAGACTGACTAGAAAAGATAAATTTTGAACTCATCAGTTATATTTTGCCTTGTTTGAGAGAAAAGAGAAATTCATGATCATTTTTAAGTCTTTTAGGCATTCATTCTAAAATAATGTTAGTTATTTTAAACTAGTTAATTGTTATAATAGGGTTAATGTTTGATGTAATATATAGCAAGATGTAAGAAAGATACTGAGATAGAAACTGACATTTTTATCATTCAGTTACTTTTATAACTTAATTAATGTTTGGCTTCTTTTCATCATCCTTTTCTTATGTTCTGGGCCAGTTCACAGACATTCAGGAGCAATTTGTAACTTGGACATCAAAGGTCTTTAATGGTTTATTTTCCTACTGCTGCCCTAATTGAGCATCATTGATGTCACAACTAGTTCCAAGTTTTTCTGTTCTTAGTCTGTTTTCTAAAACAAAACTTGTCTGATAATATCACAGAAGACTTTAAACTACCTTTTCCCTTTCTCTTGATTTTTGTTTTTGTTTTGAGTCAGAAAAAAGAATTTGAAATTACTGTGGGATTATTTTATATATCCAAACCTGTTCCCAGCTCATTTGTTTTCCTCTTTTGAAACTCCCTGATTACAGACAAATTACTTACTTTAGAATGTTATGAAATCATCCTATTTTCAGACTACATCTAAATTTCTTTTAAGAGTTTTGTTTTTCCTCCCAAACCTTTTTGAATAAAGTACATTCTAAACTTAATAGAGCATGTTTTTAGAATTTACATAATTGTTACTTTACAGTAATTTAGAAACACATTTTCATTACTTCCAAGGTCAAGCAACAAAAGTTGAAAATTCTGAATGTGATTTCTAGTGGTATAGGATCCCACCTTTTGGATCCTACCTTATGAATTTCTCATATTTATATTAATTATGATGTTGAACTGTGAATGATCGTCCATTTGCTCATGATTTGTAAAAATAAAACAATAGAATTTAAGAAGCATATATTCTCAATGTTGTACAAGTTTTATGTTTTTAGATTATTAACTAAATGGGTTTTGTTCTGGCTTATTTTCTCTGTGAATAATTACTTAAGATTTGTAGACAAATATATTTAGACTTCGGTCCCATTGTACAAGTGATAAAGATATAATCAGTTTGGTTAGCTAAGTGGAACCAAGCATGTTCACTTGTCCTAAAATTGAGGCTATAATGATGAAATCATGAGCTAAGCTTATCATTCTTCCTGTTGGAAGAATCACTTGACAAATGTTGGCAGCAACTGTAAATAATGCAGGAATACCTGAGTAAATCAAACATAAGCAAAATATATACTGGTGAGACTGTGTGACTTGTACCCATGCCACATAAGTAATAAAATGAAATTTATAGAAAGTAAATAGTATGAGCTTTAGTGATTTAAATTTCAGTTATTTAACAAAGGTATATATTTTGAAGTTCATTCATGACCATATTATCTTGTTTGTATGAGATGTACTTATTATAAAGGTATGATATTTAGAGAAGAGAATCCCTGAGTAAAAATGTATGTCTTTTTGTCCATTTTTTGGTAATCTTAATGTTACTTTTTAAAATTTTTTTAGTTGTAGATGGACACAATACCTTTGTGTATTTATTTACTTTTATGTGGTGCTGAGGATTGAACGCAGTGCCTCACACATGCGAAGCAAGCATTCTATCATTGAGCTACAATCCCAGTCCCGTGTGTTACTGTTTTTTAAATTAGCAAATAATATTCCTTTATACTTATGGGGTACAATGTAATGTTTCAACCTATGTATACATTGTAGAAAATTTCAGTCAACCACATTTAATTAACATTTCCATCACCTTATCAATTTTTAGTGCTAAGGACAATAAAAATCTATTTTTTAGCAGTTCTGAAGTATATATTATTATTAACTTGGCCACCCTTCAATGCAGTTAAAATGTTTTCCTTGGGCTGGGGCTGTAGCTCAGTGGCAGAGAGCTTGCCTAGCATGTATGAGGCACTGGGTTCAATCCTTAGCACCTCATCAATATAAACAAATAAAATAAAGGCACACTGTCCATCTATAACTATAAAAATTTATAAAAAATATCCCTTCTGTCTGAGATGTTTCACCTTTTGATCAACAAATTCTTTTTCTTGACCCTTGTACCTGTAAGCAAAAATAACCAAAATGGTTTTGGCACCATTATGGAAGCACAAATAACTGGAATGGAAGCAGATCTCAACAGATTAAGCAATGCCATTTATTTATTCACAGATTCAATCAGTCAGGTACTGGAGGGGCTCACTTTCTGGGTAGAAAATGGCCACCAGTTGCAGAGGGGCTCTGAGTTTTATAGGTTATAATGAGAGTGAATTAGTCATTGGAGACTGAAATAGAATGTGTCAGTTTGGGTAGTCAGGAAAAAAGTTCTAAAAAGTCTGAAACTTATTGTTATTGGGAAGAGATGGAAACTCAAAACTCTGCTGGAGTTCACTGTTCATCTTCTTCCTCTGGGATCCATTGTTCCCCAGAGCTTCACTACTTGCTTTTCTCCTTCCAGGACTCATTGGCAATGGGAAAGGGTAAAAGTCCAGGGCCCAGCATTTCAGTATCCAACTCTTCCCTACAGGACCCATTGTTGTTGGGAAGGGATGAATATTTGCTTTTGGTGGAGATGCAGGGGATGGAACCCAGGAAGGAATGAAAGTTTGCTTTTTTTTTTTTTCACTTGGGGCTGATTTTTACTGGGAGAGGATTAATGACTGCCTTCCTCCTTCTCTTCCTCTGGGACAGATGGTTTGTGGGGGGTTGTTATTTCCCTGCCCTGGGTTGTCATTTTCCATATCCTTTACTGCCTTCCCAACTTCACCTTCTACTTTCCTAGCCTTACCTCGTCTACCTTATCAGCCTCTAGTAACGTATTTTCTATTGTTCCTATAAGATTATTTTTTTTAATTTTTAAAATAATGTTATTGTACTCCTTATACTTTATTTACTTATTTTTATGTGGTGCTGAGGATCAAACTCAGTGTCTCACATGTGCTAGGCAAGCGCTCTACTACTGAGCTACAACCACAGCCCAGATTAAATGCATTATATTCCACATGTAAGTGAGATCATTCAGTATTTGTCTATTTGTACCTGGATCATTCCATTTAGCCTAATATGTTCCTGCTCCATCCATACTGTTGTGAATGACAAAATGTCCTTCTTTTTAAGGCTGGATTATATTTATGTGTATCTGTATACCACATTTTTTCCTAGACCACTGATCTTTATTGGTGTTTTTGTAGTATTGGAAAGTGAACCCAGTGAGTGCCTCAAGCATCCTAGGCAGTTGTTCTCTCTCAATGAACTACACCCCAAACCCGACCGTATTTTCTTTATCTAGTCATCCATTGATAAACACTTAAGTTATTCCATATATTGGCTATTGTGAATAGTGCCACAGTTAACGGTATAGATGTCTCTTCCATTGAGTGATTTCAGTTCTTTTGGATACATATCCAGAAGTTGGATTGCTGATCATACTGGATTTCATTCATGTCTTAATTTAGCATAGTCCATTTGTATTAATCACACCAATCTGTCTATACAGATGTATTTTCCTTTTAAAATTACTTTTCCCACTTAAATAACTATGAGAAGATGAGGACATTTAATTTTGTTACAGGTCTTCTGCTCTTAGCTAGTCAGTTTTATGTGTTGTTCTTTATAAGCAGATACTAAGAACTCACATGTTGACTAATTCTGACACTCAATTTGTCTTCATCTCTGTTCGATATTTGTCAAATTAGCACATTCTTGAATTAGCATAATCTTTTATTGTCTTCCCATTGAGAACAGGGTAGAAATTTAAGACCTTTTACAGTATAATTCAGGGTTTACCTTACTGTGGTACTTTATATTACATGTTATTCACTGACTGTGTCACATTCAGTAGAGTATAATATATAAAATTTATTTTGCAGTCTTTGTGAAAGAGGATCTTATATGTTAGGCATCATGCAATAAGATGGAATGTATAATTCTGTTGGCATTTCCTACCCTTCAAAAATGGTAATTTTTCTTTTTACAAATCACACTTTATATATTTTTGGGGGGGTGTTTTAGTCATCTTTTTTGATGTTGCAACTAAAGGATCTGAACAAAACAATTGTAGAGGAGGAAAGGTTTATTGGAGGGCTCATAGTTTCAGATATCTTAGTCCATAGAAGGCCAACTGCATTCCTCGGGGTTCGAGGTGAGGCAGAACATCACAGCCGACTGCATTCCTCGGGGTTCGAGGTGAGGCAGAACATCACAGTGGAAGAATGTGTCCTTGGGAAGCAATTCACATCAAGATCAGGAAGCAGAGAGAGGGGTCTCCACTTGGCCAGATAGAAATATATATGCCCCAAAGCTACTCACAAGTTTCCAACTCCTCCAGCTACACCCTACCTGCCTTCAGTTACCACTCAGTCAATCCCTATCAGGGGATTAATTCACTGATTGGGTTAAGACTCTCACAACCCAATCATTTCTCCTCTGAACCTTCTTGCATTGTCTCACATGTGAGCTTCTGGGGGACATCTCACATCCAAACCATAATAGGGGGTACCAGGGATTGAACCCAGGGGAGCTTAAGCACTGAGCCACATCCTCAGCATTTTTTGAGTTTTATTTTGAGATAGGGTTTCACTAAGTTGCTTAGGCCCAACCCAAGTTTCTGAGGCTAGCTTTGAATTTGCCTTATCTTCCCAAGTCATTGGGACATTTTAAACTTTTTAAAATTTTCTATCCCATGCTATGCAAATGCTATCACATAGTCTTAAGTGTGTGACCAAGAATATACTTAAGACATAAAAATACCTCATAATTCACTTTCACTGTTTAGTCTCTAACAATTTTTCACTGATATTACATTGCCTTGAATTTAGCTTGATTTAGAATTTGCAAAACTCTTAAGTATGCAAGGAAAGTATATGAAAGGAACTTGCAAGGCAAATAAATAGTTGTTAACAAGGGAATTATGTATTGATATGCTATTTTAGTGTTGAACAAGTCAGTTTCAAATTCAAAGTAAGCTTTTACTTATTATTTGACTGACCTTATGCAAGTTACTTAATCTCTCTATGCCTCAGCATCCCTATATATATAATAGGGATTATGATAGTATTTACCACAGGATTATTATCAGGATCAAATTAATATGAATGGGTTATGACCCTTTACAAGTAGTTATTAAATGTTAGTTTTTGCTTTAAAACTAAATGTGGAGTTGGAACTATAAGTCATAGGAGTATGTTGTAGCAAATGGGTGGAAGCCCCTAGAAACGTGTCTTAGTGGACTGAGCAAATGATTGTCCTTCATTATATAAAAAACAGTATTCTAAAAGCAGACTTCAGGCCTGTGCAACGGATACCTCTAGCAGAAATTAATACCCAGAATATATAAGGAATTAAAAACCCACTAACAAGAAAACACTTCCGTTTAAAAATGGGCAATCAATATGAAAAGATATTCTCAAAAGAAGAAATTCACATATTGGGTTGGTTTTGTTTTTTTTTTTGTTTGTTTGTTTTTGTATGTAGTGCTAAAGATCAAACCCAGAGGCTCAGGCATGTTAGGCTAACACTACCACTGAGCTATCCTCTTAGCTCCCAAAAGAAAGAAATTGACATGATCAAAACATTTAAGAAAAATTATTCAACAGCACAATGGAAATGCACATCAACCCATAATTAAGATACCATCTCATCCCAGTTTGAATGGCTGCTATTAAAAAGACAAGAAATACCAAATGTGTTTGAGCATGTGGAAAAATGGGAACTCTTATTTAGTGTTGGTGGAACTGTAAATTAGTTCAGTCATTGTGGAGAATAATATGGAGGTTCCTCAGAAAAACTAACAGTAGATCTGTGATTTAACTATCCTACTTCTAAGTATATACAAAATGAAACTAGCATATCAGAGATATAACCTATACAACTGCATTTATTGCTACACTATTCACAGTATCTAAGATATGAGATCTACCTAGACATCTATCAGTGGATGAACAGATAAAGACTATTACTCATACATAAAGGAATATTTTCAGCCATAAAAAGAATGATATCCTCTAATTTGCAGAAAATGGATGGAACTTGAAAACATTATGTTAAGTGCATAAGGAAGACAAATACTGTGTGTTTCATAAGTGGAAGCTAGAAGAAAAAGTTGATCTGAACCTAGAATAGTGATTACTAGAGGATGGGAAGGGTTGAAGGAGAGAGGAAATAGAGGGAGTTTGGATAGGGGATACCAAAATACAGGTATTAAAAGTATTAAGTTCTAGTATTCTATTACACTGTGGGATGACTATAGTTCACAATAGCCCATTAGATATTTTATAAGTGACTAGAAGATAGGAGTTGAAAGACTCCAAACAAGTCAAACACAGTGGTGTACACTTACAATCTTAGCTACTTGGGAAGCTGAGGCAGAAGTATCACAAGTTTGAGGCCAACCTGGCAAGTTAATGAGACCCTGTGTCAACATGAAATAGAAAGGGCTGGGGATGTACCTAAGTGGTAATATGCACCTGGGCTTAATTCCAAATACTGCAAAAGGGAAAGAAAGAAAAAGAACTCCAAACATAAAGTTAGCATAAAGAAATAGAAACCCTGATCTGGTCATTACATGTGTTGCATGTATTGAAATATCACACTGTATGTTATAAATATGTATAATTATTACATGCCAACCAAATATTTAAAATCATATAAATGCTAAATATCCTGATTGGGTCATTGTACATCATATACATGTGTCAAATTACCACATTGTAACCCATAAATATATACAATTTAAATTAATTTTAAAGAATTCTGTAGCAGAGATACCTCCAAAGGAAACCAGAGATACCTTTTGTTGAAAATAAAAGTGTCTTGGTTAATTTGTTAAATCAATTTTCATTATTGTGGAAATGAAGTTAGGAAAGGTTTGAAAGCTGTTTAGAATTTCTTATTTGGTGTAAACACTGTTTAATTGCACATCAATTATTTAGCACACTCTAATGTGCTATGATCTCCCCAGATATATTCATCAGCTAGCTAAAATTCTAGATCTAAAATTTTATTTCAATAATTTTTAAATAATTACCTGTCTGGCATATGTCACATATTTCCTTGGCATTCCACATTCTTTATAATTTAGAGATTTCATGAGTAGTATTTATTTTAGTCCATTGTACTCCATTGATACCCTTAAGGCATATTGAGGTGTTTAGACTTATTTACTCCTATGCTAAATGTCCCTTTATTGAGCCTTTATCATTTGTTGCATCTAAATTTTATATGTCCTCTTCCCTCTTTCAGGCTATTTTCCTGCATCTGGCAGGATGCTCTTTCCAGCAGCACATTCTACTGACCTCCCTTCCCCTTTATTTGCCATTTATAATCTGCAGAGGGCCTAGAAAGCAAGATAACTAAACTTTCTAAAATTGCTTTTAATTTTAACAAACTTATGTGTAAGGGTAGGTGCCCTTCCTGGGTTTTGACTATGTACAGAAAGACTTCTGAATAAATGAGATGTTACTGTAATTACAATATAATTAGAGGCCTATATTGTTGATATTTTTATGTATTGATAGGAAATCACCGATCCAGTAATGCAGAGCTTTTCTAGTCAAACCTAGGTTTGCCCCTTGTATCTTTTCTTTAAATATTAAAGTTATAATTTTAAAAATCTTAAAACCAACTTAAACTCTTCTTCACTTACCTAATTTAGTTTAAGTTATTGAGATTATTAAATATTTAAAATTATTTTTTGTGTTTTCCAAAGCTAACCAAGTCATATGCTTTTCATAGTTTATATTTTAGGGCATATTTTACATATATATGTTCTACTCATTTACATCCTAAGCGAATTTAGTATGCAGCTTATTTTTTAATTCTTTCTAGTTATGGCACAACACTAGGATACACCTTGACGTACTCATAAAAACATGGAACCCAACCTTCTATGGTTCAGTCCTTGCTACTTGCTCCATGGCAGCCCCCCACACTCTACTGTTCCCTCCATTTACACTTTCCTTTTTTAAAAATTAGTGTCTTTGATGCTGGGACCCACCATGCAACATCCATGCATGTACCTATAAAAGTTGGTCATTTTCATTCCACTGTTCATCCCTTTTCCCAATCCCTTCTTCTCTCTCAATCCCCTTTGTTTGCTCTACTGATCATTTCTCTATTTTGATGAAATTCCTTCTTCCCTCCTTTTTCCTTCTCTCTCTTTCTTTTTTTCTTTTTCTTTTTCTTTTTTTCTTTTTTTGGCCCACTCCCCACACTTATATTGGATTAGCTTTAGCATATTCAAGAAAACATTCGACATTTGACTTAGTGGAAATGGTATGTTTTACTTAACATGATAGTCTCCAGTTCCATCCATTTACCAGCAAACGCCATAATTTCATGGCCTCAATAATACTCCATTGTGCATATATACCACATTTTCTTTATGCATTCATTGGGTTGAAGGGCACCTAGGTTTGTTCCATAGCTTGGCTATTGTGAATTGTACAGCTATTAACATTGATGTGGCTGGCAATATAATATGCTGACTTTAAGTCTTTTGGGTATATACCAAGGTATGGAATATCTGGGTAATATGGTATTTCTATTCATAGATTTTTGAGGAACCTCCATACTGCTTTCCAGGGTTTTTTTTTTTTTTTTTTTTTTTTTTAATAATTTGTAGTTCCACAAACAATGTATGAGTGCATCTTTTCCCCACATTTAACCAACATTTATTGTAATTTGTATTCTTAATAATTGCCATTCTGACTGGAATGAGATGAAATTTTAATGTAGTTTAATTTGCGTTTCTCTAATTGCTAGAGTTGTTGAATACTTTGTCATATATTTGTTGACAATTTATATTTCTTCTTTTGAGAAGTGCCTGTTTAATTCATTGGCCCATTTGCTCATTGGGTATTTTTTTTTTGGTGTTAAGTTTCTTGAGTTTTGTATATTCTGGGTATCAATGTTCTATCTTACATTCAGGAGGCAAAGATTGCCTCCCATTCTGTAAGCTCTCTATTCACATTCGTTTTTCCTTTGCTGTGCAGAAGCTTTTAAATTTGGCACCATCACAAATTTATTTGATTTTATTTTATTTCTTGTGCTTTATAAACCTTGTTAAGGACATCAGTTTGTGTGCTGCCATGTTGGAATGTTGGGCCTACAATTTATTCTAGCCATTACAGGGTTTCTAGTCTTAATTCCTAGGCCTTTGATCTACTTTGAGTAGACCTCTGTGCAGGGTGAGAGAGGGGGATTAAATTTTGTTCTGCTACGTATGAATTTCCAGGTTTTCTAGCACCATTTTATCCAACATATGTTTTTGGTACTTTTGGCTAGAATAGCTATTTATGTGGTTTTGTTTCTGTGTCTTCTATTCCTTTTGACTTCAAGCCTGTTTTGGTGACAGTACTATGCTGTGTTTGTTACTATAGCTCTGTAGTATAATTTTGGGTCAGTTATTATGATGACTCCTGCAATGTTTTTCTGGTTAAGAATTACTCTGGCTGTTTCGGGTCTCCTATTTTTTCTAATTGAATTTTATAACTTCTTTTTCTAGTTCTGAGAAGAACGTCATTGGAATCTTGATGGGAATTGTATTGAATCTATATAGTGCTTTTGGTAGAATGGCCATTTTGACAATATTAATTTTCCCTATCCAAGAACATGGTAGGTCTTTCTGTCTCCTAAGATCTTCTTTATTTTTATTATTTAGTGTTCTATAGGTCCTTTACCCCTTTTGCTATAATGATTCCCAAGTATTGTTTGAGGCTATTGTGAATGAGATAATTTTCCTAATTTCTTTTTCAACAGATTCACCATTAGAGTATAGAAACATGATTGATACATGAGTATTGATTTGTATCCTGCTACTTTGCTGAATTCATTTATGAGCTCTAGAAGTCTTTTGTGGAGTTTTTTGGTTTGCTGATGATGTCATAAGCAAGCTAATAATATGAGCTCTGCTTTTCCTATTCATACCCCTTTAATTTCCTTCCCTTCCCTAATTGCTCTGTGTAGAGTTCCAAGTATGTGTTGAATAGGAGTGGTAAAAGTGAGTGTCCTTGTCTTGGTCCTGTTTTTGGAGAAAATGCTTTCAGTTTTTCCTTCCATTCAGTATAATATTGGGTTTGTCATATGTAGCATTTACAGTGTTAAGGTAAATTCATATTCTATCTCTAGTTTTTTCTAATCATGAATGGGTGCTGGACTTTGTCAAATGCTTCTTCTGTATCTGTTGAGATAATTATGTGATTCTTGTACTTATGTCTACTTTTTTATTTTTAAACCAGAGATTGAACCCAGAGGTTCTTAACCACTGAGCCACATCCCCAGGCCTTTTTAAATATTTTATTTAGAGACAGGGTCTTCTTGAGTTGATTATGGTCTCAGCTTCCTGATCTACTGGGATTACAAGGTGAGAGCCACTGGGATTACAGGCAAGTGTCACTGTACCCAGCACATTTGTTAATTTGCATATGTTGAACCAACCTTGTATCCCTGGGATGAAACCCACTCAATCATGGCACACTATCCTTTTAAGGTATTTTTGTATGTAGTTTGCTAATATTTTATTAAGAATTTTTGTATCTGTGTTCATTGGGGGTATTGTTCTGAAGTTTCTGATGTGTCTTTATCTGATTTTGCTGATTTTGCTGTCAGTGTGATACTGGCTTTATAGAATGAGTTTGGCAGAGTTCCTTCCTTTTTTATTTCATGGAATAATTTGAGGAGGATTGGTATTAGTTCTTCTTTAAAGGTCTGGTAGAACTCAAATGAGAATATATGCAGTCCTGGGCTTTTATTTTTTGGAAGACTGCTTCAACATCATTACATAATATTGATCTGTTTAAGTTTTCTGTATCTTCATAGTTCAATTTGTATAGGTCAGATATCTTTAGGAATTTCTCTATTTTTTTGTATCAGGGATTAAACCCAGGGGCACTTTACCACTGAACTACATCCCAAGTCCTTTTGATATTTTTATCTAGAGACAGGGTCTCCTTGAGTTGCTTAGGGCCTTGCTAAGTTGCTGAGGCTGGTTCTGAACTCATGATCCTCCTGCCTTAACCTCCCAAGCTACTGGGATTACAGGCATGCACCACCATGCCCAGTGAATATCTTCATACCTTGAATATTTTCTAGCTTATTGGATTATAAATTTTCAAAGTAGTTTCTGATGATTCTCTAGATTGCAGTTGTGTCACTGGTGATATATCTTTTTTCATCTCAAAGTTTGTTAATTTGAAGTTTTTTCCCTCCTTTCTTTTGGTTAGTTTGCCTATGAATTATTTTCTCTTAAAAGGATTTGCACATAAACAAAACCTCTCTGTAGTCCTTGTACTTGACATTCAAGTTCATGTACTTTATACTTCATATTTGAGGTATTTTAGAATATTTTAATACATAGTAATCAGGAAGTAACAGCCATTTTACTCAATTTTAATCTGATGTGAGAGGAAGTTATTTATGTATGGTATGATTATAGACTTTAATATATAATATGAATATTATATGTAAAATAGTGAATATTATAGAATTATTTGAGGACTGATTTATATATTCTTCTTTTACTACTGTAAAATTCAGTTAAGATAATGATTTAAAGTAATTTTCTGTGTCTTTTTTTGTTTTACTTGGTGTTTAAAATGTATTTTAAATTTTTTAGTATTATGAAGTATAGATTTTATTTTATAAGTAGACTGATTTTCCCTCATTATCTTAGTTGGTATTCTAGAGATTTTTTTTCTAAAATTCTGCTGTGCAAGTACAACTTGTCTCTGGAGTTTTTCCATGGTTAGATTAGAAAAACAAATTGAATGTCATATGCCATTCAGTTCTTCATTTGATACCTTAAAGAATATGTGTTTCTAATATTTTCTATCTTATTGAGTCTATCATATTCTTACTTGTGCTTTATGACATGACTTATACTTTGCTTTTATGCATATATAAAAGATAACTTACGAGCTACACCAAAATACATAAATTATGTTTTCTAGTTAGGTTGTGCAACAAAACACACTTGTTAACTACCTGTACAAGAAGATTCTTTAACAGTATTTGGAACAGTTTTGCATATTGTAGAGAGTATTTGAATGACTGCTGTTTGTGATAACCCCAGAAGCTTGAGGAACAGATTTCTTACCTTTCTCAGTGATCATTTACTTCGGTTTTATAGCCATTTGTTACACCATTAGTTTTGGGTTTAAAATCTGTGTCATTACTAAAAGAATCATGGGTATAATAAAAAGTTGTCTTCATAAAATTTTAGACTATTAGATGCCTTTTGATAACTAATTCCATATGTTTTATTTAGTCATAAGGACACTAAGGTCAGAGAGAGAAACTTACTTGGCCAAGTGTTTATAGAGAGCAGAAGGAAAACCATACCCACATAATCATCCTATAGTATGTGACTCTGCTACTGTACATTAGGATTGATAATTTTCAGTATGCTCAACTAATCATATTAGACAAAAGGGAATGTAGGAAAGGGAGGGAGATATGAATAGAAAAGACAGTACAGTGAATAGGATATAACTTTCCTATGTTCATATTTGAATACATGACCAGTGAAACTCCACTTCATGTACAACTGCAAGAATGGAATCCTATATAGAATAAGTTACACTCCATGTATGTATAATATGTCAAAATGCACTGTACTGTCGTGTACCTAAAAAGAACAAATTTTTTAAAATATGCTCATCTGTATAATTCTGAGTGGAAATGTCATTTGTCAGATGTTTCAAAACAATAACCTAAGAGATAGGTCAGTATTCCAAACTAGGTTTTGGAGATCTGAAAGTATGTTATTATTTCTACCTTTGTTTCAAGTAATTTCTGACTTCTCAATTTCAGATGCTCTTTTTTCCTATGATTTTAATTATAATTCACACTCCATCAAAGTTTTTCAAGGATTACCCTTACATTTGGAGAATAAGCTTATTTTGAACTAATGTCTCTTTAACCTATACAAATCTAAGTGTATTACCAGTGGAGGAATTGTGACAGAGAATATGTTGTGTTATATTTTTAGCCCAGTAAGCCTTTAAGCAGTTTCTAAATGAAGTAAAAGGAATAGTTTATAAACGGTTCTATGGGTTTAGTTTTGAGTTTACATTGGGTCTAAGGTCTTCAAACTTTTTGCTCACGTACTTCTTGAATACTTCTGAATTCACATATACAGTTTCCCTTGAATACAGTTTTTTCAGAAGGTTCAAATAATTGAGAGTATAAATTCTAACATTATAAATATTTATTTGTAGTAGTAAAACCATAATAATAATAATGTTCTTTTAAATGTATTCATCAAATCTGAGTAGCAGGGATATTTGATACCCAAAATATGAGATTTTCATCATATTGTAATATGGATGTTTCAAAACACACAATTATATCACTCTATCCAGTGGAATCTAAAACTTACATTGGTACATAAAGTCTTCTTTACATGAGAAATTTACAGCATTCATTTCCAACTCGAACTTGTATATTTATACCTTCCTTTCTTCCAGAACTGGCCTTTAATATCACGTAAACATGTGTCTGAAATCTTGTTGATCACTATAGCACATTCTTTTTAAACAACAAAAAATGTATGTATAAAATTAAAATGTTATCTTTAGTTCTAAGGTGTTCATCGTTAAAATATTTTATGAATTGATTTCTCATTATAATTATTTTTAGTGTAGAATTAGTCAAAAGAACTGGTAACTTGGAAAATAGATTTTAAGCATGAAAAGTAAATTTTTAGAATTTTGTCACTTAAGGAGTTAGGCAGAAAAGAATATTTAAGGTGCCTGGAATAAAGCAATTGTCAGGAGGGGCAAAGGAATCATGGGTCTTTTGAGCTGCCCAAAGACAGAGGGAACACCTCCCTTGGGAATTTCTCAGTGCAAAGGCACAGATACAAGATCACCCAATTGATATGGTGATGTCCTGCTCAAGGGAGATTCTGTGCCAGCCACAAAACTTATTAGTTCAGGGCTTTGGGTTCAAATGCCAGCTGCCTGTAGGTAGAGGGTTATGGGCATAAGCTGATAAGCCCTAATTATGCTGTATTACCCTCAACTTTGGTTTTGTTTATCTTGAAGAAGTTTTCTCACAATAAATCCTTTTGATGTTTAAACTTACATAATAAACAGAAGTTGTCTGAAAAAAAAAAAAAAAGAATGGAAGTAGGATTTTTAGAATCTTCATGGTGCAGTAAGCTTTTAAATATTAAAAAATTGGATCAAATAATTAATTATTATTTGCAAAAATAATCCATGTCATAATGTATTACATTTTTGTAAATATTAAATTCCAAAAGTAAAACTTGTTCAGATGTATTTCTTAATGAAGTGGAAAGACATAAAGTTCAACATCTGGAAAATGATTCCCTTGTAGTTATTATACCTTGCAAAAGCCCTTGTGTATTATTCTTGTGTACTTGCCAGTTTGAAGACTGTTGACTTAAATGACTGGCTGTGCCTTCTGTAGGCAATTATGGCAATCACAAAATGTCTTTTAGTGTCCAAGGACAGGCACTCTGCAGACTGACCAACTGGGATGAATTCCAGCTCTTAGTCCCATCTCTTCCTTTTATTAATTTCATGACTTTGGGAAATCTCCTTCACCTCATTGTCCATCTGGTTTCTCACTTATAGAACAATGATAATTGCTGTTGCATAAGTGAAATGAAATCATACTTACAACATGCTTAAATAGTATAGAGTAGTTATACCTGTCTGTTAGCTATATAGTCAATTTGTTTGAATTCTTTTGAGCATTTTACAAGTATGTCTTATTAATCTATGAACATTTCTCAGGCAGATTTAATTTGATATTTATCTCTTGGTACTTTCCTTGTGTCTTTCCTGGTAGATAATTTTCTGTATTTCATGTAAGAAAGTAGTCAGATTTTCCTCATACATGTATAGGCATAGGTAATTTATGTGTGCATGCATGTGTATTTAAGCATGTGAGTATGTAATGCTTTTTCATGACAAGGAACCAAATTATCATTAGCACCAGACACTTATTGAACATGCACCATAAATAAAAGTTGTATTTGGCAGAAAAAGAAAATTGGTCCTTATAGCTTGCCCATGAAAAGGATTTATAAAGATTAATAATCCAATTTTGAAAATAATCTGAATTTAAAAAATAATACAATCTATAGTCTGTGATTTGAAAATAACCAAAATGGATTCAGAGCAACCTATACAAGGACATGACACAGGTAATAGGAAAAGCAGAAAGTGTATTGAGAAAAATATAGGTGTTTATACCTTAAATGTTGTAGATCAACTAGTAATGTAGCATCTAAGTAGAGTCAAAACAAAGGTCCATCGACAACTAAAAAACTTTTAAAAAAAGAGTTGCAAAATCCACTTAGCATAAACCTCTTAACTCAAGCTGCTATTGTAAATAATTGCTCACCTCTTTTTCTGTCTTTTAAAGTAGGTTAACATATATAAAGATGACTTAACTCTTTGGGAAAGTCATATATGTATGCTGATGTGTGAGAGTCCTGTTATATACCAAGTTATTGTCCCAATAAAAAATGTAATTAGAAAAAAAAGTTAAATATAAAAACATTAAAATCCAGGTTATGAATGTCTTTGTCTTTTTAAGAATTGCTATGAAATTAATTAAGTAGAAGATATTAATCTGACTTCTAGAAATTTTTGCTAACCTTACTTGAACTGTTACATTGTTGGGAAACATAAGGATATACCTAACACTTTTGTACTTCTTCTTCTTATCTCCTGTGTTGTTTTTCATAATGCAGACATGGTACCACAAGGGGTGTTTATATTTACATAAGAAGACAAACTTCCATTTTCAGGAACAGGTGTCAATACAATTAAATTCTTTGTGTGCTGCTTGAACAAAGTCCTCTCAAAATATACTATCTTGTTTCTATTCATGTACATCTGCTTTTTCCCTAGTAAATATTAATTGAATAAGAAAGAACTGGAAAATTGAGAACTTTGATATGAGCGTTGATCTTTTGTGAGACTGTGTGATGAGAGGAGCAGAACAGTCATTCTCACATATATTATCAGGGATTTCTGATGTTTGTAATAACCTGTTAATTCCATGATTATCAATGAAATTTAAGCCCCATACCCACCAACTTTAAACAGCATTCAAAAAATTTAAATTGATTTGTAGTAATATTGTTGTGAAGTTTGTTTTACTTTTGAAATACCATACATCTTAAAATATCCCAGGATCTATGAGTCATTGTTAAATTTATGTGAAAACAATCTTTAATTAAGGTGAATCTTTTATTAAACCATAAATAATTCAACAACCATCCAGGAATATCACTTTGTTTGATGGGCCAAGTGGGAGGGGGATTATAAAATTCGATTTTAGCTCATATAGTTATTACGAATCCCTCTATTTATTTTTAGATATTTTAGATTAGTTAAATATGAAGTGAATTTTGATAATGAGACTCCTATTCTGACATAGGCTTCCATTATAAAATTGGAACTATCTTTACCAGGAATAAAAATTTTCTAATAGTCTGAAATACTCTTGTAGAAGAGGTGGGTATACCTTTCACTGGTGAATAGGAGGAGGAATTTCTTAGCATTCTGTCTTCTATAATATATTTTCTGCCATTATTTAATCCTACCCCAAGCAAACCTTTATATATATATGTATATATATATGAGATTCAAAGCCAGTACTGTTCTCCCTAAAAGTTTTTAGAGAACACTGTAATAAACAGATGATTTGTTTTTAATTATCAGTAAACTCTGCATGAATGGATTCCTTTATCTTAAGGATAGAAAGTATGTTTTCTTAGGTAAATATTCCACTTTTGGTCTTTTAAAATTATTTTGTTTCCTTATCCATCCTTTTTAGGAATTTCATAAGGATAATTTAAGCACTTTTCTGTGAATAAGTTACTTCCTAAGCTTTTATACTCTGTTTTACAAAATTAACCTCATCTTTTACTTTTCTTTAATCTTAGTGTGATTTCTTTTATCTATTAGTTAATACATATTCACCTATTTTAATATGTGTAGCATAGTATTATGCATTTTACATTTCTCCTTATCACTAGATTATGAACTCATTGAAGGTAGGAGCCATGATTTTTATTCAGCTCCCTGTTACCCATGAGACCAGCTTGGAGCCTTCAATATGAGTACATTGGGGTGTAATAAGCAATAAGTCAAAGTATTATTTTTCTTTACAGATTTGGTTCATTTGACTTGTACATCTTCTAAAACAGCAAGAGAAGATTTAGAAGGAGTTGTGGAGAAATTATTTATTCCATATACAGAAACAGGGATAGGTAAGAAACATAAACCATGGTTCATGATAAGAAGGTGAAGTAACTATAATACTCCTCTTAGATATCTCATGAAGGCTTTGACAACCTGAAGTGAAATATGATGTATTCAGCAACAACTCTCACATGTTTTACTAAGATATTTGAACACAGTGTCTGTTTAAACATGGGAGAAGTATTCTCTAATATTAATGGAAAAAAATACATTACACACATACATAAAACATAATTAAATAATTAAGTGCCAATGGAAATTTTACATGTGTACATTCTCACATGCATGAAAAAGACTATCAGGAGAATTTCTCAAGTAATTTTGGTAGGATTATGGACAATTTTTCTTATAATTTTCTTTATATTAGTTTTTTAAAGAACATATATTCCTTTTCCTTATAGGAAAAGTTACCTTCTTGAAAGATAAAATGTTGATTCAACTGAAAAAAGATTCATATATTAATTGGCAAATGTAGTCCTTCCTAATTAACAATTTTCTTTCACTTTGTAGTGTGCTAAGTGATGTAATGAATATTTAGCTCTCAAATGTATGCATACTTTTTATTTTTTGTGAAAAAATGTTTTTCCACCATGAATTTTTAAAGGTTTTCCTCTACATAATAGGGTAACACTTGTAGCGTGAATAGAGGAAATGTGGCATATTTTGTGTGTAAGTGATCAAAAAGTAGCCTAATGGAAAGGAAGGTGATTTTCATTATAGTGTTTATATACCCACTTGAATCTTGCTCACTTTCTTCCATTTAATTTATATATCATTATCTGTGAATATTAAATTTGTTCACACAACCATTTTTTACTCCTACATGTTCTCTTTTATTTTAGCTTATCTCCTGTGTTGTTTTTCATAATGCAGACATAGTACCACAAGGGGTGTTTATATTTACATAAGAAGAGAAACTTCCATTTTCAGGAACAGGTGTCAATACTATTAAATTCTTTGTGTACTGCTTGAATAAAGTCCTCCTATCTAAATGCTTTAGAATTTAATTTATTTATTATTTATATTTTCTTCATTTGAAAGTATCGTATAAATATTTGGTTCATTGTTAAATATTTGATTTTAGAGTTATGATACATGAAAATATTCCTAAACCTAATATGGAGTCAAAATTTTATCTTTTAACTTTAATTACATTGTGCCTTCCTTATAAAAACCCTGACTTACTTTGTCATTTCTAAAATTTCTCATTTCTGTTGTAATTTCATTCTGTGATAGTATCAAATAAAACAGTAAATTTGAATCTTTATGTATCATTTCTCTTTTGAAATGTATTTATTTTTTGCTTTAAAAATCAAGCTGGGGAACATTACTTGTTCATTACGTAGCATCCTCTGGCCATTTTAGATTTTTGAACATTATTTTTAATGGTTAAAGTGATCCCATTTTGAAATGATGTATTGTTTAGAAGCTGAGTGAAATTCTTTAGTAAGAACTATGTGCACAGAGGGGTCCTCAGGTGCACCCAGGCACTGAAAAGCTAGTTTTCACTGACACATGGCCCTTTTTATCATCAGGATTAGGTAGTGGTCATATTTTAATTAAAATGTCAGAACAAATACTGTTGGAGTTATTGAAAATGAATCACCAGATAAGGTGAGCACTGGGCCATGGCAGGTCAAAGAGGCAAAGTCACCTGCAGAAGAGAACTCAATTCATTTTCCTGCCTAAATGAGAAAGAATGAACTTTATGAGCAATATGAACTTTTAATACATTAAAGCACACTCTTCCCTGTAGCAAAACCCCATATTTTCACAGATTAATAGCTTTTATTATGTTTTCATTATTTGACAATCATGTGAAACCTTATGCTTTAGAATATTGTAAATATTTTATGTTAAAATGTATACCAAAGGAATACCATTATTTGGCCTTATTTTCATTTCATTTTTCTTTGAGTTCTACATTCTGTATGGTGCTGTGTATCATAACCCTGTGTGAAAGTCTGCTGTTTCTTGGAAAATATGATATTCTCTTTTCAACTACAGTACTTCTTTGACAATGTTTCTGAAAAATTCCAGTAGGGTACTGAAGGTTTTCCCTCTTTCTTGCCTTTTCACTTTATACCTTCCATTTAGGGCCCTTGAGATAAATCTGGCTCAAGAAGTCATACTAATATGTTCAAAAGCCCTACTTGCCAGCTTTCTGTAATGACATCAGAGATCTCTAACTGCTTCTTTGCTTATTTTTTATTTTTTTGCATATTTTATTGGTTTATTATAGTTGTACATAATAGTGGGATATGCTGTTACATATTTCTACATGCACTCACCCTTCTCTAATTCATAGTCCAGTGAAACACCAGATGTTTTTTTGCTTAATGAACCTGATTCTGCAGGTGAGAAAATTGGGTGCTTGTTCACCATTCATTGTATGTTAATTCTTCCAGACTAGAATATCATTCAAAGCACTGAGAGAGAATTAGAAAGTGAGCAGTATGTACCAGTCTCACTGGTAAAACTATGCTGAGAGATTTCTTCTTTTACCAGGAAAATTGATATTTCCAATATACATTGAAGCAAGACTTTCATTATGTAGTATATTTTGAAATGTCTGAAATGGAGTGTCATCACTGCACGATCTTTTTCTTCCCTCCACCATACATGGCTTATGAACTTAGCACATTCATTTCATTCATTTCTATCTCAAAGAGCAGCACTTCCAATGAATTCCCCTTATAGGTATAGTTTGAAGTTGGTGACTGATAAGGGGATTAAGTACTTATTGGGCTGTGAAAGCAAATATCCTAATTCCATTTCTGTATGTATTCCATTCAGACTCAACCAAGGGCTACTCTGCCAGTGGATGAAAACAACTTATCTTAAGTGGTTGACTCATTCCTTATACAAAGCATGCAACTGTAGATCATTTCTTATTTTTATTCAGTTTACCAAAGTTATTTTTGTTCTTCCTGCTTTTATTTGTTATTCATTCGAGTTTAATATGTCCAAGATCTTATTCTAAACTTCCTATTACTTCTTTAGTCCTTCACACCATTTAAATGAATGAAGTGAGCTATTGGAGAAAAACAGTTATACTACTGGCAACTTGTGATGCATTTCTCAGCCAAAGCTTAGCTACTTTAATATTTTCTGATAATTGTATACTTCACAACTGCATGTTTATTTTTCCAGCTATCTCTCTGTCTTCCAGCTGACCTCAAAGAAAGATGAAGCAATTATATTTATCTTCGAAGGTTTTCAGGTCAAAGACTGATGGTTCCCTTGTATCTAGAGCATTTTTCTTCACCCTGTGTCAACTTTTCACCTTCCACATGGTTTCTTTTCAAAGCCTTAACCTGTGAAATTTCTTTTCTATAATCTATTGGATTGTTCGTTTCTCCCTACTTATATTCAGTAAAAACCCTGACCTGAGCTGGAATTTTCATGAAATACAAGATGAACCTTCCTAGCATATGCTTAGAAATGGGCTGGGCAATATTAAAGAGCTTCAGTACCTTAGCCTATTTCTCTCTACTGCTCCCCAAGTCTGGTGTCACGAATCATAAGCAGTATGTTTAAGTATCTTTTCATATGATTCAGTGAAACTAAACTCACCAGTTTGTGAAAAGCTCTATGTTTTTAGCTCTGAAATACCAGTCCTTTATATTCTTTTGTTTTGTCAGCAAATAGGTTTAAGCATCTAATGTGTGCCTGCTGTCCTGAGAGATGAAGTTGTATGAAGTTAGTCATACCTTGGATTTATATATGTTTGCATTGAAAGTGACACCTAAAAAGATCACTTCTTCTCAGTTTATCCTGTCACACTCATAATTGTAGATTGTTCAGGATGAACTAGAAAAGCAACATATTTAATGTTTTTACAGTGCAGATATATTAAATTAAATGCAATCAAATCCTACTTATCCTGAATTAGAAAATAGGGCATTCTTGTTAATTGAATACTGCAGTTAGCTGAAAATTACTCTTCATTGATTACCATTTTAACAATAGCAGTAATTATACCTTTAGCATTTTCTTTATGATTCACAAGGTGACTCATAAACTTGAATAGTCTTTATAAACATCTATTATTATCATCATAAAGAATTTGAATTTTTATTCAGACTCAGGCTAGAGAAAACTGTATAGTCAATAAATATATTAACAATATTTTTTCTCCAACTATGGAAAATTTAATTATAACATTTTTAAAGAAGAAAGGCAGAGAAATGATCATCCAAATAGTAACAAATAGGCTTTAGAAATTGAGGTTAACAAGGTTGGACTTTTAATAAGCACAGTGTACTTTAATTATACTTGAAAACAAGGTCAAAATCAATTCTAATTATTTATTGTCTGTTGTGTGCTAGACCCTGTGTTAGCCTAGGAGGAGGGTAAGGACTAATTCTACCTCATCTGTGTATATCCAACTCCTATGTCAATGCCTAACATACACAATAGACACTCAATATTAAATGGGAGGATGTGTGCTCAAAATAATATTGTTTCATGACCTCATTTTTTTACTTCTTGGTTGTTAATTTTGTGATCCAATATGGCAAAGTATTAGAATATGAATTACATCAAAAATTTAAAGTATAAAATTCAAGTTTTAAAAATATATTTACAGAATTGTCCAAACATCAACATTCAAATTTAGAACATTTCTATTATCCCCAAAAGAAACTCCATACCCATCAGCATTTGCTTTCCATTTACCCCCACGTCCTGCAGTCCTTTACCTCTAATTCCTATTTCTATAGATTTATTATTCTGGATATCTTATATGTATATACTATTAAGTTACTATATAATTTATAGTTAGATTATATAGATTATGTATATTTATATGTACATTTACATATTTATTATATAGTTATATAGGTTAGATTGTCTATTTAAAACACAAGCAAGTCAGTTTATATCATCTTTTCACTTCATAGGGATAAACATTAATGTTCATGAGGAGATGTAATAGAAGTCCAAAGGAGCATGAAACTAAATGAAATTAACTTACTAATCAAAATAATTTTAAAAATCTAACTTGTCTTAGGTTGAAAAGCCATCATTGCTTGAAATATGCATTTATATTAGCATTTGTTAATACACATTTACTAATTGTTCATATACAAAAGTCTGATTTACTACCATGTCTAATCATGGCTTTCTTGGTAATTGCTGCATAGTGTAGTAATTGATAAGTATAATGTGTTTTAGGATTTAAGTAACATTCATTTTTACATTTAGAAAATGAAGAAGTTGAAAAGCCAAGAATTCTATGGGCTCTCTATTTCAATATGAGAGATTCTTCCAACATCAGCAGGAACTGTTATAATGATTTACCTTCCAATGTTTATGTCTGCTCTGGCCCTGATGGTGGTTTAGGAAATGATAATGCAGTCAAACAGGTAAGGATGTTGCTATTTCTCAATTTTGTATTAAGTGAGTTTTTCTCCCCCTCTGAGAAGAGGGAAGAGTCTAGAGAAGCATCTCTCTCATTTAATACCATCTCTGTATTTGAGCCTGATACATTGTTTTTTTGTTTTATTTTTGTTTTCTAGCTAGGGATTTGAAACCAGGGGCAGTTAACCACTGAAAAACATCTCCAGTCCCCCTTTTTTTTTCTTTAATTTTGAGACACATTCTTGTTAAGTTGCTGAGGGTCTTGCTAAATTACTGAGACTGGTCTCCAACTTGCAGTCCTCCTGCCTCAACCTCTCAAGTTGCTGGGATTTAAGGGTGCACCACATGGTTACCTAAACATTTTTTCTGTGAACTGCAAAGCTACTTTAAATATAATTTATCAGATATTTCACTGCATTGAATATACTGACAAATTATGAGAGGTGATTTATGAGTTCCATTATGGCAATAAGGGTAGAAAAATTTAAAATACATATTCATAAAAATGAATTTATAATGTCAGTATTCAAAAAATTTGTTTCTATTTTAAATAGTTGGCCCATTGGTCTATTATTTTGAAATACATAAGCCTTTTTCCCTGATAAACCTGTTTTTTCAAGGAGGTATAGCTAGTAAAAAGCATACAAAATGTAATTTTACAATGGTCTTAATGTGTTTTTTTTTTTTAATCTTGGAAAAGAATGATAACATGACTTACTGTTAACATGATTCCATTAATGCTTTGACACAACCGTTGTCTCAGGAGCTACTATTGCAGCTGCTGAGGAGTATGGTAAGCACCAGTGGAAGTTTATGACAGTGCTCCTGGGCAAGGCTATGAAGAGGTACAGACTGATACAAGCTGCCAAAGTAAACTTGATTCCATTAAGCAAAAAATTCATATGCATATATGAATACAGTTTTCTGCCTGTGACAGAAAAGAAAAAAAATATTTTTTCAGACACAAGTCTAAACTTTTCACAGAAAGATTTGGCACGTCTGTCTGTTAGTAAATGGATAATTTAACATTGTACTAAGACCACATATGGCAAGGATCTAATTTCATTACCACCAGAAGTAGGAATAGTTAGTTGCCAATGGCCTCATTGAGTATTTAATCTAATTTTTAGTCATAGCAGCAAGGCTGTGAAAAATGACCACAATTCAGACATTTATAGATTTTTGCAAAAAATCTTCATGCCTCAACCTTTAGAGTCTTTGATCTTGGAAAATCATATTTAACTTGTAATGTCAAACAAAAACAGGAAGTCACAACTCTTATCCTCATATTTTATTACTCTAATAGGAATTTAAGATGGTTCAGTATCTGCATTTATGGCATAAATTTATCAAGTAATTTTTACTTTGGTGGTCCAATTTATTGCAAGCAAAAATTGCCAAAAGTTTTTAATCAAGTGGCTTAGGTTGTTTTTACCCCTGAATAAACTTTAATTTTGGTGGGTGGGGATACTAGGGATTGAACCCAGGGCACTCTATCTCCAGCCTTTTTCATCTTTTAAGACAGGGTCTTACTAAGTTGCCCAGGATGGACTCAAACTTGCGATCTTCCTGCCTCAGCCTCTGAAGTTGCTGGGATCACAGGCATATGCTACTGTACACACTTATAAACTTCAAGTTTTAGAAACAAACTGTCAATGTGATCTAAATTACATGCTACAAGATTATAGTTAAGGGCTAATTTTATTATGAGATAATTTGCTTTCCAAGAAGGTAATATTCAGGGCAGAAATATTATCAAATTAGGAAATACTGTAATGCCAGTTTTGGTACTAATCATCATATGCTATTAAATGTAAGTAGTTTTAAATTTGTTACATAGCTTTTGCACTCAAATGTCAGTTTGGGGAGAAATATCATAATGCCTAACTTAAAGAGCATCAATAATATTTATAATGAGCCAGTTTATTGAGATAAACTGCCTTCTTTTTCCAATATATCTCCCATGGTTATGTCAATCACTGCTTGTGGTTTCTATTTTCTAAATGAAGAATGTTATTTCTAAGAGTTCTTAGAACGTCACCTAGGTTTTGCCCATGTAAAAACAAACCCCTGCCGATTTTTTCTTCTTCTTTTTTCTTTGTAATAATATGCTTCATTTTAGCTGTTGAAAAGTTTGTAAATGTAAAGAGGTTGAGTATGTAGACAAGACTCCCTTGTGTTCCTGTTTACCAGCATGTGATTTGAAGATACACTGATAATATAAAATGAACTTTGTTTAAAACCCACAAGTTGAAAGTGTATATAGGAGGGGCAACTCAGTGGTAGAGCACTAACTTCGCTTCAATACCTGGTACTACCAAGAGGGGGTGCATATAGGAGTGATGAGAGCTTTACAGAGAGATATTTAATAGATGTGCTAGCAATTCTGCCTCACAATCAAAGATGAACAGAATAGTCTGGGTGGAAAGAGTAGTGTCTGCACCAGCCCAGGTCGTAAACATCATAGTATGTTTGAAGGAGTACAGGTTAAGTTATAAGTAAAGCAAAACATCTGAGAGGTAGAAGTTGGAAGAAGTGGTTAGATAAGACCAGAGAAAGCAGACCTAAACTGTCAGTGGATAAAGAGCAAATAGAATCAAGAAATAGAAAATGAAATTGCCCGGATTTAGTGATTGTTTGCATGTAGGGAGTAAAGGGGAGAGAGAATGTCTACAGACAAGGTAGGAATATGAGTCAAAAAGACTTATTAGGAGAACTGAAATGTGAAGGAGGAATTTGACCTAGGTCTTCCTTCTGTAGTAGGAGCTATATGTCTCCAGCAGAAGCAGTGAGTTCCTGGGGTGGAGAATAAAGCAGACATCTCTAATATTTAATTTTAAGACCCACAGTAAACAATACAGTATTACTAATTAAAAACACCATGCTGGACATTAGATACTCATAACTTACTCATTTTTTAACTGAAAATTTGTACCCTTTGAACCAGCATCTCCCCATTTCCCCCACCCCCAGGCCCTGACAACAGCCCTTTTATGCTGTTCCTATGAGTGTGATTTTCTTTGATTTTATATGTAAGTGAGACCATTGCAATACTTCATGTGCCTGGCTTATTTCATTTAGCATAATATTCTCCAGGTTCATCTATGTTGCCTCAAGTGACAGGATAGTTTATTTGAAATTTGATAAGAGAGCAGACGTTAAGTGACCTCATTGCATACACCCACACACTATGGTAGCTACATTAATTAATTTTATTATGATAATCATGCAGTATGTATCACACACTGTATACCTTGAATATATACAATATGTCATCTAAATATTTAAAATATCCATAGTAAATGTCCTATCCAGAAATATACCCTTGAAGCATATCCACCAGGGAAAGATAATTTTCCTGTTCTTGTCCTTTCTTTCAGATCCACTTTAAAACTTAGAAGCTATTGTTTATCATCCCTTCACTCATCCCTAAAAAATCATCTGATACAGGAGTCCAGATATTAAGTTAGGTTTTGCAGTACATACCATCTATATTGTACCTTCTCAGCTCTGCCATTATTAGTGCAAAAGCAGCCATACACAATAGGTAAATGAAGGAACATGACGATGTTCCAATAAAACTTTACTTATGAAACCAAACAGCAGTCTGGATTTGACTTGTGGACCATAGTTTGTCAACTCGGTCTAACCAGTCATCTTCTGTGTACATCAGGAATAAAAGTGAAGTCCAAAAATCCTTGAATTTTTTTAAATTAGCATATATCTTAAGACCCTTTAATGACTCCCTTTTACCAATGGGATAGAGTGCAAAGTTCCCAAGTATGATAGGGATCCTTATCTGATAGTGAGGTAATGGATTATATTTCTATTGGTATATAGAATGAATGTTCTTATATTCTCAACAGATAATGAACATGATCAAATGATGCCATCTTTGGAAGGTGGACCAGAATGCATGTATAGAAATAGAGGGAGAGGTGTTGGGCGTGTAGCTCAGTGGCAGAGTATATACTTACCATGCGTGAGGCCTTGGGATCAATCCCCAGCAATGCAAAAAAGAGAAAAGCCATAGAATTGTGAGAAAGCCACTTTTTGGAAGGTCATGTATATTTATACTGGTAAAGTACTATAAATAGATGAAAGAAGATTTTAAGGGTGGCACTTAATTTTTTTTTACATAGTCCCTGAAATGCACATGTATTTTGAGCTGATGAGTAAACTATTTTGTCCTTTCATTCTTGGCCAGGCTGAAACAATTTTCCAGAATATATGCCCCAATGAAGACTTCTGTCCACCCCCACCAAATCCTGAAGATATTGTTCTTGATGGAGACAGTTCACAACCAGAGTCTTCAGAATCCAGTGCCATTCTAGAAGCCAACTCACAGACTCCTGCTGAAAGCACAATCCAGGGAAACCCAGAGGAGTCCTCTGAATAAAGGATATATACCAAACTCTATACCCTACTTTGGAAATTCCCATGGGCCTCAGAATCCTCTTGATGTAAAAAATTTTTTAGAAGTCAGCAGCCAGTTGACATGCAGAATTATAAGAAGAAACAAGTCAAAGAAACCCATAAGGGAATTTTCCTCAAAGAGGACATTCCAGTAACACAAAGCACTTATAAAGCACATTGACGTACTTGCCAATTTTAAATACCAAACCTATGAAATTAATAGATGAAAATTGTAAATTAACTGATTCCTGGGAATATAGCTTTGGATATGAAAGTAATCCTATGCATTGTTAATAATTCTGTGGTATTAGGAACAACTTCTTTTTGCCATTTTGGGTCTTTATTTGAAAGTTACATCTTCAGAATCAGCTCACATATTTCCTTTGATTATTTATTAAAATTACAGATATGAGCATATGACAAAAGATAAAATCATATGTAAATTCAATAGACAAAACTAAAACATCAAGATCCAGGCCGAAGTGTGTGTTTGGAATAAAAGTTTGTTTTGTTTTTTGTGTTGACAAGAATAGAAAATGCCAATATTAAGATATTTAGGCACTCTTACAGACAAATCTTAACTCCGTTACTCAGTACTGTTTTAAAATATTAGCATTAATATTTGTATGTGGATCATTTACACAATGGAAAAAGCTCAATAATGACGTAGTGAAAGAATGAAAGGAAAGGTTTAGATATGATCCCTGGTATTTGGAAAATCTATGTCATCAAGTAACTAGAATACTAGCCTAATTTTCTGCAAACCTAATTTAGTCATGGCTGTGCTACTGATGTTAGGCACATAGTTTGTCTTCTGAACCTGTTTCTCAATATATAAAGAAGAAACAGTAATCTGCCTACTGTGTGACAGTGATTATGAAGATAAAAGCAATGCCATCCTTAGAATGTTTTTTCAGGAAAATTTTGTTTCAGAATTTTCTCATTGACTTGGGAATGAATATCATAAAACCTCATACAGAAAATAATTGCTTGTCATAAAAATAGATCATGTTTTTTATTTTATTAAGCTTTTTAAATGAATATTTGTCTCTGAAATTAGTATCTAGTAGTCTTTATAGACCGTAAAAATAGTAACACATGGATTTCTAGTTTTGAAATATTACTAAGGCAAACACATCCCTCATATTCCTTTTCTGACTGGTAGGCCTGAAACCATTAAAGTCTCTGAATAGAGTGTAACATTTGGTAAACCCTAATACATACTCCAAATAAAACTATGAGAGTGTGTGTGTGTATTGTGTGTGTATACATACACACACACAGGAAACAAATCTACTTACAGCAACAGTGCCTGTATTTAAATTTTCCCAATGCCAAGCTCAAGCTCTGATGATTTACTTCTTTTGAGCAATAGTTTGAAGTTAGAACTGATTGTAAATAAATAAACAGACTTGAAGCCTCTTGTCACATAGTTTGGCTTTTATTGCCTCTCAGGGAGCCATGGCTCCAGTGGAAAGCACATAGTTCTTACATACTTCAGCTGCAAATGGTTCTGACATCCCCAGATTCTGGAGAAGGTATTGAAACTAGTTGTAACTGTCATGGAAATGGAAAGAACCAAGGAATGTAGCTTTTGTTTTACCTTTCTCTCCCCCACAGACAGAGCTGAATCCAGAAGAAAGGAAAAATTTCCAGCCTCTCATTGTACAGCACCTCCCCTGTCTTAATAGCCCTCTCTTTCCCTCTCTTCCTCTTTTATAATGTCACACACAAATCAGGGACGGTAGAATCACATTATAACCTAATTTGTTATAAGGATTCAGATGTTTTTTAACTGAAATCATGTTTCCTGAAGCCCAATTGCGACAATGCACTTAACGCCTAGAACATACCCATAAGTATACAGGTATTGGTCCTGCCCTTCAATACCAGCAATATAAAAGGTAACGCTATGAGAATATTAAACATGAACATAATTGCAGTAAGTTGTACCAATCAAGATATACTTTTTTTATAATTTTAGAGTTAAGGGCCTCCTGAATGCAACATGCACATTAATGTAAACAGACAATCAGGGTAGGCCTAATATAACTAAACATTTTCAGAAAGCCTTACTGCGGCTGTCTATATGTAGAACAAGAAGCTAATTCGTACTCTCATGGCCCAGCACACATGGCACCTTATTTTGTTCATTCAACAATCTCAGACACTCTGCTCCATGTCATTTATTAAATACTGTTGAAATGTTCAAAAGCTTCTGAGTATGATCTGTGATGATTACAATACTATACAATTGCTAAGAACCTTGTTACAGAATTCTATTTCCACTTGCCTCAGAATGTATTAGATATTAATTCTGAATGCTTTCTCCTCAGTTATCTTAATAATTAAAATACTTGCTTTTGTAGATTTTAAATCAAAGTAAGAAAAAACTTTTGATTTTGTTGCAAAACTTTAAACATGAAGACATAAGAAAAAATTTATGTATAAAATTGCAAAATTTTCAGTAGCTAATTAAAACTTCTGAAAATGTTATTAAAGACTTTTATGTATTAAATACTTAGCTATGCATGCTTATTAACCAAAAATGTTAATATTCAGTTTATTGAATAAACTAATCCTATAATGCTTCTATATTTTATTTCTAGTTGGTATGCCTGCCCAAGAAAACATGCATACAATAAAGGTCAGTTTATATATTTCTGTAGTGAAATGGACACAATAATGGGTAACTTCTAGAACAATGGTAGTTTTTAGATTGGCAGTTCTTTGTCCAAAATAATAGCCATGATTTTTAAATTTGATTATTGATAATAATTTATTCTGTCAAGGCCATTCTTCCCTGGATTGGTTCCCCTTGGGTCTAAAGTCCTAAAGAGTTTCAAATATTTTTTGTTTAGATTTAATTGATAAATAGTAGTGATCGTTAAGACTGAAATTATAATTCTGCTGTAAATCAGTTGTTTCCTGCTACTGGTATTGAATAATTTGTCTTATTCTCAGTAAATTTTCTCAACTTCCAAAAAGCATTTTATATACACACACACACACACACACACATACACACACACACATATGTTATAATTTGCATACTGTAGCAGTTTCCAGAGGAAATAAAGACTTTTCCGTGCCTCTCAGGTGTGATGTTCTATTTTTCCATATAAATTTTCATATATATCAATGAATTAAAGATTGTCATCGACCTGATTTTTTTTTATAATTAGCCAATTACTTCAATATTCAGTTATTTTTTGTTTTGTTTCCAGGCATCTGGAACGATGTTGTTTTAGAAGCTTTTTTGCTGTCATAACCAAAAGACCTGACCAGAACAATTAGAGAAGGAAAAGTTTCTTCGAGGGCTCACAGTTTCAGAGGTCTTAGTAAACAGCAAGCCAGCTCCATTCCTCAGAGACTGAGGTGAGGCAGAGCATCATGACACAAGTGTGTGACAGAGGAAAGCAGCTCAGGACGTGGCACCAGGAAGCACAGAGACTCCACTTGCAAGGGACGAAATATACCCCAAAGGCATGCCCCAAATGACCCACCTCCTCCCATAACACCATACCTGCCCACAGTCACCACCCAGTTAATCCCCATTAGGAGATTAGTACAGTGATTGGGTTAAGAATCTCATAGTCCAGTCATTTCTCCTCTAAGCCTTCTGGCATTGTCTCACACATGAGCTTTGGGGGATACCTCATATCTAAGCCATAAACAAACATTAAGTTTGTGAGAAAGGCTAATCGAATAATACATGGATTTGATTCACTCAGCAAACTTTTAGATGCCAGCATTAAAGTTTATATCAAAGAAAGGTGGATGAAACTTTAATCCATTTGAAATCAGTGCTGTAGAGGCTGTGAAGCATTGGTTATGACTTATAGAGTACATATATATTCTACGAACTGTTTCCATACCTCAGAGGAAGAGAATCTGAAATGTTTCTCATTTATTTGGTGATGTGAACCTGAAAAGTTTTTCTCTGAAGTGTTTGAGTCCCCAACAGCTTACTTACAATATGCAAGAGAATGTTAATGATCCTTTTAAGCATTCAATGATAATTTGTTTTTGAATCAAATAATGAAACATTTTCTGTCAATTTCAAGAAGTTTATAATGCTCTTTAGATAGGATGAGTTCTAAGGATAACAGGACTCTTTCAAAACTGGCAATTTATCTGGTATTATTAATAAATCAAGTTTGAGAAAGATAAGGTTAATTGAATTTTTAAACAAATAGCTGTATTATCCTTCAAGCACCTTGGAGCTCATACAATATTCACACTTTTTTTAAACAAGTAATTTGATATGTTTGAATTCTCCTTTAATGATAGCTTATTTAAAACACCAATTAAGTGGTTTAACACTTAGCATCCCAAGTCACATTTTGAAGGCCACTTTTCTTTCCATTAATGCACAGTTTTAGCTGTGGGGCTGCAAATGAGATGCCCTTGCCATACAAGTCGCCACGTCTGCTCTTTCTGGTGATGATGACTCTTAGGGCCATTTGACAGGTAATCATTAGAACTTGGATCCTAGTAGAGTGTAGGGTATTTTTGCCAATCACTGCAGGAGGATTTATGCTGGTTGCTCCTATTAATGTTATTAGAACTTGCATGTGTAAATCCTCCTGCTGTCAATGAGACAGTTGACCCCTAAAAGAAGCATTCATTAGAGATGGAAAGTAGCTGATATAGAAGCATCAGTAAATTGTCCTATTTGGCACTTTCGTGTGTGGGAGAAAAAGAGCAAGAATGTACCAACTCAGCAGAGAATTTGTAGGGTTTGAAATAATGAAAAACTAGATCTTAATGTTCTATCCCCACTTCTTATAAGTATTAGAAATTATTGATCTTAAGTGTTGACATTTCTTGTTTTTAAATAGTAATTTTGTCTGCATTTGATTAACATTTTTACATATACACAAAATATAAGATTCCACACTATAGCATAGTTTGTAAATTTTGAAAAATTCAATAAAAGGAAACATTTCAATTATTAATAAATGTATTTAATAGTACAGAGTACTGTGCAACGGCTAAAGAGTGACAGGCACATAGATCTAGATCTATAGATGTGTGTGTCTCCAATGTATATTTAAAAAGCAAGTCACAGAACATTATTGATTTATGTAAAAATTCAAACACTTTGTACATCACTATATATATGCACATCATAGGAAATGTTTGTGAAGTATACATACCAAACTTATAAATGTGGTTATGTTGGGGAAAGGGAGGAGGATCAATAGGGCAAGAAATTTGCATAATATTCCTGTATTTTTAAATTTAATTTGTTTCATAATGCAACATCAAATCTCTGTGTGGTATGTTGGACTTCAAGAAATAGTGAATTTACATTGGATTTTATTAATATTTTTATAAGGTACAGTACACTTATGACAAAATAATTAGCAGTTTAATTAGATAAACTATAATACATCCCATTATAATGGAATACTATGCAGCTGCAAAATGGAATTAGTAAACTGCTCTAGTGAGATCTCCAGGACATATTAATTAACACAAGAACTCTATATACAAATATATGTATATAATATTTACGATTTAAGTAAGAAGGTGAGATGTACTCAAAATTTTTTAAATGGTTACACCTTGAAAAAGGAAAGAAGCAGGTCACAGCACTGGAAGTTTGATCTCCTTTGTTCTGACTTTGACATCAAAAGCAATCCTTAAAATGTTAAAATGAAATCACTGAGCATGGCCATTATGTGGAATTATTGGCATAACCGTATGGGGAAGAATTAAGGATTTTAAAGGGCATATGAACTATGTAGCTTAGGGGATAGAGATGAAGTACAGAACACAAATATCAGTGCGCTTGGAAACAGTAATGATATAGTAGATGCAATAAGTTTATGTTGCTATGTTTATTGAACTATTCATAATAAGATTAAAAAACTGATCTTTAATTTGAATTAGAAGTATCAACGTATGCATATATTCAAGCTCATCAAATTGTACACAAAGCATGCAGTTATTATATGTCAATTATACCTCACTAATGCTGTTTTATTAAAAGGTGCAACCCTATCATTCAATATAAATTCAACATGCTTTTTTCTCATTTCAATAAATATATTTCTAGCTAGAAAACTCGCAAAAGCTGCATGGTGTCATGTCAAAAGGGCAAAGGAACCAACTGGAAGGGGCACCCATTGGTCACAGACATGACCATTCGAATATCAAAAGTACATTATGGTAGTCCAAACTTGCAAATGAACCTCACCAAACAGCCATAAGGATTGCTAACACAGCAACCCTTTATTCTAAAAACAATTAAACAGAAGGAAGTAATTATTCTCTCTTTCCCAATAAAACTATTTCAGAATATCCAAATAGTTGTTGATAAGAGGAACCCAAATTACCCTGAAGTGAGAGAATTTTGTGGCCCTTTTATTTTTTTTTTATTTAATTTTGATCCATTGAACACAAATGGAGTACAGCTATTGTTTCTCTGGTTGTACACAAAGTAGAGTCACACCATCTGTGCGTTCATACATGTACACAGGGCAAATATGTCTGTCACACATTCTGTTATTATTCTTACCCCCCCACACCGACTCCACCCCTCCTTCCCACCCCTCTGCAGTGTATCATTCCTCCATTCTTGCCTCCTTTCCTCCCCACATTATGCATCATCATTCACTTATCAGAGAGACCATTCGGCCTTTGGATTTTGGGGATTGGCTAATCTCACTTAGCATGGCAGTCTCCAACATCATCCATTTACCTACAAATGCCATAATTTTATTCTTCTTTATGGCTGAGTAATATTCCATTGTGTATGTATACCACAGTTTCTTTAGCCATTCATCTATTGAAGGGCATCTAGGTTGGTTCCACAGTCTAGCTATTGTGAATTGAGCAGCTATGAACATTGATGTGGCTGCATCACTGTAGTGTGAAGATTCCTTAGAGAACTTGGAATGGGTCTACCATTTGACCCAGCTATCCCACTCCTTGGCCTATACCCAAAGGACTCAAAATCAGACTGTGGCCCTTTTAATAGATCAGATCCCAGAATTCAGGGAGATAAGGGTAATTCTTCCTAACCAAAAATCTGTAAGAATTTATGGTTGAGAATCCAATTAGAACTGATCAGCATGAGCCAAGGTAAGATAGAGTCACACCCTTCCACCATGATGTGCTGTCTCTCCTTGGGCCCACAGTTATAGAGTCAGCAATCTGTGGAATGGAAAATCCAAAACCATGAGCCCAAGTGTACTTGCCCTCCTCTAAGTTGTTCTTGTGGGTATTTTGGTCTCAGTAATGAAAAATCTAACTAAAGCAGCAGGCTCCCATTTTATGTAAAAAAGAAAGCTGTAGAATCTCTGCATATATTTATGAATGGACACAGAAGTACAAATATACCTAGTTTGAAATTTGGGGATTTTATGAATAATCTTTTTCCTTTTATACTATTTTGATGTTCTTTTCTTTCACTATCACTTCTAATATCACTCCTCCCAGGATGTGAAATTGTTGTTTGGTGTGATTTTTCAGATATTATTCTGCATGCACACACATATGCATGCATACCTACACATACACATATGCTTAGTATAAGGGTAGAGAGGCTTTTTAAATGTGTTTTTTAAACATAAATTGGATCAATGTTTAAAGCAACCCAATTCACAATAGCTAAGCCTTGGAACCAACCTGGGTGCCCTTCAGCAGATGAATGGATAAAGAAAATATGGTATGTATACACAATGGAATATTACTTAGCCAGGAGGAATAATGAAATTCTGGCATTTGCTAATAAATGGATGGATCTGGAGACTCTCATGCTAATGAGATAAGCTAACCTCCCATATCCTAAGACTAAATGTTTCCTGTGATATGTAGATGCTAACACAATGGAGGGGGTAAGAATAGAAGTTCATTGGATTAGACAAAGGGAAATGCAGGAAAGGGAGGGGATGGGAATACGAAAGACAATAGAATGAATTAGACATGGCTTTCCTATGTTCATATATGAATACATAACAAGTGAAATCCAACATCATGTGCAACTGCAAGAATTGGATCCTAATTAGAATAAGTTATACTCCATGTATGTAATATATTAAAATATGTTCTACTGTCATGTATACATATAAAGAACAAATACAAAATTAAAAAACCATAAATTGGCTCATATCACAGTTCTATAACTGACTTATTTCATGTATCTTAGATATCATAAAACACCATACATAAAATTTCCTTCCCTCTTCTTAATTACTGCATAGAATTTCATAGAATGATATCCATTTAACCAATCATTATTAATGAATATTCAGGTTATTTCCAGTTTTATTGCTATTACAGACAATGATTCAATAAACTTTTCATATGTATACCTTTGTTTATATGTGTGTGTGTGTCCAGTAGATGGTTAGTGATTTAATTTCTAGGTTAAAGGGTATATATAATTTAAATTTGGATTGATTGCCAAATAGCACTTAAAAAGTCTTTTTTTCACTCAATAATACTAGATATCATTATTCTTTTATTGTTCACCTATATGATTGGGCAAAAAACGTTATGTTATTCTTTGCATTTCCTTGATACCTATGCAAAAGGACATATGTTTATGTAAATTTTGAATTACCTCTTCAGTAGTTTCTTATTTCATACCCTTGCAACTATTATGATTGTAAGAGCTCTTTTTTTCATTCTGCATGTTAATAATTTTGTATATGTGTTATAAATATTTGTTCTCTCTCTGGCTTTTAAGCTCACTTATGGTGTTGTTTGTTATCCAGAAATTTAAAATTTTTATATGTTCATTTCACTCAATAATATCTTTATAGCTTCTGGACTTTGCATCTTGGTTAGAAAACCCTTCCCCAATTCAATAGTATGAAAATAATGTCCTATGTGTTGTTTCAATATATACACTTGTTTCATATATATATATATTTTTTAACCTTACCTCTTTACCTGAAACTTATTTGTGGGAATTATGTGAGAGGGAAATCTATCATTACTTTTTGCATGTGAACATCCAATTTTCTCTTTCTTTCTTTCTTTCTTTCTCTTTCTCTTTCTTTCTTTCTTTCTTTCTTTTTTTTTTTTTTTTACCAGGGATTGAATCCAGGGGCGCTCAAGTACTGAACCCATCCTCAGCCCTCTTTTATATTTTATTTAGAGCCCATGTCTCACTGAGTTGCTTAGGACCTTACTAAGTTGCCAAGGCTGGCTTGCACTCACGATCTTCCTGCATCAGACTTCCCGGGCACTGGGATTACAGGCATGTGCCACCATGCCCAGCCCAATTTTCTTGATGTTATTTATAGTCTAGTTCATCATTTCCACACTAATCTGAAGTAATACCATTATTATTTAATTCCTATATATGCAAAATTCTATTTCTAGGTTCTTTATTCAATGTCATTGCTACTTTTACCTATTTCAATATAAATATATTAAGTTTTATACATTTTGTAGTATGTTTTGATGCCTGCTAAAGTCAACCTCTTCATCTCATTTTTTCCTTTGTCTTAGCTATTCTTGGCTCTATGCTTTTTCACGTTACACTTAGAATCAATTTACCCACTTCCATGTTCACACATGCACAAAATTCCTTGTGATTTTTGTTGGAATTTCATACAATTATATCCCACTTTCCTATTCATTAACTCCTTTCATTTAGAAACTTATTGTGTTTTGCAATAACATATTTTTTCTCAGAGATTGGCAGTGTTCACCCAATGTTCATGCTCAGTTCTGCATTGATCATTTCCAGTTTTTAGAGGGATTGCTTTCAGTTTTTCTCCATTTAAAATGATGTTGACCTTGGGATTAGCATAGATAGCTTTTATAAGAGATATGTTCCTACTATCCTTAGTTTTTCTAGTGTTTTGAACATGAAGAGGTGCTGTATTTTTTCAAATGCTTTTTCTGCATCTATTGAGATAATCATGTGATTATTGTCTTTAAGTCTATTGATATGATGTATTACATTTATTGATTTCTGCATGTTGAACCAACCTTGCATCTCTGGGATGACCCCCAACTTGATTGTGGTGCACTATCCTTTTAATGTTTTTGTATGCTATTTGCCAGAATTTTATTGAGAACTTTTGCATCTGGTTTTGGTATCAGGGTGATACTAGCCTCATAGAATGAGTTTGGAAGGGTTCCCTCCTTTTCTATTTCATGGAATAATTTTAGGAGTATTGGTTTTAATTCTTCTTTGAAGGTCTTGTAGACTTTGACTGAGAATCCACCTGGTCCTGGGATTTTCTTGGTTGCTAGGTGTTTTAATGGTGTCTTCTATTTCATCGCTTGAAATTGATCTGTTTAAATTGTGTATGTCCTCTTGCATCAGTTCGGGTGGATCATATGTCTCTAGAAATTTGTCAATGTCCTCAAGATTTTCTATTTTATGGGAGCATAAATTTTCAAAATAGTTTCTAATTATCTTCTGTGTTTCGGTGATGTCCATTGTGATATTTCCTCTTTCATCATGAATTTTAATAATTTGCGTTTTCTCTCTTTTTCTTCATTAGTGTAGCTAAGGGTTTATCAGTTTTATTTATTTTTTCAAAGAAACAACTTTTTAGACAATTTTTTCAATTGTTTCTTTTGTTTCAATTTCATTGATTTAGGCTCTGATTTTAATTATTTCCTGTCTTCTACTTCTTTTGGTGTTGATTTGTTCTTTTTCTAGGGCTTTGAGATATAATGTTAGGTCATTTGTTTGTTGATTTTTTGTTCTTTTAATGAATGAGCTCGATGCAATGAACTTTCCTTTATAGTGTCCCAGAGATTTTTATGTGTTGTATTGGTCTTTTCATTTACCTCTAAGTAATTTTTTATTTCCTCCCTGACTTCTTCTTCTGTCCATTCATCATTCAATAACATGCTATTTAGTCTTGAGATGCTGGAGTAGTTTCCGTCTTTTATTTTACCATTGATTCTAGTTTCACTCTGTTATAATATGATAGAATGCAGGGTAGTATTTCTAATTTTTTGTATTTGCTGAGAGTTGCTTTGTGACATATCATATAATCTATTTTAGAGAAGGATCCATGTGCTGCTCAGAAGAAAATGATTTCACTTGATGGTGGATGAAATATTCTATATATGTCTGCTAAGTCCAAATCACTGATTGTATTGTTTAGTTCTACAGTTTCTTTGTTTAGTTCTTGTTTGGAAGATCTATCCAGTGGTGAGGGAGGTGTGTTAGAGTAACCCAGTATTATTGTGTTATGATCTATTTGATTTTTGAAACTGAGAAGGACTTGTTTGATATACATAGATGCTCCATTGTTTGGGAGCATATGAATTTACGATGGTTATGTCTTGTTGATGTATGATTCCTTTAAACAGTATGAAATGCCCTTCTTTATCCCTTCTGATTAACTTTGGCTTGAAGTCCACTTTGTCTGATATGAGGATGGAAACCCCTACTTTTTTACTGAGTATGTGTGTGTGGTATTTTTTTCCCATCCTTTCACCTTCAGTCTGTGAATGTCATTTCCTATGAGATGAGTCTCTTGGAGATAGCATATTGTTGGGTCTTTCTTTTTAATCCAATCTGCCTGTCTATGTCTTTTGATTGATGAGTTTAGGCCATTTACATTTAGGGTTATTATTGAGATATGACTTGTATTCCCGGTCATTTTGAGTTATTTTTTGTTTTTAACTTGACTTATTTTCACTTTTGATTGACTTTTCCTTTAGTGTACTTCTTCCCTTTGCTGGTTTTCTTTTTTTTTTTTTCATTTCCTCCTCATGGAATATTTTGCTGATAATGTTCTTTAGTACAGGCTTTCTAATTGTGCATTCTTTTAACTTTTGTTTATCATGAAAGTTTTTTATTTCATCTTCAAATCTGAAGCTAAATTTTGCTGGAAACAAAATTGTTGACTGGCATCCATTTTCTTTCAGAGCTGATTTTTTTTTGTTGATTCATTGTACACAAATGGAGTACAACTATCGTTTTTCTGGTTGTACGCAAAGTAGAATCACACACTTTGCATATTCATACATATACATAGGGTAATGATGTTTGTTTCATTCTATTATCTTTCCTTCCCCTCCCCCTCCCCACCCCTCATTTTTGTCTATACAATCCATCCTTTCTCCATTGTTCCCTTACCTCCCCCCCACCCCATTATGTGTCATCAACCACTTATCAAAGAAATCATTTAGCCTTTGGTTTTTTGGGGCTTGACTTATTAGACTTAACATGATATTCTCCAACTCCATCCATTTACCTGCAAATGTCATAATTTTACTATTCTTTATGGCTGAATAATATTCCATTGTGTATATATACCAGTTTCTTTATCCATTCATCCATTGAAGGACATCTAGGTTGGTTCCAAAATCTAGCTATAGTGAATTGGGCTGCTATAAACATTGATGTGGCTGCATCACTGTAGTATGCTGATTTTAAGTCCTTTGGGTATAGGCCAAGGAGAGGGATAGCTGGGTCAAATGGTGGTTCCATTCTGAGTTTTCTAAGGAATCTCCATACTGCTTTCCAGACTGGCTGCACCAATTTGCAATCCCATCAGCCATGTATGAGTGTAACTTTTTCCCCACATCCTCACCAACACCTATTGTTGCTTGTATTCTTGATAATAGACATTCTAATTACTAATCTAATTACTAGAGATGTTGAACATTTTTTCATATATCTGTTGATTGCTTGTAGATCCTCTTCTGTGAAGTGTTTGTTTATTTCCTTAACCCATTTTTCGATTCGGTTATTTGTATTCTTGGTGTAAAATTTTTTTAGTTCTTTATAGATTCTGGAATTTAGTGCCCTATCTGAAGTGTATGTGGAAAAGATTTTCTCCCACTCTGTAGATTCTATCTTCACATTGTTGATTGTTTCCTTTTCTGAGAAAAAGCTTTTTAGTTTGAATCTATCCCAATTATTGATATCCTGCTTTTCTTTCTTGCACTTTGGGAGTCAATTTAAGGAAGTCTGATCCTAAGCTGATAATGATGAAGATTTGGACCAACTTTTTCTTCTGAGAAAAGAGGTGGAAGACCTCTACATTGAGAACTACAGAACACTAAAGAAAGAAATTAAAGAAAACCTTTGAAGATGGAAAGATCTCCCATGTTCTTGGATAGGCAGAATTAATATTGTCAAAATGGCCATACTACCAAAAGTGCTCTACAAATTCAATGCAATTCCAATTAAAATCCCAATGATGGACCTCATAGAAATAGAGGAAGCAATTATGAAATTCATTTGGAAGAATAAGAGACCTAGAATAGCTAAAGCAATCCTTAGCAGGAAGAGTGAAGCTGTTGGTATCACAATACCAGAACTTCAACTATACTACAAAACAATAGTAACAAAAATGGCATGCTATTGACACCAAAATAGGCTGGTAAACCAATGGTACAGAATAGAGGACCCAGAGACAAACCCACATAAATACAGGTATCTCATACTTGACAAAGGAGCCAAAAACATACAATGGAGAAAAGATAGCCTCTTCAACAAATGGTGCTGGGAAAACTGGAAATCCATATGCAGCAAAGTGAAACTAAACCCATATCTCTCACCCTGTACAAAACTCAACTCAAAATGGATCAAGGTCCTAGGAATTAGACCAGAGACCCTACACCTAATAGAGCTGATAATTTTTATTCTAGGAACTCCTGGCATTCAGGGTCTGGGTTGAGAAATCAGCTGAAATCCAAATTGTTTTCCCCCATATGTTATTTGATTTTTTCTTTCACAACCTTTTAAATTCTATCCTTATTCTGTATGTTAGTCATTCTCTTTATAATGTGTCTTGGTGTGAGTCTGCTCTAATTTTGTACATTTCAGGTCCTGTAAGCCTCTTGTAGTTGATCTTCCATTTCATCTTTAGATTTGGGAAATTTTCTGATATTATGTCATTGAAAAAATGAAGATAAGGTAAGGATGAAAAGTTAAGAACAGGTGTGTCTCCTTTATTCTTTTCATTCCTTTTCATTACACCTAATATAACACCATATTTCAGAAGGCCATGCCAAAAGCTGGAAGTTTTAAGGAACTATGAGTCATGTCTTAAAGGAAAACTGTGCCAGAGCTCTACCTTACATACATTGACTGGAGTAAAAAATAATTATATGTTATGTTACAACATGGAGATGTCATGGTTTATGTGTCACCATAGCGAAACCTAGAATTATATTGAATAATGCAAAGGTCTTGCCCATATTTCATTTATCCCAGCGTATCTTAATTATTTATTACATACTAACTTGCTCCTGATATGTAAAACGCAATTAATTTTATATATTGATCTTGTAGTTAACAACCTACCTAAACTGTCCTTTAAAAAATGTATCCATAAACTCTTGTTTTCTATGTAGATGATTATATAATCCATGAGTGATGACATCTGAATTTCTTACCTTTCATTTCTATACCTTTTATTCCTTCTTCTTGTCTTACTGAACTACCTACTTCCAATAGGGATGAAGAGAAGCAGTGATAGAGGATATACTTCTATTCTTCATGGCTATAAAACAAAAAGATGAAAACATTTCACCAATATGTTTGATTTTTATTGTTTTACTTTGTAGACATCCTTTATTAGGGTAGGGATGTTAACTTCTAGTTCTAGTTTTTTAAAAGGGCTCATCATGAATAGGTATGAATCTTGACCAAAGCCTTTTTTGCATTTGTTTATTGATCACCTATTATAGAACAGGCACTGATCATTTTTCATTACTTTCATTTATTGATATGGTGAACCATGTTAGCATTTTTAAATGTTAAAACATCCTTACATGTCTCCTGGTGATATAGATTCTCCCACCTCTCCATTCTTTGAAATCCCAATGTGTTGTCAGTGTCTAGCATACCTACTGACACAATACCTACTAGCCAATAAGAAATGGCTGATTGAATGCATAATAATAACCAATGCTTTATTTATACTCCTTGTTTTTTGCACAGTGAATGGTATATTTATTCCCATATTTGTAAGATTTCTTAGAGCAGAATTATATAAAGCATGCATCTGAAATAAATTTAAGAATTAGGAAAATATGCTCAACCAATTCCCCAAATCATGTTGTAAATCTTTATCCAAGAAGAACTAAGACAAATTATGTAGTTATTATAAAAATAATGTTAGTATCTCATGTAATTTCTTTGCCTCTTCATATCATTTTAAGTGGAACTGTAGATACCATTAGTATATTGTTCACAGGGAGCACAATATAATGTGAAGAATAGAGATTTTGAAGTGAGAGAGTCTTGGTAGACTTTTGTTATGTCTCTGAATTCCTAAGCTATGTGTTTTTGGGCAAATTCACCTCCCTGAATTTCAGTTTCCTTATCCGTGAAACAGGGATAATAATACTTGCTTTACTACAAACCTGGGAAGGGAGGTACTATGATACCAAGGGTGATTTTCCAAGGGCAAGGATTACCCATTGCATTTTAGGTGGGGTAACTCCTATGATTTCCCCAAATTTAGGAAATCTCAACTGAATAATGTGTAGTAGTGGTATAAAAAAGTACTTTCTTAGCCGGGCGCGGTGGCGCACGCCTGTAATCCCACTTGGGAGGCTGAGATGGGAGGATCGCGAGTTCAAAGACAGCTTCAGCAATTTAGTGAGGCCCTAAGCAACTCAGTGAGACCCTGTCTCTAAATAAAATACAAAATAGGGCTTGGGATGTGACTCAGTGGCCGAGTGTCCCTGGTTTCAATCCCCAGTACCAAAACATAAAAATAAAAAAGTACTTTCTTTATAATGTTGCTCTGGTTTCATAAGTATTGAAAAAATAATATATAATATCTGGCACATTGAAAACACTAAATAAGTGCTAGTTCAAAAAATGAGTAAGAATAAATGGATATGCCTGCCTGTCTCAGAAAAATTTAATGTATCAAGAATTCTAAAAATATGAAGTCTATGGATAAAGTGGTCCCACTTTACTCAGCTCCAAATAAACTATATTTCTTTGCTGGTGACTCTTAGCAGTTGTAGACAGATTATTCCCAACTAGAAGTATACTATTGCCACCCAAAGCAATAATTGATTAAATTTGTATTGTTAGTCTATGCATTCTCACCTTCAGAGCTATTGTTAATCTCACATGGGTGTCTTGGTTGTTTTAAAGCATTTATTTAACTAAACTTTCAATAAATATTGTTCAGGATTTGATTACATGACTGCATTTTTCCTCCAAAGAGAATTGCTCAGGTATATTCTTTCTTACACTCTCTCATTGCCTCTCTCTCATCTCTCTCTCTCTCTCTCTCTCTCTCTCTCTCTCTCTCTCTCACACACACACACACACACACACACACAAACACACACACATTCCCTCATGGTTATTTGTAAGTAATAGAATTATTTTGTGGGAGAAAACTCTATATTCTCAAATTTGTTCGTAATTATAAAGTTCCAAAAAATGCAGTTTATGGTTCCCAAGCTTTTTCATGAGAATAAGGCACTAGAAACAAGGTCTTCAAAAACATGAAAGACAAAGAGGAGGGTGTGGAGGAGGGATAGAAAAAGAAAAGAGAATAAGGGGAGCAAAATTTCAATGAAGTCACCCAGATCCAATGTGTGCCCCTCTCATTTCCCTGTCTTCTTTCAAATCTATCATTGAGGTTTAAAGAAATTTAATAAACTTCAGTGGTCTATTCCTCAAAAATTTTAATACTGGAACTCTTTCCAGTAGGTTAGGAGATCCATTGTGTCTATATTGCTTGGAAAGTATGTCATTTGACACTCCTCAGTCAATGGAATTAGTAAATTTCCTAGCACAGTTTCTGTTAATTGGTAGGGATTGAATCTATGTTGACTTTAATTGACTGAGATAGACTGTATTAAATCCTATAACTCCACATAGTACACTCACCACAGGCAAATTTCATGGGTCTTTATCCCCAAATAATTTTCAAAATGAAGCAATAAACTAAAATGTTCACTGAAAGGTTACTGATTCTGAAGGTAAGGAAAATATTGATTGAAAGTTCTCCCAAGTGAAAAAAAATTTTAAAAAAAGTATAATTTAGAAACCCTGACATAACTAAGAAACAATCTCTGCTCTCAAAGAGCTCATGAGATTATTGGACAGAGACCTACAAAACTAAACAATGACGATGTTAAGTTTAGAGTATATAAGTAAAGATGATAACATGATGATCTAGGATTTCAAACTCTTACTCAAACATTTTTTTCAATGAAAGCCTAATTTTACAGATACTAAAAGTTTGCTACTCAGGAGACATTCACAACCCTTCTTCCTTCCCTTTACCTACTACAGAAGCTATCTCACATACAGATAAGAGTGGCCATGTGACATGGAAGTAGTCAATGCTAGTACTCTTTGCAATCAGTTACAGCATCCTTTGCTGATAAGGGAACGTGCTTTAGATTCAGTTTAATATATTAGCAAAAAGCTCTTATCTTGTTTTTCCCTGGAAACAGTCTACAGTCCATAAGTGTTATTTTCCATAATAGTCCTTGGAAACAGGCCAAAAGAAGCCAATGAATATATATATTTTAATGTTAAATGGAAAAAAATCATAATCCAAATATACCTCTAATTTCATACTGAGGCACAGAAGCAAAGAAAAAAAGACTTGAGGAAATGAGGCTTATAGGAAATATATTAAATTAGTGAACTCTTGGTGCTGATTGGAGTGATTTTTTTGTTAACATTTTTGTTTTGTTTTGGGTACTGGGGATTAAATTTAGGGCTTTGTACATGCTAAGCACACTACAACTGAGTTAGAGCCCCAACAATTATTTTGTTAACACTTTAAAAATCTCATTGATAAACAGTAATTATATATATTTATGGGATACAAATTAATGTTTTAATGCATGTGTATTGTGAAATGATTAAATCAAGTTAATAATTATATCATCATCTCACATACCTATTAATTTGTGTTGGCAACATTTAAAATCTACTCTCAGCAATTTGAAATATTATTTATATTATTAGTAGCTATAATTGCCGTGCTGTGCAATAGGTCTCAAAAACTTATTTCTCCTGTCTAACTGGAAATTTGTAACCTTTCACCAACATCTCCCCATCCTCCCTGCTACCTTACATCCCCTGGTAACCACCATTATATTCTATTATTCTATGGGTTTGATATTTGTAGATCCATATGTATGTGGAATCATACAGTGTTTGTCTTTCTGTACTTGCCATATTTGATAAGTATAATATTCCCCAGGCACATACATGTTGCAAATGATGTGATTTCCTTCTTTGTTAAGGCATTTGCCTGCTGATGGACATAATTTGTTAATATTTTAGTTATTTAACATATGTGGGCCTTATTGGTCATTATAAATATATGTATTAATTTTTCATTATAAGGGGTCAATACATATGTTAAATTTAGATTTTATTTGGACTTCGATGTGGAGAGTTATATCTTTAAGATTCATGAACCATTCTCTATTAATATAAAATAGAAAACCATTTGTGAATGTCTTTTGAAATCCCCACATGAGAAGTCATTGTGTAAGTTAAAGTCCTACCCCAAAACAAGTATTTGAAAAGTCACACTTTACAAAAAGAATATTAAGATAGTCTTAAATTATAAAATAAATAAATCAGTCCTCTCCACAAAAAAAGGAAGAATTGGTAAGATGACAATGACACATTCTTTCCTAAGCACTCCTCTCAATATGCATACTTTCCCTGGTAATTTCATCACCCCCTGTGACTTTAATTGTCTTTTCTTTGCTGTAAACTCATATCCTCATAACACTCAAATGTTTGTGTGTGTATGTGTGTGCATACTATCATCTCTTGAACATCTCCACTTAAATACCAGTCTCAGTATTTCTTGCACTCAACTCATTCAAAATCAATAACATTCTCACATCTATCTACTCCTAGGTTTTCTCTTCTCCCTGTTACTCTTTATTTCTTGAGGAGTGGCACCCATATGAAGACAACTTGTTGACCAGATCCAAGAACCTAGAATCATTCTATCTTTCTTTGTCTCCTTCACTATTCCTCATCATTTCCTGTTATCAAAACCTTTTAATTCTTGAGAATCTTTGAGAACAAGCCCAAATTAATACCCCTATAAATGAACCTGTGACAACATAAAGATGCTACTCAAGGGCAATAAATTATTATTACTAGAAAAACTCTTGAGAGAGTCCAAGTTTGTCTTTTTTCTTTACCCAAAGCCTGTCAAAACTCTCTATTGTTTTCTGAATTACAAAACACATTTGGTAGTAATTTAAATATAGTATACATTCTGAATTCAGTTCAAAATTGATTATACTAAGATAAAAATGTTCTGTTAAATAAAATGACAAAAATGGAAATAGAATGTTTATTTAGGCCATCTACTATGGGGTTTGAAACAGCTTCCAGCTTAGCACTATTTGATTACATCATCATAGAATTACATGGCTAATTTAAAAATCCCCTTTTCAGATCAGGAACCATTTCAGCATTGGTACAATTATGATTATTATGCACAATTACAGTTTAAGAAAATGCAGGATTCTATACATTTTCCAGCTAGGAAATATCTCCTTATTCTGCTTCCTGTTTCTGACATATAGTTTAGACTGATAGGCTTTTAGGAAAAGATAGCCTCTTAAAATTGATCTTCTGCCAAAGTACTTCCAAATTCCAACTGAAGGTTTCAGCAGGAACCTAAGTTAAATTGGGTTAATGGGTCAAGGGGAGTATATTACAAATGCTACTCTCATTCTCTTTTAGCATGTTTAGCAGTATATAAGTTATGCCTGCTGAAATGGTAGTTTTGATTTCTGCACAATCTCAATCTAAGAGCAGGGTAGAAGTCAGAGTAAATGTCTAACAAATAAGTGAAGTCAATAGGAAAAGCACTGTAAGCAAAGCGACATCTTTAAACTGGAAAGTATGTGTGTGTGTGCTGTCCCCAAACACATTAATTAGATTTCAAGATTTACTAATAATTAGTTAATAGCTAACACACAGTGCATATGCTTTAACAGGCATTGTTTTAGGTGCTTTATATACATAATTAAACCAAAGATGCAGGCACTATTATAGTCCCCAAATTTAGAGATGAGGAATCTGAGGCACAGAGAAGTTAAATAGCTTTTCCAATATCAGAAATTAAGTGGCAAAACCAAGGTTTGAACCAAAACAATCTGGTTCGAAAAATCAGGACATTTAAAAATGGGTTTTGGTTATTTAGAATTTGTAAAAAGCAATTTAAAAATCTAAATGCATAGTAAACAAAATCTCTGTCCCATTTCTCCAGCCTGCCTTGAGTTGCCTCCTTCATTTGGTGGTAGTTTAGGAGCTTAAATTAAAAAGAGCAATAGTCAAATGCTTGATTTCGATGTGACTCTCTCTGTTATTTAACTCACAACATACTAGACAATTTTAAGACTCAATTTCTGTAGAATTTTTTTACCCAATAAATTTAGAGTAGAATTGCCATGATAAACCATCTATAATGTCACTGTGGCAGAGTTTTATTTGACCTCCATGAAGAGAAAGTAACCTATTTCATATTTAGAAAATTCCAGTCTAATAATGTCAACTCCTGAAAATAAAGGTTTATAGGCATAGTTTTCACTAGTATAGAGAAGTGAGGAGTATAATACACTATCAGATAAATGAATGCCTAGTGTAATATTTCAAGAAAATTAAATAAGTCCCATCTTAAGTGGGCCATCTTGAAAACTGGGCCCTAACAGGAAAAATGATCAATCAGCTGTTTGCTAAAAAGACTGGATTATATCCAGGAAGTGATAGCCAGGTGACTTTCTTCTTCACCTAATGTAAGAGATATGACCCTATTCAATTCTTGAAGGATACAAGGAAGTGAGTAAAATAATGAAATTTGAGCTAAGTGGCACTATTCAAGCTTAATTGATGGTATCGAAACAAGTTTATGAAGAGCATATTTTCCAAATGGCTCTAAATTTAATTGGATATAATGTGGCAATACAATGCAAATGATTTATCCTTGAAAGTGTATAATCTCAGTGTGTAACTCAAATTATTTATTCTGCATGATTTAATTATACAGACTGGTTGACAACACTCAGTGCAAACAGTTCATTCTAATGTCTTCTGAGGAGAATACCTGAGTCCAGGTATCTAAATGTTGCCACAACCATGATAAATGGCTAAATCACACTTCTGACATGTATAACAGCACTGATTCAATAATATGAAATGTTGTTTAGCTGAGGAAACAGTGAGTGTTAATGATATGCTGTAAATGTGTGCTAGGAAAAAAATGGCAAAAACAGGTGTGAACAATTTTCTATATGGAAAACCAAATATAGCTGCAATGATATGTGATAGAACCACAGATGTTTCCCAGACCAAGTACCACTTCCATCACTAATGTTTTCCTTATTTTTTAAGTCACTTTCATTGACCCACAGAAAGATTGCTTCATTTGGGATTTAATAAAAAACAAAGGTAATTAAAGTGTAACACAAAATGACATTTTATTGAAATGTGTTTTAATTCTGCACAAGATTTTCTAGCAGAGTAAAAACTGCTTCCTTGCTTCATTTGGTCCAAATTCTAATGCCATTGTATTCTTGCTTGATAGCGCTGTAAGTTTTCCTGTTTATGAACAGGTGATGAAAAATATTATTTTCATATTAAAATTGTACAAAATACACATTTTAAGTTTTTCCAAAATATTTTTATGTACCTTTAAAATGAAATTCTTATGGGAATGAATGCTATTGAATCTCATATATTTTTCTATTAATGAAAACATACAAAAGATCTAAGTTCACAGACATAAATATCCTTAATATAGATCATTTTTTCTGTAAGGGGGAGGAATAATGAAGGAAAATGAAGTGAAACATATATTATGTAAAAGTTTAACTGCAAAGAAACAAGTTACCACCAAGAGGGGCTTCTATGGATGGAAGAAGGAAGACTTTCTAGATCACTTGGACCAGGGACACTTGGGTAGAGTCTTACCTTTTAAAATTGGAAGTAATACAGACAGAAAAATTATAATTTGTTTCCTTCTCCTCTTCCATAGTCAGGCCATTCTGAGCAGGGTACTGTAAAATAATATATTGTGTGAGGATATTCAGAGCAGGGTACTGTAGAATAATATATTGTGTGAATATAGGTGAGGGTGTACTAGAATACAGGAATAAATTCTCAGGTTTTCAAATGGTTGAGGGAGACAAAAACTACTAAAATTATAAGAAAAATGAGAGTAATTGGACACTAGTAACATCATAGGATGGTGGGGAAACTGAAATGTGTTCCTTAACTTTTTGGTTTTGAGAGGTGAAATAATGAGCATTTAAAAAATTAGGGTTTAGGCTAAAGTGAATAATTTTGATCTTTGATATATCACCATCATCTACAGATGACAGCTTCTTTGTGAAATTTGTATTTTTGTAAATTTGTATTAAGCTCTAAGTTATGGAGATTCAGTATGTCTTTTAGTGTAGAAACTACTATACCCAGAACTGCTGAAAGGGGATGTGCCTGTGTGTGTGTGTGTGTGTGTGTGTGTGTGTGTATTTCTATGTGCCTCTAGGAGCAGGATACAGGTGATGTGAGTGGAGCAGAGGGAGATGCTAGTGCAAAGTCAAGATACTTTGACAATTTCAGTTTAAAGTGAAGGATAATCCAACTCAAACTAGTATAAATAAGTGATAATTGTGTAATTGGAAAGTTCAGAACTGGAAACAGAGTTGGTTCAACATCTTCAAACAATGACTTTCTCTCCTTGACTGATTTCGTCTCTGTATTCTTTAACTTCTGGAAAATATCCTATCATGGCAATAGGAGATCTAGGCTTACATTGTCTTTATATTGCTTAGTTGCAGATACATAAAATGTTCTTACTGTGGTTCCAACAAGAATTCTGGGAATTTTCCTCGTTAACTGGCTATGTCACTTGCTCATTCCTGAGCTAAACATTTTGGCCAAAAATATAGGATAGATACATTTATTGTAGAGGTCAAATACATTTTACCACTTTGGTGGGCAAACAAAGGAGTCAAGCTGACAATAAAGTTCCAATTACCAGAAGGGGGAAGCATGTTGAACAGACAAAACTATGACTAACACAATAGACTATTAGCAATATTTACAAACTGATGATGTCAGAAGTGTACCTATGAGTGTGAAAAATATAAAGTAAATAACTTCAATTCCAATTATCTGGATGTTCTATATAAAAATATAGTTGGGCTTTTTTCATATAATAACCTTCATTTGTATCTCTACACTACAGTTTTTGGACCAATTGCATCAAAAATGTTTGGGGATGTTTGTTAAAAAATGTAGTTTCCAGGGCTCTGCACTAAAATTTTTGAATCAGAATCTCATGTATTGACTAGGAATCTACATGTTATTAGGTGACTTAGCTGATTCTAAGACCCACTAAAGTTCCAGAACCCTAGTAATTTGTTATTTAGAACCATTGAATTTAATGCTGGGAAAAGTGATTGTGTTTGTGTTTGTAATTAGGGATGTAGGCCCAGTGAAGTCTATAGTTGGTGCTCAAAAATATTTGATATATTGATTAATAATGCTTTACTAGATGATGCCTTTAAGCTTTTTAAAATGCTTTTAAGAATAACTAGGTAAGAGTCCCAGGAAAAATTAAAAATCCAAAGATCCAAGTACATGCCTGTAATCTGAGCTACTCAGGAGTCTGAGGCAATAGGATCACACTTCTGGGCATTAAATGTGCTATTTGCTGCTGAGGTGTCATTACTTCTAGGTTCTCTCAGCTATCAGAGCAAGGAAACCTATGTGTATATACTAATCTATGCATACATAGGTATCTACAAATACACATATATTAAGCAGAATCTCAGTTCATAGATCTAATCCTCTAATACAGTACCCATGGATCTTTCTAGTCTCCCACATATCCTCATCTGGCTCTCACCAGATTTAAATTTTACTATTTACTTCTCTTTTTCATTTTCAACTCATCAATGGGACTAGATCCACAAATTCCACTAGGTGTGATGAATTATATTCACTTACAAATCATTATTTCTAAGGTCTTAGCTTTTATATTACATTGTTTTAAGATAAATCAAAGATTTTTAAAGAAAAAAGAAGATATGTAATTCTATTAACTAATTCCATTTCCCTTTTCAGAACTTTTTTTGCAATTCTATATATACCTAAAATAGTTTCAAAAGGTAAATTTTATGACATGAATAATTTACCACAACTTTTGTTGTTTTGGTATATTTATTTAGTTGAATATTTTTCAGCCTCAAAATGGAATGCAATTCTGGTACATTCCTCAACATGGATGAATCTTGACGACAGTGTGCTAAGGGAAATAAGCCAGACACAGAAGGACAAATATCACTCTCTCCATTCCCAGGAGTTATCATAATCCCTAAATGAAACTCTATGCCCATTGAATAATTATTCTCCATTTTCCAGCCCTTCTATCTCCTGGTAACCTGTATTCTACTTTCTATATGCATTTGCCTATGCTAAGTACTTCCTGTAAGGGATAAGATACAATATTTGTCCTTCTCTGTCTGACTTATTTCCCTTAGCACCCTGTCTTCAACTTTCATCCATGTTGAGGAATGTACCAGAATTGCATTCCATTTTGAGGTTGAAAACTATTCAACTAAATAAATATACCACATTTTTTATACATTCCTTTGTTGATAGATGTTTGGTTGTTACTGCCTTTTTTGTACAGTAAATGATAAACATGGGTCTACAACTATCTGTTTAAATCCTTCCTGTCAATCCTTGGGGTGTATACCTAGGTGAGTAATTTTGTGTTTACCATTTTGAGGAATCACCAAATTGTTTTTCACAGTGACCATTTAATTTTACATTCTCATCAGCAATGCACAAGGGGTACAATTTCCCCACATGCTCATGAAAATTTGTCATTTTTTTTTTATACTAACTATCCTAAAGGATTTTAAGTATTCTCTCTTTATGGTTTTTATTTGCATTTCCCTAATGTTTACTAATGTTGAACATGATTCCATGTGCTTATTGGCCATATACATATTTTTTTGGAAATATGTTTATTCAAATTCTTTGTTTCAGAATTCAATTGCTTTTTTGTTATTGTCTTGTAACTATTTCTAACATATGCTGTATATTAACCCTTTATCAGATGTATAATTTGCAAACATTTTCTTCCATTCTGTTATTTTTTCATACTCTTCATAGTATATGTTGATGAACAATTTTTTATTAGTTCATTAGACTGACAAATGACATTGAGACTCATTTCAACAAATTATAAAATAATGGAATGTAATTTTCTCCAATTTAGTACCCAGTACTTCCTATTTACCTCCCCTCCTCACTTCCTCTGTTTCCTTTCCTCTAGTTTATTGATTTGTCTTCTAAATTATTTATAGTTTTTGCAAATTAGTGTCTCGTGAATATACAGGATGTTGAGATTCACCGTGGTAAATTCATATATGTACATAGGAAACTTTGTTCAGATCATTTCACTGTTTTTCCCTTTCCCTGTCCTTCCTTCCTTCTCCTCAATTCCCTTCCTCTATTCTACTAATCTCTCTTCCATTTTCATAATATTTCCCCCATGCCTCCTGCCATTTTAATATCCCACCTTATTTATACTTCTGTATTGTTTTGTTTATTGTATTTCTCTTATTCTAAATGAAGGTACAGTTCACTTGTACCATTCCAACATCTAACTTCTGAATACAATTATATTACCGTTGTTAATTTAAATTAATTTGACGAGATGTGTTCTTGTTATTTTTCCCAGGCTAGCCTTGATCTCATGATTCTCCTGCCTCAAACTGCTGAGCAAATAGAATTACAGGTGTGCACCACAATGACCAGTTATTGTTAATTTTTGTAGAGATAAAAAACTTAAAATTCTTTGTATTGTTAAAGACTTCAAAACAGTTACGGAGTCTTTAGTCTTGAATGTATGAGGAATGGAAAGTGGGAATTACCCTTTTTATGTTTTGACAAAAATAATATAAATATTTATACCTGTTGGGAATATTGAGATCATAATTTAAATAATTTTGTTGTGGCAAAAATATATCAAGAAATGCATTGAACACTTTCTAGGAAAGTTAACTTGTTGGCAGCTTCCTGTTTGTTTTTAGCCTAGCCTAGTTCTGCTAATATTTCTTTAACTAGATTCCAAATATGTTCTTCAGGTATTTGAATTTTGCTAAAAACAAGATTCATGTTTCTATATTCCAAGTAATAGTGCCTTTCCATTGTAAGAGTCAAGTTGCTAAAGAATGGGATGTAAGTGAAATTGATTTTACTATGTATATATATATTATCAAATCATCCATAGTATAGCAGTGTATTGATTAAGTACTAGGGACCAGGGAGTCAGACAGATATAGCTTAAAATCCTGGATCCAACACTGGCTGGCAAGTTATATAATTGGCCTGTACCTCAGTGTTCGCAACTGAAAAATGAGGCTTAGAGAATCTATTTCATAAGGTTGTTGTGGTGCTTAAAAAATTAGTTTTACCCAATCCTTGGCACATAAAAACAGTCAATTTATTATCACTGTATAATAACAAATGGAAATAATTAGAGTGTATAATTTCTATCCACTATGCCACCGTAATCTCAACAGAGTGATAATGTTCTTCCACTTACTATATTGACAAAAGAAAATTAGTTACTCAAACACCAAAATATATTTAACTTAAAACCAACTTTAATCTTTATGGTAGTGAGATATAGTTACTGACAAACAAGAATTGGCTCTCTTAAAAAGATGCCATAAAACCTACAGAGACTAGGCAGGTGACATAATGAAAAGAAAGTCTGTCATAAACTTGGGCAGACTGGAGAATACAGGCTTGTCTAAACTAAGCAGCATCTATTACACTGTTGTCACTTGAGGCAGTATGGTTTGTACCATACAGGAATGCAGGTTCATAGTTGCTAGATCTTCTAGCTGTGCAAAAACTGCTAGATATCCAAATTTTGAAAAAAACAAAACACCATTTGGACCAAACAAAACACACCTATGGTCCGAAGGCAACTTATGGGACTCCACATTGCCACCTCTGTAAAAGAAAAATTCCTTATATATCACAGAATACAATTAGATTCAATTTACAAAATTCATAAAAGTGTAAACTTAAATCAACTGACTAAGCAGCAAAATAAATCAGTATCCCATTTCAGCTAAAAATGTGATAACTTTTGTTTTCCATCTTAGATTGAACTTGCTTCTTTTCTGGGTAGTATATATCTTTATGCAGCTGTACTTGTAGAAGCAATTTTGTTGGATTTCTTCAGAAATATTTTAATACATTCTATGTTATTCTTTTTTGCTGGTCCTCTGGCAAATACAATAATGACCTTATAATGTAATAATATTTAATCCTAAAATGTAGTATAAATTCCAGTATATCAGTCTGCTTATTTATGAGTGTGGAAGGGTGAGAGGTAGGGTTGTGAAAGAAACATCTCAATTACCGTTTTGTCTTAAACAACTTTTGCATTAAAAATATGAAATGTCTTTTTCTATTATTTTTTCAAATAAATTTGAATTTTTAAGACAATATAAATAATTGTTTTAGTATATTTTTGCATATAATTCTTAGGACTACTCATTTTAACATATTTTATATTGCCTAAATAAGTATTGAATAATTTGTTTTTCCTGAAAAATAGAAATTTTCTCTTTTGCAATTAGAAAATGACTTAGAATGTCATGATTCAGAATATTATTCATGCCAAGGAACTTATAAATTTAATCACAACTTTTTAACAACTTATGCCCATGTTTGATACATCACTGCCTAGATATCATACCTCCTTTTTAATAATTGATTATGTTGCTCTCATATTATTTTCTTGAATACAGCAAGGACTTGTTTGTCCTACAGATTTATCACAAGATAATTACTTGGATTTTTCATAGAGTTAAAAATTACTGCATTGTAAACATGTATTCTTTTTCATCTTAAAATACATTTTAAATGGGTATTTTCTTTTTTATTAATAGTAATATTAAGTTAGGCACACAGAAGGCTGTGCCAGGAGGATTGTGAGTTCACAGGCCAGCCTAAGCAAGAGGGGTATCCCATCTCAAAAGAAAAATTAAACTAAACTACATAAGTATGCCAATTCATTTCTAATCAAAGATCTTAGAATCTATCATACAGCAAACTTGGAGAAGCAGAGAGATGGTCATCACTCAAAATAAATACCACCAAGATTTTTTTTCACATGGTATATGGCTTATGCTTCATGACAGATCATTGAAATTACAGTACTTTTCTTACAATCCTTCTTTATATATTCTGTATTAATGAGCGAAAGGTTGTGTCTTGTCATTTGTAAGCAATTCCAGTGTGTTTGAAAGGACACATGAGTATTTTCAGCCCAGACTCCACTGTTAAGGATGGGCATTTCAGACAGTTCATTTCAGTGCATGTGTCATGATCTTAACTCTAGAGTTTGTCATTGAACTTCAACCCTTAGTATCTGAAAATACACCACGTCTATTAGGTTGATAGATTTTTCAAGATCTGCAAATAATTCAACGTTTCTTTGAGCTCTCTTCATAGCCAGTTTTAGATGTTCAAGGTTACTCACCTAGCAGGGGAATGAGCATCAATTACTTTCTTTCCTTTGTGATTTCTCACTTTGTAATATTGATTCTAAATGCTGAACTCTTTTAACTTTTCTTTTAGGATTCCCTTTTTTAATAAAGGCATTTTTTTTCTTTATTGACCACTTCTTTATTTTCTTAGAAGCTATATATCTTAAATATTTAGGAAAAGGAGTTTTCCTGCCTCATGAAGTTTCCTACTACTGGACAACTCTCTTTCGTTTTTGACATTTGAGATGAAATTTTTAAACAAAGGACAATTTTCATTCCTAGTACTGCTTTGGGATTATATGACATACAAACAACAGATACACATCTGCCTTAATGAACCAAGGATGTGAATATGGAAATTTACATCTTTCTTTGTTTGCTCCAAATAAATAAGCCAATATAAAGGTTGCTCTCTCATTCCTAACCATCCAACAGCTGCTCCAGCAGTAGTTGGCACGGACTGGCATCCTTGCTGACATTTTTAGAGGCATAGCCAAAGGGTAAATGAACTACAATTTAGCCTAGACTATTTTCATGACAGGTGTGCCTACAAAAGAAGTTCAGGATCATTTTAAAGGATTTGTGTAGGGAACACAACACAGCTGCTGAAACCTGTTAGTCCTGTGTAAGGCTCTTCTCTTTCCGAAACAATTTGATCATTTTTGAGTCATAATGTGCATTGAATGAACAATAGGTTTCTTTTTTCTAAGAGAATGCAAAATATAAAATAAAATAAAACAAGGCTGGCATTGCTACTACAAAATGGAGGTATCATTCTTGCAGCAAGGTGAATTATCACACTGTATCTGCACCAGGCATATGAATGGAGTGATTCATGTATAAAGATAGCCTTAAAACATGAGACTTTCTTGTGAAAGGAAGTTCATTTTTAAAGTATAAGCAGGAAGGATTTTTCAATGATGAGTCTTTTTCTCAGAGTAATGTTGCATACAAACTGAAGATTGCCTCTTCTATTGAATTGTATAATGAAAAATCAATCAGTTTAATGGTTGACAAACTTTGACATTCAAATAAAAATGTTGCTGGTATTTTCACAAAGAACTGTAGGCAAAACGAGATTCCATGACTTTAATTTATGCAACAGTAAATGTCTGCCAAAACATTGTACAAATGACTGTATAATGAGGCAAAAATAAATGAAGGAATCAAGGAAGTGGAAGCAGAGGCCAAATTTCCCCACTTTTTGCAGACTACAGAAATGTGTTGACAAAACTGAGCAAGGTTTTTAATAAAGTTCCTCTGCTCTCACATTACATCAGTAGGTTTTGTTTGGGGACAAATGCTTTTAAATCATTTGCTATGTTGTGTTGACATTTTACCCCATTTCCCTTTCCCCAAGAAAGATAATTTAAGACTTCCTCCCTTATTTTGTCATTTATTATTTCTATCCTATATATTAGATAAGTTCATGTGTGATCTTTATAAACCAAAACTTAAGACAACAAAAGAAAACATAAATGGTCTTAATTTATAAGACCGACAATGTTATAGTCTTATACAAAACCAGTTGCTTTGCTACTAACAGTGTAATCAAACTCATTATATACCTTATGCCATACTAGGCTACATGAAACTTTTCCTATTTTATCCCAGTGCCACATGCGAGTTAAGAATATTTGCAAGGCAGAGACTATAGAGTTGTCAAAGTATATAAGCCAGGTTAGTAGGAATGAGTAGACGTGGTGAGTGATGGAGAGTGAAAAAATGATAAGGCACATAAACTAGACATGTTAATTAGTTTGAAGAGATAATAGTATATGAATATGTATGTAAATGAAATAGAAAAAGAGGAATTAGTATGCAGAGTAGGATGCTGGAATCCAAGATTTGTGAGACAATATAATGAATGTTGATAGGTAGATATAACCATGAGAATGAGTGATTGAGGTGGAAGAGAAGACAAAATCTTCAAGGGAAGAACACACTAATACCAAACAGCAAGGGTCTTGTATAGATTATGTAACTGGATGTTGGATTCATGTTTAGAGTATTCATGATAGAAGACAATGAACCATGTGCTAATGACTGAAATGAATGAGGAGAATCAAAAAGTATTTTTGTAGTTAACAAGAACAAGGAAGTGCAGTACATGATATGGTTTTAGCATGAACTATGTAAGACTGTCAAAGGAATAAGGAGGATGTATAGTTTTGAAGCAACAATGTGGAGCAAGAATGATATTTGTTTTGTCCCCAGGCTCTTTGTTACATATATCTGAAATTGCAAGTAATCACCAGTTGAGAGGACTGAGGAAAAAATAGTATCCTCATTGCATATCTAGTTTTCAATTAGAGTACAAAGATGAAGGGAACGTTAAGAATTTTAAAACACTGGCAAGAGAAATGTCAGCAAAATGGCAGATCAGGAAACTAGGTCATTGTTTCCCCACAGAAACATAAAAGAAGAAACTGGCTAAAACAAACTTTCAGGAGCTTTGGAAAATAAAGGGTTACAGCAACCAAGTGAGTGACCAATCAAGAAAAACCCACATCCATTTATGTATGATTTATCAAAATGCATAAATGCATTCTACTGTCATATATAACTAATTAGAACTGAAGAGTTATGGAAAAAAGCATTCCTATACGATAACTCCCCAAGAAAATGGACAGTGTGGCTCGAGAAATGGGAAAAGAAATTGACTAAACATTAAACCTCTCTCAGTGCATTCCTGAAACAATGAGCCCTAAAGGAAAAGGGGGGATATGGAATGCTAGGCCCTAAACCTTGACCTTCCCCATGTCAACCTAGTCCTGAATGACATTGGGCAAGATTTCAATACTCATCCTTCAGTGTCTAATTTTAACCTGTACAGCTAGCCCCTGATGGTCGAAACTGCATGAACACAATGATTACATCCTCCTCCTCATACCCTATAAAACCAGAATCCCCCTTGTAACTGATGCCCATGTTCCCATCCGGAAAGTGGACCCAAATGATGCCCAAATCTGTGAAGGAATAAAGACTTCTCTGAATCCGTTGAGGTCTGCTTCCCGTTTTCTTTTTGTGCTTACAAGAACAAAAACAAATTTTTTAAAAAAGAAAGAAAAACCCACATTCAAAATTGTAAGAGATTTTGTGACATATTCAAACACATTTGACCACCTCATCCCCGGCATAGCATAATTCTGGTTTAGAGTAAAATGCAGTCCACTTCAAATTTCATCCCTTGACTGAAGAGGAACATGTATTTTCTATAGCATCTAAAAGACAAATACATAAAATTATATATAAAGTTATTATAAAGGGTGCACAATATATTAACTTATGATTTGTGACATTAATAACAAAGTGTAGGAGCAGACATTTACTGGTATGTAGACTTTCATATGAATGAGGTGGAGTTGATATTAATTCAAAATAAAAATGTTATTGTTGGCATCAGGCCATTTTGCGACCACCAGTATTCTGCTCTCCCAGTACTTTACAACCTAGATTGTTAGTCTGTGAACTTCCTAGTCAGTCATTGGTCCAACTGCTACTAGCCCGAGAAATTCTAATACTTAAGAATAGTTCCCCCACTATTCTCTCTCTCTCTCTCTCTCTCTCTCTCTCACTTTCTCACTCTTACTCTCACTCTCACTCTCTCCCTCACTTTCTCTCTCTCTCTCTCTCACCCTGCTGGTAGACCCTCTGCCCATCCGCTTAATAAAATCTCTTGCGTGAGTTCCCACATCGAAGTGGTTTTTTGGGTGCTTTCAGTTAGAGCTTGAAACTTTTATATAACTCCCATGGTAATTAAAAGTATCTATAAGAACATACATAAAAAGAAATGAAAAAGGTATAAAAGCATATCACTATAGAAAATGAAACTAAATAAACTAAATAAAATTAATAATAAAAATAATAAGCAGAACAAAATAAAAGTAATAATGGAGGAAATAAAGGATAAAAAAAAGCCAAGAGGTATATAGAAAGGAAATAGGATGGCAGAAGAAAGTTCTTCTTTCTCATTAATTGTTAGTGTATTAATCCAGTCAAATAATAGATTGTCAGAATTGATTAAGAAAACATGTTTCATCAACAGCTGTCTACAAGAGACATGCATTAGATTCAAAGAAACAGATTGAATGTGAAAGGAGAGTGAAAAATATTCCAAAGAAATAATAACAAAAAGAGAGCTACAGCGACTATACCAGGATCAGCCAAATTAGACTTTGAGTTAAAACCTGTTACACATGGCAAAGAATGCCATTATATGCTGATGAGAAAGTCAATTAATCAAGAAGATATAAAAATTATAAACATATGCACTAATCATCAAAACTCCTAAATATATGAGGCAAAAATTGACATAATTGAGGGGAGAAACAGACAACTGTACAATAATAGACACTTCAATGCCCCACTTGCAATAATGGATAGAAGAACCAAGCCAATGCTCAATAATTAAAGGGAGGACTTGAACCAGTTCAGGAGATGACTATAAACCAATTAGATCTAACAGACATCCACAGAGCATTCCATTCAAAAACAGAAGAATACATATTTTTCTCAAGTGCACATGGTACTGTCTCCATGACAGACCTTACATTAGGCCAAAAATGTCTTAATAAATCTGAAAGCATTGAAATCATACAACGTGACTTTTCTGATCAGTATGAAATGAAATGAGATATTGATATCAGAGAGAAATCTGGGAAAATCACAAATATATGGCAATTAAATAACACACTATTAGACAACAAGTAGGCCAAAAAATTCACACAGAAAATTAGAAATCACCGTGAGATAAATGAAAGTGAAAGCACAATGTACCAGAAGTAATGGGAGACAGGAAAACAATGCTAAGATGGAAATTCTATATATGTAAACACATTAAAAAAGAAGGATCTCAAATTAACAATCTAACTTTACAAAATAAATAAATAAAAAGAAGAAACTAAACCTAAAGCTATCAGAAGGAAGGAACTAACAAAGATTAGAGAATAAATATGTAAAATTGAAAAGAAAAAAATCAATATATAAAATGAGGAAGATCAAAAATTGTTTCTTCAAGAATATCAACTAACTTCCCTATGTTCATGTGTGAGTACACCACCAGTGAATCTCCACATCATGTACAAACACAGGAATGGGATTCTAATTGGAATAAGTTATACTCATATGTATAATATGTCAAAATATACTCTCCTGTCTTGCATATCTAAAAAGAACACATAAGAAATTCTCATAAAAAATTTAAAAATTTGACAAAACTTTGTATAGATTAAGGAAAATGAAAGTCTCAAATTACTAAAATTAGAAATTAAGTAGAGATGTTACTGCCAATTTTATAGAAATTAAAAGGAAAATAGAGAACCAAAAACAATTATACACCAACAAATTTGATAAACTGGATAAAATGAACAAATTTATATAAACACAAAATCTACAAAAATTGAATCATGAATAAATAGAAAATAATATATTTATAGTGGGCTGAGGATATGGCTCAGTTGGTAGAGTGCCTGCCTCACAAGCACAAGACCCTGGGTTCGATCCCCAGCACCACACAATATAACAAACAAACAAAACAAACAAAAAAAAAAAGAATATATATATATAAATAGTAAGGAGATTAAAATCAGTAATCACCAATGTCATAATGAAAAAAAAATTCATGGATCAAATGGCTTCAACAGTGAATTCAACCGAACATTTAAAGAATTGACACCAGTCATTTTCAACCACTTCCAAAAATGGAAGAAGGGTCACTTCCTACTCATTCTGAGGCCAGCTTTGAATTGATATCAAAGACAGACAAAAAACAATATAAGAAAAGAAAATTATACAATAATATCCCTTATGAATATTGATTAAAAAATCCTCAAAAAATGTAAATAAATTAAATTCAGCAGTATGTATAAATAATTATACTAAATGTCCAAGTAGAACTTAATCCTGGAATGCAAGCATTGTTCATCATTGAACATTAATATAATACAGAAAGAGAGAAAAAATACAATCATCTCATTTGATGCAGAAAAAATTGAAAAATTCATCACCCTGTCATGATAAAAACATTCAACTAGGAATAGAAGAAGAAAAACTTCCTTAATAATAAAAACTGTTTATGAAAAACTCATAGCTAACATCATGCACAATCATCATGACCAAAACCTGAGAACTTCTCCTCTAAGATCGTGACAAGACAAGGTTGCATGTTTTCTCCACTTATATTTGACATACCTTTAGGAGTTCTAGCCAGAGCTGTAGAAACAATAAAAAGCATCCACATTGGGAAGGTAGAATAGAATGATCTCTAGAAGCCATGATCTTAAGTTATAGCAAGATAAAGATATCACACCCCCCGCCCCCCCCCCCACACTAGTAAGGTATTCAGCTAAATTGCAAATACAAAATCGACACACCAAAATCAGAGATGTTGGTCAAAGGATACCAAATTTCAAATATAGAGAAGTCCCAGAGGTATTATTCACAATGATTATAGGTAAAAACAATGTATTATAGTCTCAGAATATATATATAATACATATGTGATGTATATATTATATATGTATTGTAGTCTCAGTAAGTATATTATATATTATATATAGGTATTCTCAGAATATATATTATACACACATACACACACATCCACACCCACACACACATGCACACACACACACACACACACATATATATGTATACACATACATATATTCTCTGTATATATACACTGAATATATACATTTGGTATTTGGTACAGGGGGTTGAACCCATAGGTGCTTAACCACTGAGCAACATTCCCAGAACTCTTTTTTGTTGACACAGGGTCTTTCCAAATTGCTTAGGGCCTCATTAAGTTGCTAATACTGGCCTCAAACTTGCAATTCTCCAGCCTCAGCTTCCCAAGTCACTGGGATTACAGGGGTTTGCCACCATTCTTTACTTAAGAAAATAAATTTAAGTGTTTCATAAAAAAAGAATCAGTTATATGGCCATATGCTAACAATGAACTATTTGAAATTAGAAAATAATTCCATTTACATTAGCATAATAAAGAATAAAATATTTAGAAATAAATTTTACCAAGGAGGGGTGTGAAGGCTAATTTTATGCATCAACCTAAAGTTTGTTTTTGGATGAGATTAACATTCAAATGGGTAAACTTTGGGTCAGGAAATTGTCCTCTGTAATATTTCAGTTCATCTGATCAGTTGAAGGTAATAAATAAAAATACCAGCCTCTCCAAAAGGATGGAATTCTCTAGAAGACTGCTTTCAGAATTTATCTGCATCATTAGATGCTACCTCCATGATGCAAGAGCCACTGTCAACAGGTCCAGAGCACAGGAGCCACTGCCACAGATAGACTGAGGAAGTCAATGCCGCTGTTGTAGCCACCTCAACAAGGACCGAGCTAGTGAATGACACTAAAAGAGCTAAGAAACTACTCTCAAATTTCCCACAAGTGACCCCCTTGACTGACTCTTAAGAGACAGGAACAGGTCAATTTGACCAACTTGATCTTAAACACCCTTAAACACCTAAACAGTTAAAACCAAACCAAACCATAGACATTCGTGGGCATTAAAAAGAAACAATAGTTTAATGTAACTTAAGATGTACTTGTGTTAGCCACTAGAATAGGACTGGAGGCTGCAAAAGAGAGATTCTTAGGCAAATGTACCTGATAACTATCAAAAGAAACTGCAGAGTCAGTTTAAGGCCTACAGATCTTCCTGAGCTGCACAGGTAGGCTTAATCTATGTTCGCTATCATGTTCATGATATTCATTGGCATGTTCCAGATGCTGCAACATTTACTCTGTATTAATCTCATTTCGGTACTTATGTCATTTTGTTTCTCTCTCATAGAAGCACCCACCCCAGATGACTTTACAACCTGCTCTTCCTAAGCAGACTTCTACCCTGGACCCCTCATTGACCAGATTTCTAAAAGGAACTTCAAACTGCTTCCCCCACTCTGCCTCCTTCCAGCTCAGAAGCAGCCAGAGTGGTCATCACCCCCTCTCCTTATAGCAGTGAAAAGTTCCTAATTGAGGACAGGTAGCTAGTGTAGAGTAAGCATCTGGTCAAATTGAGAAATGGAACCCATCAGAGTCTGGGAAGTTGGAAACTGAAAAATCATTAGTTTCCTAAACAAGAATTTGTTAGTGTGGATAAGACCAGTGGGGAATGTTATACTCCCCCCAAAAAAAGATTCTTGAGTGCCATCAGGAGAGAGAGTCAGTCCCACCCTAATCCCCTCCCTTCCTATAGCACCCACCCTAATTGCATCCCCTCCCTATAAATGCTGGCAACAAAGAACTAATGCGTGATCCCCTGGCACACTGCTTTTAGGTGTACGGGTGTTCGTTGCTGGCCAGCTAAAAAATAAAAACTAAAGGCTTCTTTTGGCTTTACGTGAATGGTTTGGATGATCTTATTTTCGTCGGGTATAACATTTTCTTTGAAAGTGGAGGAAGTAAGAGGTGCGGGGCACACTATAGCTACAGGAACTAATAGAATAAGGCATCATCAAGACAGAAAGAAAATATTTTAAAACACCAAAGTTGATGCTGCTGAAACCCTGCTTTAGGTGCCAAAAGATGACATGGGGCTCTCTTTTCCTTCGGCATGCCACCGAAGATCCCGGTGTCGCCATGGGCCACCGCCCCACCCGGTGTTACCGGTATTGTAAAAACAAGCCGTACCCAAAGTCTCGTTTCTGCTGGGGTGTCCCTGATGCCAAAATCCACATCTTTGACCTTGGGCAGAAGAAGGCAAAAGTGGATGAGTTCCCACTCTGTGGCCACATGGTATCTGATGAATATGAGCAGCTATCCTCTGAAGCCTTGGAGGCTGCCCGTATCTGTGCCAACAATTACATGGTAAAAAGTTGTGGCAAAGACTGCTTTCATATCCGAGTGCGGCTCCACACTTTCCATTTCATCCGTATCAACAAAATGTTGTCCTGTGCTGGGGCAGACAGGCTCCAGACAGGTATGCGGGGTGCCTTTGGGAAACCCCACAGCACAGTGGCCAGGGTTCACATTGCCCAAGTCATCATGTCAATCTGCACCAAGCTGCAGAACAAGGAACATGTGATTGAGGCCCTACGCAGGGCCAAGTTCAAGTTCCCCAGCCGCCAGAAGATCCGCATCTCAAAGAAGTGGGGCTTTACCAAGTTTAATGCTGATGAGTTTGAAGACATGATGACTGAGAAGCGGCTTATTCCTGATGACTGTGGGGTCAAATATATCCCCAATTGTGGTCCCTTGGACAAGTGGCGGGCCCTGCACTCATGAGGGCATCCACTGTGCTGTCCCCTTCCTAATCTCACACACACCCAATAAATCCTGTATTGTATCAAAAAAAAAAAAAAGATGACATGGGTGAAGAGATGTCTCCTTGTGACAGTGGTCTACTTTATGCTTTAACTCTAGCCCTTGCTGCTCTCCCACTACAATTTATTTTAAAAATGGACATGTTTCTTTCTCCCTGATCCTTCCTAAACTCTCTCCCTCCCTAATCTCAGGGGGAAACAGGATTACCTTTCTTCCCCATCCTAGGATAATTTATCTGTCTTTGAGCACACACCCACCACAGGAATGATGTAATTCAGACTGTGGGGATGGTACCAGAAGATCTCAGAAATGACTATCTCCCAAATTACCAAGTGAATTTCAACTCCAACAAAGAACTCATGGAATGTAGCCTTTGAATCACCTCTTTGAAAGTCCCCTGTACCTGCTGATGGGTAGGAGTCCCTTGTGTTTCTCCTTTGCTAGTAAATCAATAAACCTTTTTATTTTCTTTTTCTCAAAACTATGTGCTCGTTATTGGATTGGGACCGGGGACAGGTCTGAGCTTTTGGCAACATCCAGAGATGGGTTCAAATATTCCCAGAAAAGAAGAGGAACTAAGCTCAGGACCTGTGGGGTTCTTGGCATACATGACAGACAAGAATTTCAGCTTGGCAAAGGCATACACAAAGGTTTATTTAGTAAGGTAGGTACACATTCAAGGGGAATGCAGGCTGTCTTGGGAGTGAGAAGCCCACAATGAAGTTTTATTTAGCTATAGAAAAGAATGAAGTTACGTAACTTGTAGGACTATAGATGGAACTAGAGACCATCATATTAAGCAGAAAAAGTCAGACTCAGAAAGTCAAGGGTCATATGTTTTCTCTCATATGTGAAAGTTAGTTAGTTTAAAAAGTACTTCAAAAATGTAGAAAGGAAATAAATAAGATAGAATAAAAGGAGCAGGGGGAGAAAAAGAGAAGGAGTAGGGTAGGTATTGGGAAGTGACATTGACCAAATAATATTATATGTATGTACCAATACACTACAATGAACCTCACCATTCTGTATAATTAATTTGTACCAAAAAACCTTGAAGACAGGCCATACTTCCAAAGGTGCTATACAAATTTAACTCAATTCCAATAAAAATCCCAATGACATTCCACATAGAAATAGACAAAGCAATCATGAAATTTATCTGGTAGAACAAAAGACTCAGAATACTCAAAGCAAACCTGGGCAGGAAGAATGATGCAGGAGGTATCACAATACAAGACCTTAAACTCTACTATAAAGCAATAGTAACAAAAATGGCATAGTATTGGGACCTAAACAGACAGGTAGATCAATGGTACAGAATAGAGGACACAGAGACAAACCCACATAAATACAGGTATCTCATACTAGACAAGGTGTGAAAAACATACAATGGAGAAAAGACAGCCTCTTCAACAAATGGTGCTGGGAAAACTGGAAATCCATATGCAATAAAATGAAACTAAACCCAAATCTCTCACCCTGTACAAAACTCAACTCAAAATGGATCAAGTACCTAGGAATTAGACCAGAGACCCTGCACCTAATAGAAGAAAAAGTAGACCCAAATCTTCATCATGTTGGCTTAGGACCAGCCTTCCTTAACCAGATCCACAGAGCACAAGAAATAAAAGCCAGAATCAATAAATGGGATGGATTCAAACTAAAAAACTTTTCCTCAGTAAAGGAAACAGTCAATAATGTGAAAAGAAAGCCTACAGAGTGGGAAAAAAATCTTCTCCACACACACTTCAGACAGAGAACTGATCTCCAAAATTTATAAAGAACTTAAAAAATGTTACACCCAAAACAGAACCCAATCAATAAATGTGCTAAGGAACTGGGCATACACTTAACAGAAAATGATATAAAAGTGATCAACAAATATATGAAAAAGTGCTCACCATCTCTAGTACATAGAGAAATGCAAATTAAAACCACCCTAAGATTTCATCTAACTTGAACTAGAATGGCTATTATCAGGAACACTAGCAATAATAAGTGTTGACGTGAATGTGGGGAAAAAGGCACACTCATATGTTGCTGGTGGAGTTGCAAATTGGTGCAGACACTCTGGAAAGCAGTATGGAGATTCCACAAAAAACTTGGAATGGACCCACCATTTGACCCAGCTATCCCACTCCTCGGTTTATACCCAAAAGACTTAAAATCAGCATACTATAGTGATACAGCCACATTAATGTTCATAGCTGCTCAATTCACAATAGCTAGATTGTGGAAGCAATCCATATCCCCTTCAATTGAAGAATGGATAAAGAAACTGTGGTATATATACACAATGGAATATTACTCAGCCATAAAGAAGAATAAAATTATGACATTTGCTGGTAAGTGGGTAGAGTTGGAGAATATCCTGCTAAGTGGAATAAGCCAAGCCCAGAAAGCTAAAGGCGAATGTTTTCTCTGATCACAGGATGCTGATACATAACCGAGGCAGTGGGGGGGTGGTCATGGAAGTATGTATGGTGTAGAGGAAAATGGGACTGGAGGGGGTTTGGGGAAGGAACGATGGAAGACTGAGATGGACAGTATTACCCTATGTATATGTAAGTTATATGAATCGTGTGAATCTACATTGTGAAAAAAAGATATATTCCTTGCTGTATAATTATATGAAAATGGGTTCTACTGTCATGTATAATTAAAAAGAACCAATAAAAATAAATTTAATAAATTTAAATAAACCTTGAGGACAGAAAGAACTTAATTAAAAGTATATGCTAATTATAGATTGCAAATTACCAGAGGACGTGATAAATGAATTTGGGATAGGGAAGGTAAAGGAGTCTGGCACAGATTAGGAGTAGTATGGAGACCATGGGTAAGTAGCTGCATGTCCTGGAGAAAGTTTAGAAAATATTAAGGCAAGAATTATGAAACATAAAGGCTGGTGACTCTGTGCAATTGAAAGTTCTATTATGGTAATAAAGCTAAAATGTATTTTATTTATTAAAATTAGTTGCAATGCATCTGCGTTCATTATAAAATATAAAATAGTTTTATTTCATAAGAACTGAATTTTCATTGAAACAGAAAGTCAAAAAAATAATAATGACACACTGGTTGGTGTTGTAGCTCAGGGGTAGAACACTTGTCTAGCATGCAAGAGACCCTGGGACTGATACCTAACACTGAAAAAAAGAGAACAAAATAGGAAAAAAAGAAAGACTTGCTCCTAAAACCTAGATTTAACAGCTATATATCTTGTGATACACAGTCTTCTAGCTTCTTTGAAGCCTTTTACTAAAAAAAATTCAACTTCATATAATGATTTAAATTTGAATTTTCTCACAACATAATATTTTGAAGTTATTGCCATATTAATAAATACATGACTACACTACTTCTTTTAAGTGATATTGTACTCAGTTGAATGAAAGCAGTATATTTTATCTCATTGTTTTAGTTTATTTTCAAGTGTAATGATTAAAATGACATTGTGGTGAACATCTTTCTAAGTAAATCTTTTTATATATCTCTAACAGTTCCTTGGATCAATTATTAGAGAAAGATTACTAAATCAATGTTATGCAACACGTTAGGGTGTGCATACATATGTGGGAATGAAAAGAGGAGTGTCACTGTAGTGTTTAAAGTAAAGAAGGCACAATTTAGAATTCCAGCACCCTAAGTTTATCAGCAGTGAGATCTTAGGGAATTTCTTGAATTTCTGTGCTTGTACTTCCTCATCTATAATAATTGGAATAAATAACTGCTTGCCACATAGGTTGATATGTGAAATTCAAACTGCTCAGCACAGTGCCAGGCTCAAGGAAGTGCTTGTTGAAACATACTAATATATTTAAACTTTGTGTATTTTAGATATAACCAACCATGTATACTATAATGCAAGTGGTTTTAGAAGTTTCAATGAGGCCTCTTTCTTACTATGAGTTATGTTTACAAGGGTGACACATGATGAATGAGTTAGACATACTCAAATATAACAAAAAAAAGCATGTCCTCCAGGCCAAAATGTGGAAGAGACTTCAGCTAAATCAATGGTATTTACAAGTGCAGAGATTCTGATAACAGAAAGGGATTGGTGTAGAGTTTCAGGTCACTCAAATTACAGAGGAGCGTAAGTCCTTGAGTGAGCACACTCCTCAGGACAATAAGGTCTTCTGTTTGGATGGCTTAGAAACATTCTGCAGCACTCTAGACTCTGAGAAGCAAGCAAGTTATATTATCTGCCCAGGCACAAGCTAACTACACTAATGTAACCTGATATAACCCTGGAGTAGATAATAAAACTGAACTCTCTTTCCCATGGAAGCCACTTCTTTTTGTATACCATCCTGTGTGTTTGCCTCTTTATTTGCTTACCCCTTAATCTTTCAGCTGAAACCTTTAACCTTTACAGATTGTTTAATTTTGAAACTAAATGTGAGAAGGTTCTTATAGCAGTATGATCTAAGACAAAAGTGGCAGTGCACAAATATTTGCTTAATAGGTCTAGAGAGGTGCATTACTATTCTAGCTGAATGACCACAGTCATGATAATAATCCAGTGCACTCTCTTAATCTATTCCCATATTTATTTGATTGCTTTCTAATTATAATGTGGTTTCCCATGTAAAGTTTCTTATAGAGAATAGAATGCACTGATTAAATGAAGTATTCCAGCTCATGTACATTTAAGGGTTAATTAGTAAACTGATATTCTGTTTTGTATCAATGTTTTAGTGAATAGCGTGAGCAAGATCTGTTTCCCCAAAACTTGGTTATCTTGGAGGCAACGTCAGGACCAAGTTTGTGGCCTTGCAAAGGAAGATCAATTCGGCAAACCCATCTCCCTCTGCTTTCGCTGCTCCCTAAGCTGAATGCAGCCAGAGGATGATTTTCTCAGAGATGAGAACTCTCAACAGTATTAAAATAGTTGTACTTCTAAATTATTATATATGGCATAAACCATATGCCCTGAGCCCTAGGCTTCCAAAACCCCAAATTCCATTTTTCTTAAACCATCTGATTCTGTCCTGAGTTTCAAAAGTCTACATTGAAACATCAAACACAACTGTCTTTTTCCCTCTAGTTCTATCATAACAACACTTTCTTGTAAGGCCTGTAATTTCAGAATCTTTACAAGGACCCCTGCATCTTAGGGAGGATATTTCATAGTATTTGAGGGGCTGGAAGTAGCTCAGATCAAAACAAAAAGAGCTTTCCATTCAGCTCCAGTGTTGCCCCAGCTCACTAAAGAAATTCCTATTTTTCATACAATACATAATGGCTTTGGTGACATTTGTGTGACACCCTTATAATTCATAAACCCTGCATCTTATATTCTTTCCTCTCTTATATTTTATTTTGACTCCTTTTTGTCTGCACATTATAATCCTTTATATTAAAATAAAGGTAAATACTAAATTCATATAGAGCATGTGGTCTTGTCTGAAAGTTCTAGCACAAAAGCACAACTATATTGATAACTTTGATATTTCTTCTCTTTGGGAAAGTAATCCTCTGATTGAAAGCAGCTTTGAGAGAAGAGAGGGGAGAGGGAGACGGGTTTGCTAAATTGACCATGCTCATAATTTGGATGAAAAACTTGACATGTTCATCATATTCAAGATGCAGACTCTACTCACAGAGAATCAATAATATATTCTTCCCACTCAAAATGCCAGATCCCATCCAGAAATACATTTTTTAAAAATTAAATTCTATTAATTTTTGAAATAGGTAATGTGTACATTATGGAAAAATCCAAAACAAACCAATGAACATCCTGTGAAAATTGACTTATTATTGTTTACACACCCACTTTTACTCTCCAGAGAAAACTTAATAATTTCTTGAATACATTTTTTAATTTTTTTAATTTAAAATTTTTAAAAATTTGTTCTAATTAGTTGTACATGACAGTAAAATGCATTTATACATTTTGTTAGATCATACATAAATGGAGTGCAATTTCTCATTTTTCTGATTATACATATCATAGGATCACAACAGTCATGCAGTCATATGTGTCCATGAGGTAATAATGTCTATTTCACTGTACTATATTCCTACCCCCATACTCCTTTCCCTCCCTTCACTCCCCTCTACCTAATATAAAGTAACTCTATTCTTCCTTATCTCCCCCTCTATTGTGAATTATTATCCATATATCAGAGAAAATATTTGGCCTTTGTTTTGGGGGTTTGGCTTATTTCTCTAACCCCATCCGTTTGCCAGCAAACGCCATAATTTCATTCTTCTTTAAAGCTGAGTAATATGCCAACCAAGAATTTTATATCCAGCAAAATTCAGTTTCTTGAATATATTTCCCGACATATTCTGGGCATATTTAAATTATTTTCATAAAAATACTAAGATAATGTAATGACTTGCTTCTTAAAACTATCATGGGAATTGTTGAATCTCAGTTGGGAGCAACATCACTTTTCATGACTGCATGATATTCCATTATATAAATATATCACAGTTCATTTAACCATTTCCTCCAAAGGTGGGTATTAAATTTTGTTCAGAGCACTCATACTATATCATTGGGTACTTATTTTCTGATTTCTTCTTGCTGGCTCAAAAGGCATTCAGTGTCTGCATGCTGTTCTCTGGGTATTTGAAATTCTGTATTTCCTGCCACAAATTAGCTCATTTTCAGTAGGAGTGTCCTTCCCTGCCTAATTTTACGATTACCATTCACAGTGCAGCATCTGTCACAAAGTGCACTGTAAATGTTGGATTTATTTCCTCAGAGTGGTTTTGGCACATAGTAGCTATGTGCCAAAAGGAATATAATCTGATCAACCAAATCACACTAATGAAAAATAGTACATTTTCTTATAAACCTGCTAGATGTATTTTAATTCTAAAATATTTTCAAAAAATCAGAGATGAATCTCCAAGAATCGATATTGTAAATTAACATGAAAAAATCAGACAATGTAAGATGGATACAAGTTTCCTGAGGATAACCTTCTCAGAATCCCTTAAATCCCATTAAACAATCTTTTATTCAGTTTATTGACAACTCTTGGTCTTAAATGCTGGCTCTGGATTAGATGATCTCTAAGGTACTATCTAGTTCTATTTGAGCCCCAACTTCATTATAGAGAAACCACATGTTAAACAAGATTTTAATATAAAAGATTAAGCCAATTACAATTTTAGTTGTTTGATTTTTGCCATTTCTGTGACAGTTTAATCATATTTCAATAAGATCGCCTTTAACATTTATCAAAGATCTAACATTACCAATTTGACAATAAATAAGTTGAAATGAACTATCACTTTGCACAATTAGATAATTGTATGTACTCATTCAACAAGCATAAATACTGGAGTACTTGAGCAAACATCAGAATGACTACTTCTTTAGTTTTGTAGACTAGACACTACACTTCAACATAGTCCCAGCCCTAGTCTTGGCATAAACTAAGCTTAATTCTAAAGACTATCCCTACGTCCTATAGCAGTGATTCTCCACTTATGCGCGCATCAGAATTAGTGGAGGTCCTATTAAAACACATTAGTGAACTCCAGTTGCAGAATTTATGATTGAGTAGTTCTGGAGTGGGGCCTCAGAATTATTATTCTACAAGTTCCCTGGTGATGCCAGTGATGATTGTGTTCACTGGTGGAGAGGCATATTTTGCAAACCAATGTCCTAAGAACAAATGCCTAAGAGTGTCCTGTCATGCAATTTTGCACTCCAAAAATAGTAGGTGCCAACTCTAGCTATGATGGAGGTTATATGCCTTACGTCATTATTGTTGGTGACTGCATTGCTAATTTTATTTCTAGGGTGAGTATTAGGAATCTCTCTTATCCAATGATATTTAACATTCTACAATATCAGCTTTATTAGCAGTACAGGCAGTGTTTTAGAAACCATCTACTGATTCTTGTATCTTTTTGATTCAGAACTCCTACAGAAAAGAAGTGTTATTTTCTTCTGTCCTTTTCCACCAAACCCGAACATATACAAAACAAATCAAATACATGAATCTCTTCTGGAATATTCCTACTTATACATACGTTTATGTTAGAGTATTGAAGTACAGTCAAAAATATGTGGCTCAGAAATCTTGTGGGTGTAGAGGTACAATTACTCTGTCAACAAAACAATGTCTGGGATATGAATTTCATATATGTCCTTAGAGTTAGTCAATCAGCATTTTACCAACAAAAAAACTTGAGTATATTAGGAGTTTGGGGATATAGCTCGGTTCGTAGTGTGCTTGCCTTGTAAACACAAGGCCCTGAGTTCAATTCTCAGCACCACACACAAAAAAACTTGCATGTATTAAACATGCCAAACGCTTGTATGCATTGAGAAAAAGTCTTGAGAAAATAGAAAAAAATCCCTACTCTTGTGGAACTTACATTAAAAGTAGACACTTATACAAATAAACAATAAAATATTAAGTGGTAATAAGTGTAATGAGCTAAAACTGGAATTGATAAGATATTCCAAATCAAGAAAGAACTTATTAAAGCATTATATTTTAAGGTGAGCTCTGAATAATGGATGAGAAAGAAACAACCAAGTAAATCTATGGAAAATTAAAAGCAGAAAGACCTTTCAGAAGATTGTTCAGGTAGTCCAGTGAGAAACACTGTAACCTATGACTTTGGGTGAGGCAGAGAAAAAAGGAAGGGGAATGGCTTTAAGAAATCTTTAGGGAGCAAAGCCTATTATGAATAAAGAGAGCAAACTACATGGGTATGCCAATCATGATACCCAGTTTCTGATTTTGATGACTAGGTAGTTGATGGTGTCATGTTCTAATACAAGAAACAATGAAGGAGAAGCAACTTAAAGGAAAAGATGACATCAGTCTGTCAGACATTGACTTTATGGAAGATGATAGACTGATCTATAGATCTCACATTCAGTAGAAAGTTTTTTTTATTTATTCACACAATTCATATAATTTTACATATACATAGGGTAATACTGTCTGTCTCAGTCTACTATCTTTCCTCTCCCATCCCCTCCCATCCCATTTTCCTCTACACCATCCATAGTTCCTCCATT